>CM031239.1:840229045-840829045 GCA_018340775.1 Taxus wallichiana var. yunnanensis
ATCTTTACAACATTCGCCAATTCGACGATGAGTCTATTTCAGAACTTTGTCGCTTTTTTCGTTGGAGAGGGATAATCAACCAATTGTCTTTCTCCTTCCTCAATCCCAACAGATCGAGTTGTTCACCCGATCTTGTGCTAGTCACATTTCTTCCACGTTAAGGATCCAAACTTTTCATACCTTCGAAGAAGCCTTCACGATGGCACGCAAACTCGAATCTCGTGCCATTGAACAAGGAAAGCTAAAACTTCGCTCCAAATCTAAACCAGATTTCTCTCGGTTCACCAAACCAAATTCTTTCCCTCCTAAAGATAAGAATCAAGGGTCCACCAATGCTATCGTATTAAAAACATCAAGAACCGATAGTACTCTAATCAACCACCACGAAGAGACCCTTCATCTGCTCGAAAAGGGGCTTCATCATCTCGATCCTTCGCTCCATTGGGGGAATCATATACCTCCATCTTAGAAAAAATGTTGGAAGTTCGCATGATCGAACTTCCACCCATTAGGGATATTGATGAAAGCCGAGAACGCCCATTCTGGTATAGGGAAAACGATTTCTGTCATTATCACAGAACCAAAGGTCATGACATCGAACGATGTCAGACTTTCAAAAATCTTGTCCAAAAATTCATTGACAAAGGCGAGCTCATTCTAGATAACCCAAATGCTCCCCCAAATCAGGCGCTTGATGTTTTTAAACAACCCTTCCCCAATCATGCCCCAAATCATAATTCTTCGGAATCTCAAAAACCAAACACCCACACTATCAACTTCATTTCTACTGAAGAATCCGCTTCTGAAACCACGTCATCTACAAACGCAGCAATCGAATCAGAACCCTCTTCTACTCCACCAATCACTGGAATTCCTCCATCTTCAGATAACCCACCTTTGAATATTCCTACATTGCTAAGCACGGAGTCATCTCTCTCCGCTCCTTTGTCCGATCTCCCATCCATACCCGAGACAGTGTCTTCCTCATCTGTCTCATCATCAGACATCCTTTCAATGTTCGAGGCAATTACATTCCTTCGAGTTTCCACTTCAGACACATGTACTTCTGTTGCTCCCATTCCCGCTACAACTATGTCCTTGGTGAACATACCTATAATCGTGCCAACTTCGACGGAAGTGTCTTCGACTTTGACTCTTCCTATCTCTTTTCCTACGGTAGTTCCACCCCTGATCACTACACCAAAAGTGGTCCCTTCGCAAGGAACTTCTTCATCACTTACTTCTTCCATTACTAATGTTACTTCACCTATTCAGGAAAAATCAAAAGAAGTAGCATCAACATCTATACGCTCGGTTCCCGAACCTAAACCGAGACAACCAAAATCTAACATCATACCATCAGTGTCTCCCCATTTGCTTCCTCCGAAAAGGTTGCAATCACCTTATGCCGTTGAAGTTGTCACCATCCCTGAAAAAGGGAAGCCCATATTTCGGACCATCAAGACTCTTGGTGCTCTTCCACAAAAATCTCTCTCCACGCCTCATAAACGATTGGATTTGCCCGCTGAGAAGGCGTTTTCTTCTACACACTTATCAAAACCATCGTCTTCTTCTACAACACATTCCTCACCAATACTCCGAAAAATAGACCTACCTACTAAAAAGACGTCACCTCTTCTATCAGGATCATCATCTTCATTACCAAAAACCAAGGCACCCTATGTTCCTCGACTACACTTACTTTGAGAGCTTCTTCCTCTTCTAAACCGACATTATCTAAATCATCAGTACATTCGACCAAGCAACCCCCTTTGCCTCCAAAGACCGCAAAATTTGTCACATATCCATCATCTTCAAAATCTATTTTAGGGGCTCCTCCTCCACCAAAGTCAATCATGTCTCACTTGCTCCCATCTCAAGTGCCCAAGACTGCTCCTCCAAATGTCCAGACAAATAAGAGGATTCCTAAACAAACTGTTAAACCTAACATGCAAGTCCTCTTACCTCGGCAGTCGGTTAATGTGAAAGAACCATCTTCATCATCTCTATCCTCCTCTTCATCTACCGGATTCTATACCGAAATCCTTCATCAACTTATCCAATCTTCATCCATAACCCTTCCTCCGATTAAACCTTATAACCCTAAAGGAGTCAAACCTACCTGGTTTAACTCTGATCTGATTTGTGCTTACCACCGTACTCCGGGTCATGATACCGAGGGATGTAAGGCTCTTCAAGCCGTTGTCAAGAACCTTCTAGAAGAAAGTGACCTTTTGCTGGAGGAGGAGGAACAAGTACCTCCTGTCACCTTAGCCTCATTTGAGCCCCAACAATCCACTCAGATCTCTGGTGGTTCCACTCCACTTGATCTTCCACCTTCTCAAATTGACACAATCCATATCGCCACTAGAACCCAACACTATGATAACCCATCTTCATCTTCAGCATCTCGACCACGGGTTGTCATTTCTGCAGCCCCTGAAGGCGTTTCTCCTTCCTCATTAGCCCCACGACCTAAGGTCTCTATTCGTGCTGCACCTCGGGCTCAAGTTCCCGTGTCTGTTGAGGAGAGTGTTATGAAACAACTCACCCAGGCTCCGGTCAAAATGTCTCTTTTTGACCTCATCCAATCCTCTCCACAACATCGCCAGGCTCTAATCGATAATCTGCGTCGCATCGCAGTAAATTCCGATGAGCCCCAGCCCTTCGAGTTGGTTGTTGGACTGAATGGACCATCAACCGCCATTTCTTTCGAGGATTCGGAAGTTCCTCCTCTTTCTTCAGAGGATTTGGAGGCTCCCCTCTTTATCACAGTCCAAATCAATAACACTACCTTAAAACGTGTCATGATCGATAGTGGAGCTGCACTCAACGTCATCTCCTCGCACACGTTTGAGCAACTTAAGTTACCAAAGAATGTAGTGTCTCCCCCGCCTTTCGCCCTTCGATCATTTAACGATCAGCTAGCAGTCACTCTAGGAACTGTGGTCTTACCCATTCGAGTAGGTAAGAAGCTGCTTCATGAACTCTTCTACATTGTCGAAGGAAAATTCCACTATAATATGATCCTTGGACGCTCCTGGATTCGCGCAATGCATTGTGTCCCATCCACCCTCCATCGATGCTTAAAATATCAATATGAGGGCAAAATATATACTCATCCAGGAGATCCTTTTCCTTCCGCACAATGCGACATGACCACAAGATCTGCCCCTTTAAAAGAAAATCCATGTTCTCCTGACGGGGCCTCATCTTCTTCTATACCTGCAACCAAACTACCGGATTTACAAAATCTAGAAGAGACATTGCAGCGTTTCTCACTAGGAGAGCTTCCTCTCTTTTCTTTTGATGCCCATCTCAAACCTAATGAGTATGGTAGACCAGACAAACAACCTGAATATCAACCAGGTCTCGGTCGCATCGTCACCATTGGTCTGCCCAATCAACAGACCAATTTCATCTACGGTGGTCTTGATACGCCTCATTATCACCCGGATTCTCCTCCTAGAGCCAAACCTTACCTAACAGGGTTTGATTATCTACAGAATCCCACGTTTGCAAAAACTTATCTATATCGATGCGCGTGGAAAGGTTTTGGCCTCGGAAAATATGAACAAGGTATACATGACCTCAAGTCCATTCCTACTCTCATGCCACATCAGAAATTTGGTTTAGGATTTAAACCTCTTTCAAAGGCCACTGTCACTATTCTTGATGAGCCTCTTCCTACTGAAGAACCACCTTCCCCCACTAAATCAGAAGCATCACTTGATGTGGACGATGATATTTCCATCCCACCTAACTTTTTTTTTTGATCAATACCATTTCCTTAGGGCCGTTAGCCTACGAGACTAACAATCGGTCCGCTTCTATACCATTAATCTTCCCTGAAATAGTTGGAGACGACTCTCCCACTATCAACACTATCCACTGTGTGGATGATGATTCTGTCCTCACCTATCTAGGGGCAGAGGATTCATATCTTCCCAAGACTATTCCTTCTGACACGTCTACCCTTCTCAACGAAGCCACTATCGACCTTAATATAGGGACTTCTGAAGACCCTCGCATCATTAAGGTCGGCCAATCCCTTAATCCACAGGAATTAGGGGACTTTACCACTTTTCTTTCCAAACATCGTCAAGCCTTTGCTTGGTCATACGAGGATATGCCAGGACTCGATCCCGATATTGTGGTCCACAATATCGTTACCCTTCCCAACATCAAACCAGTTAAGCAAAAATTGCGTAAGATGCACCCTAGAGTAGCCCTTCTTGTCAAAGAAGAGTTACAACGCTTGCTCTCGGCTAGCTTCATCCAACCCATCGATTATCCGCAATGGGTGTCCAATGTAGTACCAGTAACTAAGGCTACTGGGAAGATTCGAATTTGTACCGACTTCCGGGATCTTAATCTTGCCTGTCCAAAGGATGATTTTCCTCTTCCTAATATCGACCAACTCGTAGATTTAACTGCGGGTCATGAGATGCTTTCTCTTATGGATGGTTTCTCTGGATATAATCAAATCCTCATCGCACCAGAAGACCAACATAAGACTTCCTTCATAACTCCTTGGGGGACCTTTTGTTATCGTGTCATGCCTTTTGGCCTTAAGAACGCGGGAGCAACCTATCAACGAGCAATGACATACATCTTCCATGATCTCTTACACAAAACTGTGGAGGATTATGTTGACGATCTCCTCGGCAAGTCCAAGCGTCGTCAAGATCATCTTTTCATCCTTGCACCTCTCTTTGAGAGGCTTATCCGCTTCTGTCTTCGTCTAAATCCAGCTAAGTGCGTGTTTGGCGTTCTCACTGGTAAACTTTTAGGTTTTATCATTTCCATCAGGGGTATTGAAGTCGACCCCGCAAAAATAAAAGCTATCCTTGAGATGCCTCCTCCGTCTAACTTGAAGCAACTCCGCAGTCTCCAAGGACGTCTTCAATCGGTGCGTCGTTTTATCTCCCAATTGTCGGACCGTTGTCAACCTTTTCACCATCTTCTCCGTAAGAATGTTCATTTCGAATGGGATGAGCATTGCCAAAAGGCCTTTGATGATCTCAAAGCTTATCTTCTTTCTCCACCCGTGCTTACACCTCCACGCGAGGGGGAGCCTTTCTATCTTTATATCTCTGTGGTGACCTTTTAAGGAGCCATGATCTCGCATCGGAACACTTGTGGTAAAGAACAAGCTGTCTATTACATCAGTCGCACCCTCCATGAGTATGAGACACGTTACTCCGAAGCTGAAAAACTATGTTGCGCTCTCTTCTTCGCAACTTCTAAGCTTCGTCATTATCTCCTTAATCACAAAACTTATATTGTCACAAGTGTCAATCCCCTCAAGACAATCCATGCAAAACCTTATCACAATGATCGCATCACTCGTTGGCTTATGCTTATGACTGAGTTTGACCTCGAGTTTATCCCGCAAAAGGCTATCAAGGGTCAGGTTATTGCAGATCAATTAGCTGATGCTCCTCTTCCGGACACTCAAGACCCCCTTGCTCAATTCCCCGATGAGTATATCCAACAAATTGATTTTGGTCTATCTCCATTTAAAGTAAAGCTCTTCTTTGATGGATCCAAATGCCAGCAAGGGGGAGGTGCGGGTTTCGTGATGATTCCTCCTTGGGGTACGCCTATCCCAGTTGCACACAAATTGAACTTTGAGTGCACCAATAATATGGCTGAGTACGAAGCTCTTGTCTTAGGTCTTCAAAATGCCATTAATCTCGGCGCTCGTCATATTGACATCTTCGGTGATTCTGAACTCATCGTTAATCAAGTCACGGGTGTCTATCAATGCAAGAATGATATCCTTCAAAAATATCGTGACATCGTTCTTGCCCAACTCCAATCTTTCGATAAGTTCACTATCCAAGCCATTCCTCGTACTGCAAATCGATTCGCGGATACCATGGCCTCTTTAGCCTCCCTTATCCCGCCTTTTACCGAAGACTCACGTCTTTATGTGGCTGTGCAACGATTAGATCAACCATCTTATCTTAGGCAACTATCTTCAATCCATGCTATCACAACCCATACTCAGGATGAGTGGTATCAACAGATTGTTGATTATCTATCTCATTCGATCCTTCCTCCAAATCTGACTTCCAATGGTAGAAGGTCTTTTGTCCAACGCGCCAATCGCTATACTATCCTAGGCGGGATTCTTTACAAACGCGGCTTTGATGGTATTTTGCTTCGATGCCTCAAAACCCATGAATCATCTAAAGCTATCCAGGAGGTCCATGACGGTATCTGTGGTGGACATTTTAGTGGCTTAGCTGTAGCCAAGCGTATTTTACGTTTGGGATATTATCGCCTTCTCTTAATCAAGATTGTTGTGAATACACTAAGAAGTGCGTCAAGTGTCAGCAACATTCCAATCTCACGCACATCCCTAGTCAGGCTTTGCAACCTGCGGCGGATTTGTGGCCTTTTTCGCAGTGGGGTCTTGATCTTATTGGTCTTATCAATCCCCGTTCTTCACAACGTCATCATTCTATCATTACTGCCACTGAGTACTTTACTAAGTGGGTAGAAGCTATCCCTCTTTCTTCAACAAAGGCTAAGCCCATAGTTGATTTCGTCTATCAACACATCATTTGTCGCTTTGGCGTTCCACACAAGCTAATCACAGATAATGGTAAATCCTTCAAGAACGCCGATTTGCAAAATCTCTGCAACGCTTTCAATATCAAGCTCAGTTTTTCTTCTCCATACTATCCTCAAGCTAATGGTCAAGCCGAAGCGTCCAATAAAACTTTGCGTAGTATCCTCGCAAAGGTAACTAGTCGAGCTGGCAGGGATTGGCATTTACATATCCCTTTTGCTCTTTGGGCTTATCGGACTAGCATTCGTACCCCTACTGGTGCTACTCCTTTCTCTCTCGTCTATGGATCTGAGGCTGTTCTTCCTTTGGAAGTCCAAATCCCATCTCTCCGTGTTTCTCTCAGAGAATTTGTCTCCGATGAGGATTATCGTCAAAATCGTCTAGCACAACTTGAATTATTAGATGAGCGGCGTCTTAACACTCTTGAGCATCATCAAGTCTATCTTGAGCGTGTCAAACGTGCTTACAACAAGCACTTGCAACACCGTGACTTCAAAATTGGTGACCTTGTTCTTAAGGAAAATCAAAATGCCACTACACTCGAAAGGAGTCAACGTGGTAAGTTTGCTCCCAACTGGATGGGCCCCTACATTATCACTCATAAATATGGGTCTGGGGCTTATCGTTTATCTTCTATGGATGGTGTACCTGAAGCGGAACCTCTTAATGCTTTGCATTTACGGCCCTTCTATTGTTAAAATCTATCTTACACAAATCTAGTCGCAACTCAGATCTTTCATCCGTCCTAATAACCAGTCATCTACTTTCGTGGTGATTCGAAATTGTGTGGTTCTCCGCTTATTGCCTCGTTTACCTTAAATATGAGTATCGCGGCTCTACTCATTGCACGTTTCTTTTGGATATGTTCCTCCTCATGGTAGGAATACCTTAATCACCACTTCATCTGTCCCAAGTACTTATCTTAATCGGATCTGCTCGGGGCATGAGTACATGTTCTTCTATGTTCTCTTCCCCTTCATCTGATCTATCTAGGTCTAAACTCAGCTTCTTCCAAAAAGCTTCAAAAAAAAAAAAAAAAAAAAAAAAAAGAAAAAAAAAAGATGCTATCCAAAAAGATAGACTGATCCCTCGAAGGACAGCTATCCATATATGATCAAGTGAATCAAAAATTCTAAAAATATAGACCATACCCTCGAAGGATGGCTATCATTCAAATTCAAAATACAGACCGCTCCCTTGAAGGACGGCTGTTTCTCAAAGAAATATTCAAGGCTTCTTGTAATCAATCAGCCTTCCAGTCAGTTTATACACTTGTTAGCATCACTGAAAGACTTCCCGCATCGATCAGTCTTTCCATATCAAGCAAACTTCCCGCATTGATCGGCTTTGCTTTTACAAAATCATGAAGTGAGATTTGGGACCTTTTGTCGATCATATGGAGAATCCTATTTTCCCACTATGGACATGTATTCTGTCCCTTGTAAGTTCCGACAAGATACTTACTTTCCTTTCCGTTTCTATACTAGATCGGTTTACGACTAGTTAGTGTCGGAGTTTATTTTAATCTTATATAGGGCCTTGTATGCTTGGTCTTTGGTTTCTTATCCGGATTTTATCTATGGTGGGTTGGAAGTCCGACTTATCATTTCCCTTCTTTCCGAAAGTGTCTTCTCTTCTAAGTCACGGTTGTTTCGCTTTCATCTTTGGCTCTTGCATCCTGTTAAATTGACATTTCACATGTTAATTCAATCACAATTTATCTTCTATCAAAATTCCTCTTATCTATCAAGACATCTATCTTTATTCATTTCTCATTAAAATTACATCTATCTATACATCGAACACATCTATCTATTTATCCATCAAAATAGTTAAAATATGTACATCTAAGGTACATTATATCTAGTTTATATATCACATCCATCAATCTATCCACCAAAATGTACATCCAAGGTACATTATATCTATCCATATCTAATCCAAACATTTGAACACATGTACATCCAAGGTACATTATATCTATCTATCCAAGTTATATCCACATCACATATATTTCTATCATCTATCGGTCTATATCTATCCAATCACATCTATTTTATCCACATATCAATCTATCTAATCACATCTATTTCTATCATCTATCAAGTATATACCTATCCAATCTCGATTTGTTTTTGGATCGACGCCTATTTGTTTTGATCGTCGCCGATTAGTTTGGTCGCGCCGATTTTCCATATCTTTTTGCCACAGTGTTGATGCTTGGCTTATTGGTCTATCGATCATTGTGATGTGCTGAATTTTCCTTTTAGACGCATCTTTTAGATATCCTTGTCTATTTTGGGTTTGTTCCCTTTGCGTGGAGCACTCGCTTTTGTTTAGCCGCTTAGAGTTACGCGGGTCAGCAGAGCACTAACGTCGCCTCCGCTTTGCGGGAACCGCCTAGTGTCCCTACCAATGTGTCTCTCTTTAGATCTTGTTGTTTTGCAGTTCTCCTTACACTCATGGGTCTGTAGGCACTAACGTCGTCTCATGAGGAGACCGGCTAGTTTTCCCTACCAATGTGAGTTCCTTAGGTTGCTGCCTTTTTATTTATTTTTGTGTGTCATCAATGATCAGATCTACTCCAGACATCCGACTGGGGCATCCTGCGTTTTCATCTACCTCTTTCAAACTCGGGATCGTCTGTTCTATCATCCATCCCATCCCTAGTTTGAGGGGGATCACATCATCACAAATTCTTCCCTTCTTCCATCCCTTTGTTTTTGTCTCATAACCTTGCTTATCGCAAGTTACTTGACAAAAAGGGGCAAAATGTAGACACTTAAATTTGGTTACCCAATTTAGTGTCCCTCTCATTCGTTTACCTGCTTAGGTAACCTGGGGCACGTTTACGTCACCAACTATCCCCTTGGGATATTATCCAATTTGTGATTTAATCACTTACTCTAAATTTAATTCATCCCATCATATCTTGCCCATGAGTGATTAAATATTAAATATTTAATTACGCTTCTTCCCATGCATCTTAATCACTTATCCACCCCAAATTTATTCTATCTATGTATCGCATCTATTTTTAATCTTCCATAAGCGGGATATTTTCCCGTAGTCGGGATAAGTCTTATCTTTCTCGAATCAATCAATTTGGCCATCTCGGGAGTCTTTTCCGCGATCGGCGCCGACCCATATGGTCGGCGCCGATTTTCTAGGAGCGGCGCCGATTATAAAAGCAAGTCCAGAACTCAGTTCTAGGGACCGAAGGGACGGAAGAGACCGAAGAGACCGAAAAGAGATCACGAACAGGCGAAAAAAGGAAGCACTTACGCACGAACAGAGAGCGAGAGAGATACAGGGTGTGAGAAAGAGAGATCTTTTTAGCATCAATTGTCTCAGATTAGGACAGATCCTGTCCAAATCAATCCCTGAGAGGAGCACCGTTACTCTGTCCCTGTCACGGCCATCTATCATCTGGTGACTCTGTTCCAGTATCTCGCCAACTTCGGCGCATCCAGCAAACCACATTCACCTTCCAATTCCCGAATCTTGTCGCACAGTCCCTGATTGATTGATCTGTCTCCAGTCGACGCCGATCTTATCCAGTCGACGCCGATCCTACTCAATCGACGCCGACCAATCTCAATCGACGCCGATTCTACCCAGTCGACGCCGATTTCTCTGCAGATAGGTAAAAGGATACAGGTGACACAAATCCAGCATTTATTTCATAGTTCCCTGTTTTACGTACTTTCGTGCACATTTAGATTCTTATTACTGCAATCAGAAAATCTAGTCTTTATTTACATCTTTTATCATGTATGCTTCTTTTCTTAATTGAAAACGTGGACTGACATCCGCCGAGGAAGCTTATCGCTTCTCGGACCCGCTTCTCGGGCGAGTCCACTTAAATATCTTTAACGTGGTCTTTTCTCGTCAAGCATCGGTGTTTGTAGGATACACGGATCTATTGTGCGAGTTGCTCGTGTGCGCCGTCTTGTCTACATCGGCTTCCTCATCCGTCTACATCTTCGGATCTTATCCATTAGGTATCGATTTTATTGGAGTTTTTCAGGGTTTCTGTGTTTAGTTTGGTGCATTAACTTGGACAGGTAACAAGCGCGAAATTATTGATCTACGAGATGCCATCAAAGCCACGTTTATAGAGGAGTCCCCCATGACGACATAACGAGAAACACTTTTAAGAAAAGCACGTTTCTTTATTGCTTAGTAAGGTCGGTGGGAGAACGAGAGGTTGTAAGATAGTCATGAAATTGGTGATACCAGGTATCCTACAAATTAGCAGACACATTATTTATCATACAAACATCTGGGGTGGAGTAAGATGGGGCAAAGAGTTGTTGGACCAAGACGAATATGTCAGAGTCAGTTGGTGAGGTAGGAATTTTTGAGGCTAAGCAAGCCATAGTATCCGTAAATTTGTTAGTGGAGTGGGGAATGGTTTGGATAGAATAATGAGTAAATAAGGTCAAAAGTGAATCCATGTAATGTTTGTACTTTTGAAGTTCCTCATTTTTACATTGGTAGATGCCCATAACTTGATTGACTACCAGTTGGGAGTTGCCAAAAATGTTAATAGACTTGACACCTAAGTGTAACGCAACCTGGAGACCCAAAACAAGGGCCTCGTATTCCGCTGTATTATTAGTGCAGGGGAAATCAAGTCGGAATGAAAGAGGCATAGGCTCAGCATTAAGAGGAATGAGAACAACACCGGATCCACTGCCGTGCTGGAATTTGGATCCATTGAAGAAGAGGGTCATTGGATACGACTCCTCACTGAGTGAAAGAGTGGTAATGAGTTCGTCGGGGAAATTAAAATTGGTAAATTACTCCCCAGGTAAAGGGGCTTCCACGAGTTGGTCTGCGATAGTTTGTCCTTTGATTGACTTCTGGTGTACAAATTCAAGGTCGAGGTCAGCGAGGAGCATAAGCCATCGGGCGATGCGTTGGTTTAGATGTGGTTTGGTGTACATATAATGAATGGGGTCCATGTTGGTGATGAAAAAGTTTTGTGATTTAGGAGGTAGTGTCGGAGTTTGGTGGCTACAAATGATAAGGCTAGGCACAACTTTTCTACATGTGTATACCTAGTCTCGTAATCCACGAGAGTACGACTTATGTAATAAATGGCTTGTTCTCGATGCTCGGAGTCACGATGTGCGAGCATGGCTCCTACAGCATGGTCGGTGGCAGAAAGGTAAAGGTAGAAAGGGTGATCGTCTTGAGGTGGGATAAGCACAGGTGGCTGCAAGAGATAGGCTTTAAGAGCCTCAAAGGCTTGGTGGCACTCTTCGCTCCATTGAAAGACAATGTCCTTTTTAAGGAGGTGATGGAAAGGTTGACATCGATCCGAGAGTTGGGAGATGAAACGCCGGATAGATTGGAGTTTACCTTGCAAACTACGTAATTGTTTGAGGTTAGTAGGTGGGGGCATTTCTAGGATAGCTTTGACTTTAGCTGGATTGACCTCGATGCCATGCAAAGAGATGATAAAACCAAGAAGTTTTCCTGAAAGGACACCAAAGACACATTTCTTTGGTTGAAGACAAACACAATATTGTAACAGGTGATCGAAAATAATGGTTAAAACATCGAGATGTTCACTGTGATGTTTAGATTTTCCAAGAAGATCATTGACATAATCTTCAAGGATAGTGTGCATAATGTCATGAAACATGTAAGTCATAGCCCACTGATAGGTCGCACCAACATTCTTAAGGCCAAATGGCATGACACGATAACAGAAGGTTCCCCAAGGAGTTATGAAGGTAGTTTTATGTTGATCGGCCGGGGCTACCAAAATTTGATTGTATCCCGAGAAGCCATCCATGAGAGAAAGCATCTCATGGCCCGCAGTGAGATCAACAAGTTGATCAATACTTGGGAGGGGGAAGTCATCCTTCGGGAAAGTGAGGTTAAGGTCCGGAAATCCGTACATATCCGAAGTCCCCCCGTTGCTTTAGTAACAGGTATGATGTTAGAGATCCATTGAGGATAGTCAATAGGTAAGATGAAGGAAACAGAAAGGAGTCATTGAAGCTCTTCTTTGACCAAGAGGGCAATGCGTGGATGCATTTTTCTCAGTTTCTATTTAACTGGTTTGACATCGGGTTTTAGGGTAATGTTATGGACAGCAATGTCAGGATCAATTCCTGGCATGTCAGCGTAGGACCAAGCGAAAGCTTGGTTGCGGGCACGGAGGAAAGTAGTGAAGGTAGTTTGTTCTGATGCGGTAAGAGATTGTCCGATCTTCACAATGTGAGGATCGTCCTCGGTGTGGATGTTGATTTCTATAGTTGACTCATTCAACATGGTTTGAGTATCAGATGGCAAGGCGCGTTGAATATAAGAGTCATCCGCACCAAGGTAAGTGAGGATGGAGTCGTCATCCTGGCACTCAACAACATTAATTGAAGGTGAGTCCTCTTCGATCATGTCTGGATACATAAGGGGAAGAGAAGATGGGTCTTCATTACTGCGTTGATAAGTGAGAGGACCTAGGAAGATAGCGTTTATGAAAAAAAAAAAAAAAAGTTAGGAGGGATAGATTCAGGGTTTATCGACTCTGTGGGTGACGATGGCAAAATGGGTGATGATGGTTCGGAAGGGGTGACTTCATCGTCTTCCTAGATACAATGGATATGTGATGTTTTCAGTGTAGGGGGTTCAGAGAATCCAAGACCACGACGATCTTTGTGTTTGCGTGTAGTAATGGGAATGATTGTATGTCGGCCTTGTTCATAAAGACCAAAACCAAAACCTTTCCAAGCACAGTGAGTCAAGAAGGTGAGGGCAAAACGATGATTTTTCAGGTATTGAAAATCAGATTGGAAGGGAACCACACCAAGGGGAGGTTCAGGGGTAACAGAGGATGTGTCGACACCCCCATACATTAGGTTGGTGCAGCAATTAGGTGGTCCGTAGGAGATTACCTCCCCCACATGATGGTCGTAGGTAGGATGCGCATGTAACTGTCCATACTCCTGTGGGGTATGGAAAGAGCTAACGTTATATAGGTGATACTCCCCCAGCGTAAGGCGTTGAAAAACATCTACTAAAGGGTCTGAGGTTGGGATGTTGTCCATGGGAAAGGAAGTGGTATTTGCGATAGCGGTCTCATTGGTTGAAGGTGTAGGTGCGGTTGAGGTGGATGGTTGAGGTGTGGTTGAAGTGGATGGTTGGGTTGGATGAATGGGTGTCTTGACTGGTACAAGCACATCATTAGGGCGATATAACATATTGCAGGTTTTGAAGGGGGAGGGTCAGCTTTTACGGTGTAGGACTTCCCCTCGTACTCAAATTTTATGCATCTATGTAAGGTGGAGGGAACGCATCCCATAGCCCGAGATCCAAGGGCGGCCTAACAACATGTTGTATTGGAATTCTCCTCAAGGACATAGAAGATTTCGGGTAAGGTACGTGGCCCTACACGAATGTTAAGGATCACAGTGCCTAAGGTAGAAGTAATAGCATCGTTGAATGAACGCAACATGGTGGGGTTGGCACACATGCAGCTAGAGGGGATATTCATTTGTTGAAAGGCTTTGGAAGAGATGATGTTTAAAGCACCCGTCAATCATAACACAACGCACCCGAATGTCCTAGACGTAAGGCGAGAGGAAAAGAGCAGGTCGGGATCTTCTCGCACCAAAGTCAAAAATTTCGTCTTGAGATAAACCGACAGCAGCAGCGGTTTCTTTGCATAGGGAGGGAAGTGGTAGATTGTTTGGTGAGAAAGGCAACGTGGTTGGGTGTTAAGATGGAGGTAACGGGAAATGTTTCGTTAGGTAAGACCTCTATCCCTTGAAGGATTTCAACGAGAGCTTGTCGATGAGATTTAGAGTTCGAATGAGATCATACAGTGTCATTTTTACAGGTGATTGGTGAAGCTGTTTGATCATGGTTCAGTGGGTAACTTCATTAGAGACGGGGTAGGCAGGTCCATGAATAACCACTTTAGGTGGTGGTGCGATCGGGATGGTGGAAGGAGAAAGAGAGGCCGCATGTGTGCTTTCTTTAGCTTTCCCATTGTTTTTCTGCCCTCGAGTAGCAACACTAATCATGTTGATCTCGTGAACACGAGAGGAGGAAGACGGTAGGGATAAGTCATGGTATTCAAGAGATGGGGTTGTAATAATGATAGATCTTGGTGAGGAGGGGACATGTGGTATAGGAGAGGGGATTGAAGCTTAATATTTCTCCCTTCGTAAGTTGTCTTTCTTAACCTTTCTATCCGAGAGAGGTGACTGACGAAGTATGGCTTTCAAAGCTTTGCATCCCTCTACATCATGTCCTGGTGTGCGGTGGTAAGCACAGATTTTAGACTCATCATAACCTATAGGTCGAGGTTTAGATGGATCGTAAGGTTTGAGTAGGGGTAGGGAAATGGTCGCATTCTCCACCAACATATCAAGGATCTTAGCGTAAGATCCTTTAAGAGGGTCAGAGTCAGAGGAAGATGAAGCTATTGATTGGGTGGGTTTTGGTAATGTTTGGGTATGGTTGGTTCGTACGGATGGTGGTTTAGACAAGGGGTTTTGATAATTGGATTTAACTAAACGTGGCTTCTTTGGCGCAGAAGTTATGTTTAGCTAGTTAGATGATGAGGCCACAGATGATATGGTATCAGGAAATGACCATGGAGAAAGAGGAGTGACAAAAACAAATCTTTTGATGATGGAGTCTGTTTAGGTTTGATAGGTGGACAGGATCTCTGTATGGATGTAGAAGGTGCAGGTCGTTTTAAAGAAAACGCAGGAGGTACGATGTATTGAGGCAAGGTGGAGGGGTGAGGTCCCAATATAGAAGGTAGGTGTGACGGCGAGGGTTTTAGTTGTGACAGAGGCATAGATTGGACTTGAGGAGATTGGGTATGTCTCCTAGGTGGATGGACGGCTTTACTCTTGGATAAATCTAACCTTTTAGGTGGGTGTGTTAGAGGCTGGGTATTGGTGAAGTCCCAAGCGTAGGGGGAGGTTTGGTTAGGTTAATAGAGGTGGATGAGGTATTCGGTAGAGATGAGGGGGTTGAAGGTGAGGGCATAGGCATTTTGAGTTTTTGTAAACACTACGGGTATATGATAGAGGTGTCTAGATCGGTCATCTGCATTTGAGTAGAGCATGGTGTACTCAAATGTTCCCATAGGACTCGTCTATCTTTTGAGGGATGACAATCTTCATGTGTGAATAGGAACTTTTATATGGAAGAAAGGTGGGTTGTAATTCCGGTCCACTGTGGGTGTGATACAAGGGGTAAATGAGTCTCTGTATCAATGGTTGTTAAGAGGTCAACTGGTCAGCTGAAAAGATTTAGGTGATGAAGAACTAATAGGTAGGAGGGCATGTTTGAGATAATCCGTCATGATTAAAGAATTTGGTGATTTAAGTTCAAAAGGTTTCTCGTTTGAGGATGACGAAAAAGTGGTGAGCCTTCCTCTTGTGCTGTGCAAGAGTGGTAGAAGGAGATGTTTGGGAAATAGATAAGTTAGATAATATTCACTCACGGTCTTGCGGTGTAAGAAGGATCATCTATGAGAAGAGAATTTTGGGCGGTTAATTCCTTTATGGGTAAAGATATGGCAAGGATTTTGTCTTGTCTTGATGGTGGTGAAGGGGGTTTGGGTCCCTGCGTTAGTGAAGAGGCTTGATTCAGAATTTCTCGATAGAAGCTTTTGGTTGGGAGTCGAAGACCGCATGGATTTCATGAACACTCTCCTCGGCTAAGATATCTTGGTTTATGTTACTGTTAGATGAGTGGTTCGAGAATGGTTTATTGAAGATTTTCAAATTTCGGTTAGCAGGGGCATTAGGATTATCAAGGGTTATATCCCCTACATCAACCATTTCCTGCACTATATTTTTCAACATCTTACAGTTTTCGTGACTGTGTCCCTTCACGCGGTGGAAGTTACAGAAGTCATTTTCTTTGTACCAAGAAGGTATAGCGCGGGTGGAATCAAACCCGGAGTGAGGTTTAATAGGAGGTAAGGTAATAGCTCCCGCTTTGAGCAATTTTTCCAATATCACACCATAAGTTTCTCCCAAGGGAGTGTAATTGATGGGCTCGGCTTTATACTTATAGGTGGTTTTTGGCGGGGTATTAGATGGTGTTTGGGATTTGACCATCACCGCGTGTACAACTCCTTTTGATTTTGAAGCAGTCGATGCGTGAGGATTGGTGGTGTTAGGTTTGTTGGTGGAGTCTTGGGTTTGGAAATTGGGGTTTTTGTTGCGCAACCACAATTTCTCTTCCTCTAAGGCTCAAATTTCTAGTTTCCGAGCCATAGTAAAGGCCTCGTCAAATGTGCGGAAAGTTTGAATTTGGAGGGTAGGAGAAATGTGCTTAGTGCAGGCCCGCGTAAAGAGTTCGATAAGTTCGGCCTGAGGCAAGGCATAAGTAAGTTGGTTGATAAGGCCCCGCCATCGTCCAACAAAATCTACGATAGATTCATCTTCAAATTGTCGGATGGCATAGAGGTCGGTGATAGATACTTTCTTGGAAATGTTAATGGAGAAATGATCCAAGAAAGATTGGGCTAATTGGTTAAAAGAGAAGATTGAGTGCTGGGTTAAAGCACTGTACCACTCCAAGGTGGGTCCTGATAAGGACATGGGAAAGGTGCGGAGTAGTAAGGCATCATCATGAGCAATCAGATAGCAGGCATGTCTAAATGATCGTAAATGTTGTTGAGGATCCTCCTTACTATTAAAACGAGTGAATTTTGGTAATTCCCATTGAGGAGGATATGAATGAAGGGGGACAGAAGGATGAATAGGCTCCCGAAAAACTTGCTCGTATGTCAGGGTGCTACGGCTTCCTGAAATAGAAGCCTCCAGATTTTGCATTTTTTCCATCATTTGTTTGATGAAATCAGTGGTGGGATGAGATGATGGTGCGGTTGTTGTAAAAGGTGGAGGATTGGGCCAAGGGCCTCCACTAGACAATGGGGGGGCTAAATGTTGATAAGGTATTGAGGACGAATATGTTGAGGCAACCGAATAGGGATGTCCTATATAAGGTGTTGAAGCCACCGGATAAGTGTGTGGAAATGAAAAGGTGGGCGGAGCTTGAGAAGGAAAGCTCGTGTGGATAGGTGGCAGAGAGCAAGTTATGAAAGGAGCAGTCTGCGAGAGAGACGAGGTAGGAACAGTTGGCGGTAATGATATGTGGGGCCCTAGATTAACAAAAGGAAAGCCAATCTGTGCCGTAAGAACCTCTGAAGCCACTGAGTTGGGAGATGGGGCTAAGGATGAAGAAGGCAAGGCAGAGTTATCAGGTGGCAAAGGAGCTAAGTGAGTGGCTATACTAATAGGAAAACCAACAAGGAGTTGACCTTCGGGTGTACGGTCAGGGGCATGAGACAAATAGTATTATACAGCACTAGGATTAGCATCCAAAAATTTCACAAATTCCTTATCTCCTACAGGGATTTTGGGAACCTCGCTGGTGTCCGTAGGATTCCCCACAGGATGTGAAGGGGGTGATTCAGGAAAAGGCATGGAGCAGGCATGTGAAACCATGGCTGTAGCTTGTTTCCGAGTGACAACAACCATGGACAAGAGTACACAGTAAGGATGCAATCTATCAGGAATAGAAGTAGCAACAAAATGTTGGAATTGGTAGGTTGCTGGTTTTGGGAACTACAAAGACAGTAACCGATATCGGTCAGGTAACCGATGTCGGTCAGACTATAGCCACCATCGGTAAGTTAACCGATGTCGGTAGAATAGGACCGGTGTAAGAATCTGTAAGAAGTTGCTGATTTGGGGTTAACGATGCTTAGTATACCTACCAAACTGTTCTGAAGTGATCACGAAAACAGTGTATGACAGAGAAACAGAACTAAAAACAAGCAAGATGCACAAGAAAATTAACAGACTAACCCTAGGATTAGTTTTAATCACTTTGGGCTTATGCCTTAGACGCAAGATGATGTCAATCCTAAATAGAAGACTTAGGGGAAATGTCAAGTTTGTTTTGGCTTATAAGGTTACCTCAATCGGGCGGAGGAATACCATGGAAAAAGGGGGATGTTTGAGTTGTTGTGTTGATTATGACGTGATTTGGTATGTGTTGTGCAGTGAAAGTAAGATTAATTTCTTGTCAATACCATGGATATCACCCCCATGTGTATGACCTGTTACTTAATCTATGTTCACTAGAATTGAAAACAACAAGCAAGAATGTGATGCACGTGTTTTAAACCCAAATCGAAAATGATATTCGATGAAGCAAGGAGATGATTTTCACTAATGCAAAAATGTGAAAGCAAAACAAATTCTTTTACCAAAAGGTAACAAAATATCTTGTGAATATTTTAGAAGAAGAAAATAGCAAGTGTGCTCCCTATATGAAAGCAAGCAAGAAAGAAAGAAACCCAAAATGGGTCCCACCGGGCGTGCCAAAATGTTTCGCACAGAGGAGGTTTTCAGTTCCTAGAATAGAGTTGCTTCTATCCTTTCATTCTCTTGAGAAACAGATAAGGGTTAGGGCTAGGAGGAATACCTGTTGAATGTTTGGAGGGTGTGCGCGTACCGTAGAGAGAGATCAGATCGATTGCGAAGAACTCCTTTTTGTCTGGGAAGGACTACCTGCAAGTAAGAATACAAGACCACCAGATTCTAATTAGACAATAAATGAGGGAACTGCCTTGGGCCCAGGAAGTATTAAACTTCCTTTCGAAGGTGGTCAGTTCCCCTGCTAATATGAATTAACACAAATTATTGCAAAATTACAATTTAATTACCTTGTTAAAACAATAGAGGAAAGGGCTAGTTTTGGTTTTGAATCACAATGACGATGCGGCCACATGTCACGGTACTCGATTTCGCTAACCGATATCGGTAGGGGCAGTGGTTTAGGGGCTTTTAGTGAAGGTTGGCTATAAGGTGGCTATGGTGTTTATAAGGCTAGTAAATGATTGGGGATAGGTAATGGGGTGATGGAGAAGGCTCAGAGGGTATGGGAGCTGTTCTTGGGGCAATGTAGGGGTAGAGGAATGATAGTTAGATGTAGGGTGTTACCGGGTAGTAGATCTAGGAATAGACTTATAATTGTTGTGATTCAGAAGTTCAAGAAATGTTATCAAAAGAACATACAAGATACTACTTACTAGTTCCTCATGAAGATACAGTCCAAAGACTGTGATAACGAAGGCAGGGCTCAGGTAGGATGATCGGATAATCAAAGATGAGCTATCTTCTCTCCCAATGCTTGGATGAGTGTCACTGGGCTCTGGTTACTCAGTTGCAGTCTTGGGCTTGATGTCCTTCTCTGCAAACTCCTTTCTTTCCTTCACTTGTCTCTGCTCGGCCAAGTGAATTCCCGATCTTTCCAATGAATTTCCGATTCCAGATTCCAAATCAATGAAAATCCACCCTTTGTTTTTGGTTGGGGGAGGTCATTTACAGGGAACCGATGGCGGTTACGTAACCGACGGCAGCATTGAGTAGAACTGATGTCGATTAAGTCAAAGTGGGCTATTTTTAGTAAAATAGCCAACTTTCCCTCCTTTTCTCGTGAGGAATTAGTTGTGGGCTTGGTCATGTCATTATTAGGTTGATTTTGGTGCAGTGAGGAGTAATTAGTCATGGGTGTGAATGTAGACCAAGTTATAGGTCTTAATTAGGTTAGTTTAGGGTTAGGGCTAGGTCATGATGAGGTGGCGAAATGTGGTGGCAGGGTTTGGAGATGTGGATTTATTAAATACAAGGTAATTAATAAATAATTGTGCAAGGTTTAGGTGGTGAGGCTAGGTTGCGAAATGGGATGCGGGGCACGGGGGTCGTAAGACACAAATTTGGTGTCTACAGAGGTTTCCCTGTCATGCTTTCCCAAATGGAGGAGTTCCATATGCTCTGCGGCTCCACATCCTCTACATGATCTCCAAATCCTTCATGATCCATCTCTCTCCTCAACGTCATATGTTCTACAATCTCACACTACTTCTCTAAATCCCTCTCATGTGCCTCATCGAACTTAAGCCACCATTCTTCTCTTTTCTCTCTCTTTCGCTAGGGCTGCCATCCTTCACCACACCGCTTCTACCCCCGGCACATGGTGGGGTTTAGCTAGCCATCGATTCTCTTCCAAATTCAAGGTTACCATCAAGATCTTGATCACCAGTGGAATTCCTTACAGATATGTTCCCTTGGGATAATGTAAAAACTAAAACTCAACTACCTCTAGGAAAGAATAGGTGGAGATTGAGTACTCCAAAATATAGCTATTCAAAACACCACGGAACCAAGTATCCACAACGCACATCCAAATGAGATTAGTATCATAAAGGGCCTGAAATTATTTCTACATCCGAGACAAGTGTGCAAAACCTCCAATTCCTTTTAGACATGTAAGCAACCAGCCAATCATATAGCTCTATTGGAAAGATAGAAAATAATCTCTCATATAAGCAGTCATACAAATTCTGCTCCACCCACGTGCGTGCATCAAACTCAGATATAGTGTTGAACCTATGAGCGTACTCTCCTTCCAGATCTACCATTCACTCCTCAACACTTGCCAAGGTCAACTAATACGTCTTCATCACACAACATCTTAAAAATAGCTATAAAAGAGGTGTCGAGTAATGAAACCAATGATGCATCCTAGAATTTATTGTGAATAACCTAGGCACACTAGCACATCACTCGGCTGAGTTGATCGCTCACTTAAAGCACGCAAAGGCACCATGTCCCTCTTTAGAGTTTCTTGTATAAAATGTTAGCATGATGGTGCATATAGGTATCCGATTCATTACCAATAGTAAACAACACATAGTGCATAAACCAGATCTAGTTCTTAGAATATATATAAGATGAACTAAACAATGACTATAACAATATTTACCATGTAAGAACCAGATTCAATCATGTTCAACACCATCATCCAGCCAATATGAACCATTGTATTAAACATTGTAAAAAAAAAAATCTTCTTACATTACATAAGTATCTCCATGAGTCATGCACTCAACAAAACCAACAACATAACTCTACCATAGTGTTTCACTCACTAACCCATGCCAATCAATACATACATACATACATACATACATACATACATACATACATACATACATACATACATACATACATACATACATACATACATACATACATACATACATACATACATACATACATACATACATACATACATACATACATACATACATACATACATACATACACATATATATATATATATATATATATATATATATATATATTGGTGGATGATGGTGTTGAACATGAATGAATCTGGTTCTTACATGGTAAATATTGTTATAGTCATTGTTTAGTTCATCTCATCTATGAGAGATGAACTAAACAATGACTATAACAATATTTACCATGTAAGAACTAGATTCATTCATGTTCAACACCATCATCCACCAATATGAACCATTATATTAAACATTGTAAAACAAAAAAATCTTCTTACATTACATAAGTATCTTCATGAGTCATGCACTCAACAAAACCAACAACATAAATCTACCATAGTGTTTCACCCACTAACCCATGCCAATCAATACATATATATATAGGGGTAGGGACCGTCCCTTCACTACCCATGCACTTCTCAAAGTTAACTATAGGAAGTCTATTACTAGAGCACTTACATGTTGTGCATCCTATTGTAAAGGCGCATGGCTAATATTATCATGTGACCTATTTTGAGAATAGGGGTAGGACTGTCCCTTCACTACCCATGCACTTCTCAAAATAGGTCACATGCTAATAATAGCCATGCGCCTTTACAATAGGATGCACAACATGTAAGTGCTCTAGTAATAGACTTCCTATAGTTAACTTTGAGTATAAATCCTATTATTAGCCTAAACTATGCATGGTGCTCAATTGTCATTTGTTCCCAAAATACCATTACGTGGACTAAAATTCTTCATGCCTTTGTGTTCTCAGCACACTAACTCCAAAAATATCCCTTATCCACAAAATAGCTAAGTCCTGATCTTGGGCACTTCGGATATATTGTAGCACCGCGTGCTCTTCCAAAGACCCTCCATTTGCGCACGCAATACTTACGCCATTTTTGGTCCGTTCAATAAGGAGATTCTATAAGAAAATCCCATATGTGGGATTAAGCTTCAAAGTAATGGGTAAATCACAAGGATTATATCATGCCCAATCAGATATCTAGCTAGTCTAGAGCCAAAGATAGAGTTTTCGCTGATCACGCTCACTTCAGAACATGAGGTAGAGATTCAACATGCCAAAGGTCAGCAGTAGTGCCTCCGAATCCAAGCGTAGAACAACTTCAAGAGGTATATATTTTTTTGTTGATACTTTGAGGAGGGTGAAACACCATCTGCAAGTCATTTTTCACTCTTGTTCCAGACCATGTCCAACGCCAAATCAATTACATGGTCACAATTTGTGAGGAAGGAAGCTTCTTCTTCCGCCTATAATGAGTTTTACTTGAGTGCTCTCTACCTCTTGTTAATTTAGGTTATTTTAGTTTTTCTTTTAGTAACACAAGTTCTCGCACACACTCTACATGTTCCATTTGGGACATGTATGATTTTTAACTTTTATACATAGTGTTGTGCTTTTGTTTTTGTGCGCTCCCCTCGGCACCTTTCCTTTCTTGTTGCATCTGCATGCCCCTTTTTGTTGCTTCATAGTATAGCAATTCAGTTTTTAGTAAAGGTAGTTCTAATGGTCAATGCATAGATTTCACTCTCATCAATCCAATTCATAATATCTTCATATGAGAGCAACAATTCAATTCAGAGTTCAGACAATGTTGTAAGTGACTTGTGGATGTTTTTCAAGTTACGAATCAGATCTTCAAGTTTAGGGCTTGACTCCATGCCCAATGGACTTATAAGGCTATTGGTATCTTCATCTAGTAGGAAGATGGCCCCTAAAATTCACCAAAACTGTTATCCAAATAAATCTCCTAGTTATTTGGATAACTTATATTTTATTTTCACTCTAATATTTCACATTTCAAGTTGCGCAAACTCAAGTTTTCTCCTTCACACAATTTACTTGGCTGTAGTTCTTCCACGCACCCTATGCACCTTGCTTCCTTCTTTCTTGTGTTCCCCTTCTCTCTATATTATGTTATCTCCTTCTATTTCCCCTTCACACCTTGCTCCTATGCACCTACTTTCTTTCCTATCATGTCACACAATCCTTGAACGCACCTCGGAGACTTGCCTTCCAAATTAGCTATGTCCCTATGATTCCTCCTACACACCTTTCCTCATTTGAATGCTTGTGCCCTACTTCCATACTTTCCTTCTACAAGTATGACCTCTTTCCTACCATGCGAGTTTCATTCATGCACCTATTCTTTGCATGTGCACCTTTGTGCCTCTCACTCTTGCACCTTATTTCTTCTGTGCTAGTCACTATGCCACATCATCTATCAAACTTGATTGTGTTATACGTAACCTATCAAAGTGAGCCAATACGGAACTAAATCTAGACAACCAACCAGCGTGTGACATGTAGAAACAATAAAACAAATGAATAGTTGGTCGAATCCTTGATCAGTCCATGCATGCCACGTGTCATTGTGTGTCGAGTGACCGTAGCCTTCTAACAACCATAACTTCTACTATAGTTCTCAGATTCCCGCACGCCTAATCTCATTTGAAAGTTGTTGACATCAGCTACACGTTAGAATTTTCAAAATCATATTTAGGTGGGATTTGGTAGGTGGAAAATAGGGAAATGTCTTTCGATTATCAATGCACACATCCAATCAATGTCAACCACTAGATTTCAATCAAATCTTACTTTCTTCCTTTTTCCACATGTCATATAGACATGGGGAAGTGTATCTCGATAGCCCTACAAGTGGTTTTGTAGGAATTTATCACTTGTTGTTGGTGGTTGCATATTTGAGTTTGATTTTCCCTATCTTTCTCCTTCTCTTATGTCCTTTTATAAATAACGAGTTCTTCTTTGTTAAAAACATCCCTCTTTTTTTTAACGGAACCATACCAAAATGGTTGCCAACTTCCCACGAGTCTCATACCTTGGCATGGTATCTCCAATTTATTTTCACCACCTTCCGTGAGTGTAAATTATTTTGCATCCCTTAAGCAATAAAATTGTGTTTTGTGGAACTCTTGTCTTCTCTTTCTTGTTTTCATTGCACCTCGCCTCTTTGTTTGCATTTTTGCATGTTGTGTGTATTGTTGCTTGTAGTCCCCATGTTCATGTGTTGCGTGCACTCAAAGGTAAATCCCACATGTTGATCTATAGCACACGTCCTCTACCCCCTCTTCTCCCACACCATCTCTATTTCCTTCTCTACTCGTGAGAGAGATCGACCCTTTCCCCCGGCATTATCATCTTCCTTAGCTTATGATTTCCCCTTTCTACACAACCTTCTATCCTTGGTCCCTTGGCATGTTTAGTCTAGGATTTTCTTTCAGCATTAGGAGTAGCAGAGTGTTAGAGGTAGGTAGAGGAACCGTCCTCGAAAATCTTTCCTTAACATGTAAGGTCCCACAACTTGGGGACGATTCCATTGTTATCTCAAACATTTTGGCTCTTCCAAATTCAAGACACAGGTGGTGCATGTTGTAATGACCAATAGGTGCAAATGGTAAAATGCAAGAAAGGTATTAGATGTTTAATGTGTATAATACATAAAGGGACAAGGATAACTAATTCAAGGACCACTAATGTTGGTACCACATAGTGATACTATTTATATGTATTATCTCTCACCCATAATGACTATGTGAATAGTCATACCCCATTCCTGGCATGCTCCTAAGCCACTCACATCGGTGACCCTTATTTGTAAAAAAGAAAATTGTTAGTAATAGGTATGAATGATGAAAAGTGAACAATTAGGTGTATACAATAGCATTGGATTGAAATTGAATATTATTATTGTTAATGAGATCCTAAATAAAATGGTGAAGCTTGAACCACTTGTTAGTATAATTTCCATTGCATCTATGGTAATCATAACATACATTATCATCAAACTTCCTTCCTATGGCCTATTAGAATCATACTAGAGGGGGTGGGAAGAGAAATCAGATTTATTTCAATGAGTTAGGGCAATAGCTTATGTGGAGGATAAGGTGATTGAGTAAATATATATTGAGTAGGTTAGAGCTGAAGCTTGGGAGGTTTAGAAACAACATTGATAGTAGGATTAACATCATTAGACTTGGGTCTAAAGGGAACCTTGCTTGGAAATTTAGAAGAGGAATGATCAGAAGTATTAGAACCATATTTGATTTTTCCCAAAGATAGTAACTTATTCTTATGAGTCATTAAGGTATCACATAGATGGTTTATGGAATGATAGGAATCAAAAAGCACACATTCTTGTAAAGGAGGAAAAATAATTTGAATAAATATATCTTGCAATTCAGATTCAACTAATCTATTGTTCATTTTAGAAATATTGTTCTTGTAACATAATACATAATCACTAATATGATCAGTAGATCCTCATTTAATTAGTCATCATTCCAATATTCATAGAAAAATGAGCTAAAACTAATCCAAAAGAGTAGTAAATGATTTAATAGAATGCAAGGGCAAGTCATAGAACCATCACAAAGCATAATCATGTAAGCTCCTAAGAAAGAACTTGGTAAGAGGTTATCATCAAGTGCATAGTCTAAGTACGCAACATGAAAAGATAAAAAAGTGATCTTGATGATCTTTATGGCCATCGAATAGAGGAAAATTTAGTGAAGAAAAATTGGGATGGAGTGGATAAGAATATACTTCAAGTACAAGTGGACCATGAAGAAGAAGTGAAGAATCAATGATGTGGATGAAGAAGAAGTAGCTTGTTACTGATTGACATAATTGTGATTATAAATCATGATAAAGAGGCTCTAAAGATTTGGTGTCGAAAGAAGAACTAGGTTAAATATTGGAAATGAAACGAGAAGAAGGGTTAGGAATAGTCATGTAAACTATGGAGACTCCAAGATTTGAAGGAGAGGAATAAAGTGGGATAGAAGTAGTAGTATTAGTAGATAGTGTTAAGGTATGAGTCATACTATTATGGGTAGCATTATCATGGGCACATTGGGAAGCCAATAGAGCATCAAGGATATGTGGAACATGGGTCATATTATCACACATTGCAGAGAAGAAAATGGTAAGGGAATCCAATTGGGATTGATCAACATTGGTATCTTCATCATAGGAATGTTCATTATCAGATGCTTTGATGTCCTCAAGAGGGATCTACTTGGAATTGCTAAGAATGTTATCATTGATGGGGTCAACCATAGGAGAAGGAAGGTGTTGAGTGGATAGGGAAAGCTCTAGATAATTTTGGGATCCAAAGCGGCCACTACGAGTAATGGGCATGAAAGGATAGATCCACAATGGGCATGTAAGAGATTGGGTTCACCAAATGATTTAATAAAATTAAATCTAAGATAAGAACACTACTTGATAAGATAAATATAACATTATTCAAGAAACATAAATTAAAGGAAATGAAATTAAGAGTGATATATATGGTATTGAAAATGACTCATCCCGTATTCAAATATTTGGACTGATCTTGGGCTTATGGATAGTTTGGAACAATTAATTCTAGACAAAGTGTGAGTATTGAGTGAAACTAGAGTATGACAATCTCTAACGTAAAAGTGCCTGAAGACCGGGACAAGTGTTGGCTATGTGTTTTAATTTATGTCAAAGAGAGATGTTTTCATTATTTTCATTGATGTTATTGATGTCAAAATAGGTGAAGAACATGAAGGTTGATTAGTAGTGTCGGTTCGTGTTGAAGCTTGCTTGGTCTTGGTGATGGCGCATGGTGTTTTGAGTCGGTATGGTAGCTTGTATAGGTGATATTGTGATTTGGTTATGCTTATGTGATGTCATGGAGTGTGATGAAATTCATTACAAGTGGTCAAATGAATCTAAGTGATGTTAAGGTCGGTTAGAGTGAAACACACATGTTTCGAGTGCTTGTTTGTGAAACCTAATCAATAGGGATGGTATGTGAAGACGGATTACATGTGTGTATGAGATGGATATACATGGTGATAACATGGGAATAATTATGATGAGGTGTAGGAACACTCACAAGTTTCTCATAATGCAGATATGAGGAGAATTTGTGGTTTATAGGTCTACACTATACCTAATCCTTAAGAAAGTGTGCCCTAGTGAGGTGAGTTGGACTATTTCCATCATGATGATGCTAAAGAGAGAATTTTAAAAGGTTTATATAGATATTTGTTCCAAATTTCATGTGTTGGTTTGAAGGTATGTGCAAGATATGTGGTTTTTAGTTCTATCGAGTTCCCAAAGGTGAGTTTTTAAGCTAAAAGTTGAATTTTTAATGCTTGTTGGGGAGTGTGTGCTTTACATGGGAACCCAATATCCTAGGGATACCATTAATATTTTTAAATGTAATGATTTTGTTTAGTAGTCAGGTTTTTATGAACAATCGTTAAGAAGGTAAACAACTTTTTAACCCTCTCAAAACCCTAGCTTTGTAGAGACTTTGGAGAAATTGGTTGTAGGGGACCAATTTTTTTTTTTCTCAAATTTTATGATTTTAGGTTGTAGATTACTCTGTTATATTTCTCCGGGTGTGATTTATAGGTTTTGGTTGTGTGTGGGCCCCACTCACATATGTAAGATTTTGAAAATTTTAAGCTTTTTGATAAGTTCTCCTTTTGAACTAATTCTAAATTGGAATTTATTTAATCATGGGAGTTGTTATTAATTTTTATGATGTTTTTAGATCATGGTTGAGGTCTTAGGTGGTCAAGTGTTCCTATCTTTGAAGATTGGTTTTTATGTATTTTTGGCGGTTTGGAGAAGTTTGTTTACGAAGCAATTTTGGAGGTGCTAAAGTAAATTTCATGGCTTGATTTGAGTTTGGTGATGAACCCAAGATCAATATATTTCCATTTATATATCACACTTGAATTTTTGTTAATATTTGATGAATTTATGGCTTGTTTTGTCAAGACTGGTTTTGGGGTGGTTGTTTGGGCATGATCTTAAGTGGCTTCATGAGGTGATATGGTTGTTCTAGTGTTTTTCATGGTTTCTAGATGTTATTGAGTGATTATAAAACATTTATAAATGTGTTATATGATTTTTGAATTTTTGTTGTTCTAGAACATTCCCTTCATGGCGAGTTGGCTTATTTTGGTGTTTTAGGGCTTCTTGAGTCCTAATGGTGGTCTAGAAGGATCTAGGTGATGTTGGTGACCTATATGGTCCTATGGGTGATATTTTTATGATTTTTAATTTAATTTTTTTCTATGATGGCTGACCTAGGTGTTTTAAGTTCAGAAGACACATATAAAGGAAGATTAGAAAGATCATTTGAGTTAGTTATGTATGATGGAGAAAAGTGTGACCAAGAGGGCTATTTGAAGGAGAAAAAGAAGGCCTTTATGAACTTTTTGAGAGGAAAATGAGTGTATGATGATGTTATAGAGAGATATCAGGTATGGGTGAGATAGTTCATATGGTAAAATTTTCTTGAAGGAAGAATTTTTAGGCATGGAGGCTAGAGAGGTGTTTTGAGGAAGATAAAGGAGAAGAGTAGGATTCATTAATTCATCATCGGTAGTGTGAGAAACATTTCACGAGATGGAATTCATTTTGGATAGTTTGTTTTTGTGATGAGTCATCTAGGGGTTGGTGTCTCCTTGTAGGATTGGTGATCTACTAAACTAGGGGTTGGTTCTCCTTGTAGGGTTGGTGCTCTACTAAAGTAGGGTCGAGTGCTCCTTATGTGGTTGGTGCCTCACTAAATATAGGATTTGGTTGTCCTTGGTGATTTGGTGCCTGAATAAATTTTAAACATGACTATAATAATGTTTTGTTTGAGTGGGTTTTCTTCTCCTTGAGGGTTTCCCACTTATATCTTATGTCCATGTGTTGATGTATTCTTATTTGTTCATGTTTTTCTTTGATCCTTGAGTACACAATGAATAATGAATGGTTAATTAATGGATAAATTTGAAATAATTAAATGTTTTATTGCACATTGACTCACCCCCTCTCATTTTTGTGCTTTTGAAAATTGGTATCAAAGAAAGGTCCTTCTAAAGAAAGTTTAACAACTTGGAGGAGATCATTGAAGCACAAGTATGGTAGGAAGTCAAGTTCAAGATGGAAATACACCCTTTTTCATAATAAGAAGTTTCTTGAAACCATTAGGGTCTGATATATGGTAGTAAATTATTGATTTTTTTATGCCCATCACTAAGTTTTTAGTTGATACATTTAATTAAAAGACTCATGAAGATGACAAAGTGGACCTTATTATAGGTCTTGAAGCGTGTTTCCCTAAAGGACAAGATGAAGGTGTTGAATATGACCGAGGAGAATAATTTTATTGTTTCCCAGATATGATTGAACCTAGAAATGCAAAGGAAGAAGCAGATGTGATTCAAAAAGTCCTAATTATTGAGTCAAGTAATGAAGAGACCAAAGAAAACCTTGAAGCAGAGTTGACTGGTTATAAGAGGAAAATCAAGTATGTTTGAGATAAGGCATAATGAAAATTATGTATCAAATAGTGTTGGCACTATGAGAGTGAGATCATATGCAGTTCATAAAACAAAATGTTACCAACAACAAACCAAGAAGGGCATGACATTTTAAAGAATATAACAAGATGATGGTCCACTAATCTATCAAGCAAGGTATGAGTTTTTGTTCAATGAATATTCCTTCTTGTTCAAACAATGTGAACATAAGACTATGGAGAAGAAGAAGAAGGGGAAACAATAGCTCCAAATGGAGCAAATAATTGAGGGGTAGCTTGCTTGAATGGATATGTTGAGGTTGATATCATGAAGTCACAAAGCTCATAATGGATTCTTAAAGGGATATATGTTGTCTCAGTGTTGCTAGAATTACAAGAGGATTTCATATGTTGGAGATAAGCCTTAAGAAGCAAGTTGTAGAGGCATAATCTTGGAAGAGTACTTAAAAAGGCCTAACATATAGTTTTTCATCCTGATGATACATGTGGTGTTGTTTCATGTTGTAAGAGCTTAAAAGGATCAAGTGGTGTGCTAAAAGGAAGTATATCACACTTTCATGAGTAGGGTAAGTATGTGTTTATGTTCCTAGGATTTGTGCATTATACCAATAAGGTCTCAAAGTATGCAACGAATAGGTACAATTTTATTAAAGTGATGATTATCCCATGGGGATATAGTGTGTTCTCAAGGTTTTCTACTCTTGCAAGGTGAGAGAATGGTATGTATCACGTGTTTGGATATCTAATGATGTCGAGGGCTAACATTGGATTCTAGAAGACTTTTATTCTGTTTAGAATCGGTACAAGTATTGTCATGTAATAAAGTTGTAGGATTTCATGGAGTGTGGTCTTCATGAGAATAAATCATGGAACAAAAGGGATTTTCCATCATAAGAAAGTTACAAGATGTAAGATTATTTGTTTACTTTGAAATTGAAGCAAAGTACAATGTCCAACGTAGAATATCGTGTGCTTAAAAAAAATTTATGATGTAATATAGGTATCATGATCATAAGAAATATTATTGTTTGGGCCATGATCATGATAGAGTGAGAACATATTACTCTAAGTATTAGAGGTTTTTCTTAAGGTCTTGAGAGGTAGGATAACTTTCTCAAATGTTTTGGTACAACTATGAGAGGTTTAATTCATACTTGAAAGTTGAAGGAGCAAGTTATAACCGAGAAGATGTTTGAGGATCAAGTGTTAATTAGTACTCAAGGTATGATTTTTTTCTTGATTTCTTCATAAAGGATCTATTGATTGATACGAGACATGAAGAAATATTCTATTTCTAGTGCCATATTGTATTATGAAAGGCTTCAAGAAAGATGTAAAAAGCGTGTGTGAAGTCAAGAAGGTCTATCTAAAATTTTGGATCAAGTAATCTGATTTTGATAGTCAATGAGTTGAGTCATCATGTGTGAAAGGTTCTTGTGTTCATAAGTGATCCTTTAAAGAGGTAAAAAGAAGGTGCAACCAAGTAGGCAGCTATGTGGTAAGATTTTGACACCTAAAAGAGGATTATTCATGAAGACATCTTAAAGAAATGTTAAAAGGGGGAAATGATGGTTTGAAGGTATGTGAAGATGATTAAATTTCATAAAGTTATATCTATGAGGGAATGGTACTTTTTTCAATTCATGTTGCCAATTATAGGGCATCAATAAAGTATCTTGAAATTTCATAAGTAATGAGGAGACTGGGACAATCAATTGAGGCTTATAGTGAACTATGAATGTGGAGAAGAGATTGGATTAACGTGAGGAAATTATCTATGAATGTTCAAGAGATGTGGAGGGTATAGAGACTTGAAGGATTTATTTCAGATATATCTAGTCATGATTAGTGTTGACAAAACTATGAGAGGACATGACCAATAAATATACAGATCTAGTAGATGAGTTGTGATGATTTGATTAGGTGAGTGGAAGGTAGAGCATTTTCTATTGAATTATTGAGTATTGTTTGTACATGTCATGTTAGATACTTGAATATCACAAGGCTTGTAGAATTCAATGGACAAATTCCAAGTATGCATCTTTGAGCTCAATAAGGTATTTTGATATTTCAATAAGGTAGATTATTCTAAGTTTGTGTGAGGAATATAATCACATTAGAATCCTATTAATATGTGATGATACTAAAGGAGATTAATAGTGTGTTTCAAGACCTTATTCCGGAGATGAATATGGATACATGTGTTCCTTAAGGATCAGAATGAAGATTAATAGCTTAAAGTGTTGTATGAAGATGATTAAGGTATTTTAATGATATTTAAGGAATGTTTGTGTGTTTTTTTGCATCAAGGAGGTATATTGAGAACCTAGAAGGAAGGATTACTATATGATTTGAAAGGTTGAGCAAGTTTATGATAGTTGATTGTTTTTATCCTCTTGAAGATGTTTTGAATCTTAGTAGGTAGGTATAGGTAGGGAAATCTATTAAGATTGTGATTGGTCTAATTAGACCAATATAATCTTACTGATATGAAGACCTAGTTAGACCTACATGGATGTGATCTTAGAGACATGAAAAGAAAGCAAAACACAAGGACTAGACACAAAAAAATATGGGAAAGAAATTTTTGAATTTGTAGATAATTATGACATCATGAGAACACAAGTATTGAAGGAATTAATTGAGTGAGCATAAGAGGTCTAAGGTTTGTAATTTTCTTAATGATCATTTCCTTGTCTACATAAGTCTGAGCTTTCATATTTGTATAAGTCAAGATGAAAGAAGTTATTATTTTGGTTTGAAAAGACCTATATTAGTTGAGGGAAATTTGGTATGATATCCAAGCACTTAGTGAAGGTTTGTTAAGAGCTTGTGAGTATTATTTTGCAACAACCATCAGGTAAATTATCTCATATGAGTATTGTTAGTCAAATAAGCATAAAAAAATGTTTGAAGGTGTGATTTAGGTTATGAAAGAATGTATGAATCATGAGGTGTTGGGAAGTGCATTATGAATAAATCAGATCTGTGATAGATGTTAAGAAGATAGGGAAAATATGTTGTGTTTTCATCTCAAGAAGACTAGTAAGTAGTACTCATGAAGGCATGTGTGTATTCAAGGTGTCATTGAAATCTAAGAGGTTGTTTTGTGCATTTAGTGTGATGATTATTGGTCTATTGGATTTATTCGTATGCAAGGTCAAGGTTAGAGTCATTTTTGGAAATTATACACGAGTTAAGGGGGAAAAATTTCTCAAAGCATCAAACTCAAATGGAGAATGGATGTTGTCATGTTTGGTTGATGTTTCCAACCAAGTAGTGAACCCTTTGTGTTGTCAAGACAATTTTTTTCAGGTATGTATCTTTTTCATTAATGTAAAAAGGGGATAATGAGCTGATGGCATGTGTTTTCCGTAGGGGGATTTTGTGTTTTATATGTTTTTACATCAATAGGTTTTCCATCAATGAAAAAGGGGGAGATTTTTTTCCATGTGTTGTCATTGATTTCAAAGATAGATGTTTTAAGTATTGTCATTTATGTGATTGATATCAAAATATTTGAAGACATGAAGTTTTATTGGCGGTGCGATTCTTGTTGAAGCTTGTTTGGTCCTGGTGATGGTGTTTCACTCGGAATGTTTGGCTTACGGGAATAGAGTTGCTTCTATCCTTTCATTCCTTTTAGAAAGCAGATATAGGGTTAGGGCTAGGAGGAATACCTATTGAATGTCGAGATGGTGTGCGCGCATCAGTAGAGAAAGATCGAGAGCCGATTGCGAAGAACTCCTTTTTGTCTTGGAAGGACTACTGCAAATAAGAACACAAGACCACAAGATTTTGATTAGACAATAAATGAGGAAACTACCTTGGGCCCAGGAAATATAAAACTTCCTTTCGAAGGTGGTCAGTTTCCCTGCTAATATGAATTAACACCAAAGACTATAAAATATCAATTAAGTTGCTTTGTTGAAACAGGTAGGGGAAAGGCTGATTTCTGGTTTTGAACCACAATAACCGATGCCGGTTACTGATAACCGATATCGGTAGGGTCTAGGATCTGTGGGTTAGTTGTGTTGTGGGGTGGTTGTTGTTGTAGGGTAGCTGTGTTGTTTGTAAGGCTAGTATATGGGTGATATTAGGTAATGAGGTGATGAGAAGTAAATGAAGGATAGTTAGATGCAATATGTTCCGGATAGTGGATCTAGGAATGGATTTGTGAGGACCTGTGATTCAAAAGTCTAAGAAGTATTATTAACAGGACATGCAAGATGTAACTTACTTGGTTATTGAAGAAGATGCGAGTCAAGAACTCGATGACAAAGGCGTAACCGAGGTAGGATGGCACGACACACGAGAAGATGAGATATCTCCCTCCCGATGATCGGTGAGTATCACGGGGCTCGGTATCCGATTCTGATCTTGGGCTTGATCTCCTTTGCTGCAAACTCTTCTTGTCTCTTCACTTGTCTCTGCTCAGCCAAGTAAAGATCCGGATTCTCTTGATCGCTCCTGATGCTCTCTCTCGATCCAAAAATCCTTCGACCTCTGTTTTTGGTTTGGGGAGCCCATTTACAGGGAACCGATGGCGGTTACGTAATCGACGGCGGTCGAGTAGGAACCGGTATCGGTAAGGAAAAAGCAGGCTATTTTTAGTAAAATAGCCCACTTTCCCGCTTTCTCCCGAGAGATTAGTTGCGGGCTTGGCCAAGTGACTAGAAGGTCGGTTTTGGGTGTGAGAAAGGGGTCATTAGTCATGGGTGTAGGTGTGGACCAAGTTATAGGTCTTAATTAGGTTAGTTTAGGGTTAGGACTAGGTCATGATGAGGTGGAAAAATGAGGTGGCAGGTAAGGTGATGTGGATTTATCAATTACAAGGTAATTAATAAATAATTGTGTAAGGTTTAGGTGATGAGGTTAGGTTGCGAAATGAGATGCGGGTCACAAGGGGTCGTAAGACACAAATTTGGTGTCTACATTAGCCCCTTATTGTCGTGTAGCTTGTTTTGTAAAGCTGCATGGACAATAATATGAAGTGGTTTCTCCTGTTAAGGGTATAGGTAATCCCCCTCAAATCTATCACAGATTGAGAGAACTTGAAATCAGGGATAGGGTTGATAAAGGGTAAATGGTGTAGAGATGATGGGGAGAAGGTGGGGTAAGTCCAAGGAAGTAGACGCACGTTGAAATGCAATAGTGCGACTAGGGTACATGATTTGATGAGCAAACCAGCAATGCATAGGCAAAGGTCGATAGTTTATCCAAACAAGGGTGATATAATCCTGGTATCCAAGGCATAGGAAGTAGCTCCAGGGTATATAACAGGTAAGGTACAGGAACGTTTAGGCATGTTCGGCAGTACCAAATGGTTGGTTTGGTTGAGATAAACGTCACGGTCTAGGTCTAGGCAAAGTTGGTCGACAGATCAAGTCAGGGACCCTAATCATGCTAAAACACGAACAGGTGAGCTCGATGGAACAAAAAGCTACATGATGGGTGGATAAAAGTGTATGTTGTTGATGTTGGGTAAGGTATTGAAGTGATACGGCCGTGGGTCGGGCCAAGTTGTTGGGTTACGGCCTTGGGTCGGGCCGGATGGGTAGGGTGAGGCCTGGGGTCGGGCCGGATGGTTAGGGTGAGGCCTTGGGTCGGGCCGGATAGGTAGGTTGAGGCCTTGGGTCGGGCCGGATAGGTAGGTTGAGGCCTTGGGTCGGGCCGGATGGTTAGGGTGAGGCCTTGGGTCGGGCCGGATAGGTAGGTTGAGGCCTTGGGTCGGGCCGGATGGTTAGGGTGAGGCCTTGGGTCGGGCCGGATAGGTGAACAAATGGTGTTCAGCAAAGGTGGATATAGGCGATGTTGGGAGAAAGGGTGATTAGTAAATAGGTGCAGAAAGTTGGGTGAATAAAGACAAAACCGATATCGGTTAGCTATGACCGCTACTGCGGTTAGGTAATCGATGCGGTTCATTAGGGCACGATTTGACCGGTGTCGGTTCTATGTTAAAAACCTATAAAAAAGAAAAATACGGCTTGTCATTGTCACATTTCTAATTTGAAAACCGATTTGGGGTGTATCGAGGTGGAATAGTGATATTGGTGCATTTGTTGGTGAGGTGGCACTAGTTGAGTGGAGAAGTGAGTTGATTGGTGGGCCCGAGTGAGTAAAAGCGGTGATTGATTGGTAGAGGACCAAGAAAGCAGCGAGTTTGAGCCATGGCACGGCCCGAGAGGAGCAGGAGGTGTTGGACCAGCTGGACCACCACCACCTATCCCACCACGACGACGTGTCATCGTACCGGTAGGTTCGAAACCCTTCATTATGTGAATTTAATGGTATTATGTTGTATTTGGGATTCGGGTAGGAATCTTAGATTTGGAGAAAATAATGAATAAATGGAAGTTATATGAAAAGAGGAAAGGGTAGATAGGCTAAATAGGCCAAGGCGGTTGGGTGGGTAGGTTTTTAGGGTGTTTGGGTGGGTATGTAGGGAGAAATAGGAAAAAAAAATGAATTGGGTAGCCGCGCGGGTTCGGCTCGGTAATTTTTACAGCGACCGATGTCGGTCACTAAGCGACCGGCATCGATCCGAAAATCTAGGGCGGTGGTTGATCGGTGGTGACCGGTGTCATCGGTAGTTGACCGGCGTCGGTGGAGAGGAGACCGGGGTCGGTTATGGATGACCGGTACCGGTTCGTAGTGATTTGTAGTTATTTTGGTTGGTTTGGGTTATGTTTTGGTGTTGAATTGTTGGTTGTGGTTTAGGTGTTGTGAGTATGGTTTTGGGATGGGGTAGGGGTGTTTTGGTATGATTTAAGTTGTGTCGATTGTTGGATTTGGTTGTTTGGGTATCGTTTCGGTTTCGTGGTAGTATGATGTGGGTTGTTTGTTTGGGTGTGAAGAGGGAGGGGATATTGTAGAAGATAGGTGGGTAGAGGGGTGTGGTCGGGGGATAAAAGGGGGTATAGAGGGTAAAGTAGATGTTGTGATAAAGAGTAGGGCTAATGTAGTGGGTTGGTTTTGCAGGCACGTCAGCAGCTGACAATGCGGGATAGGATGCCCCCACTGTTGAGCCAGATGCGACCACATGTGTCCGCAACACACTAGGCTATCATGCGCGAGGTGGGACTTGGCGGAGTCTAGCGATACAGAGTGATCGACAGAGATCATAGTTTGATGGTTTCCCTCATCGAGAGATGGGATCCGGTGACCAATGTGTTCCATCTCCCGACTGGAGAGATGACCATCACATTGGAGGATGTGTATCACATCCTTCGATTACCTATCGATGGAGAGGCAGTCTTTCAGGTGGATGCAGAGACAGCCATGGATAGCATCCTACAGGTTTTTGGGGATGCAGCCGTGCTATTGACATATCACAGCGCGAGTATCGGGTATGGGGATATGTACCGTGCGCACCGACATGAGACACGGCTTGCCGTGTTGATGATGATCGGGATCACCTGCTTCGCCCTCCCAGACTCAGAGGGAGGCCGCTTTCCATGGGCGCCGATGGGGAGTGCTTACATGAGATGGTGGAGGAGCACACATGTTATGCTTGGGCACCGGTATACAGTGCGATTATATAGAGAGGCGTGGGGCTATCCGGATGAGGCGATTTGGGATTTGTTCGACATTTTTGCTTCACTTGTTGGGCATATGAGCACATCATATGCATTAGACCGAGAGGATTACCCAGCGACGGGGCCACAGTCATATATAGATACGGCTTTCGAGAGGTGGTGGGGGTCGTGGGCTAGCCACTGAGCAAGGTGCTTGCGAGATGGGGACGTCACTTATTACAGGCATTTATTAGAGGGCCTGACAGCGGCAGATATTGTATGGAGACCGTATAGAGGTCATCACCCCCGTGGAGGAGCCCGAGGACAGTTGCAGTGGATCCAGTACACATTCTGGATAGCGGGACGGAGGCCGGGAGAGTATGAGAGGATACCCCTGGAGAGGGTACGCAGGCAGATGGGGCTACGACAGGATGAGCCCCCTCGCTTCCCTCAGTACCGGAGGGATGATGTAGAGGCCCCACTGCCTGCACCACAGCCCGTGGATCCAGATTGGGTTGCTGAGAGGCCGGCAGATGACACTGTAGATGATCTTGGCATGCACGGAGCATATATGGTTTTAGTGGTGGCGAGAGCGAAAGGTAAGCGAGTAACATGCTACACTGCAGCCAGATTTTTAGCAGCGGTGATAGCAGAGCTAGATCAGCTCAGGGTCGAGTCGTGCTATTATTACAGGGCAAGCTTGACATCGCACGAGCACGAATAGGTGTCTTACAAGGCGGCTAGCTTGAGCTGAGTGCACATGACAGCAGCAAGACCACCACTATGCGGCACAACCACGGCCCGAGCACGAGTGCAGTACAGCAAGCAAAGCATCACCGGCTGACCCACAAAGCACAGCAGGTACCACCCCACAGGCACCACCGGCCATGGCACCCAGCCAAAGACAGTAATGTGGGGAGCCTTGGTAGTAGGAGTTAGGGACCAACCCCAGCAGCGATGGTGGCGCGGGAGAGTATATGGAGGCGAGCGAGAGGCCGTACCATTAGGATGTTCTTGATAGTACCGGAGTTGAGTATCAGCCACCATATGCAGCCTATAGAGCAGACCTCTCATAGTCGAGAGATCGCAGGAGGCGCAGCCACGGCCGGTGGTGTACATTATAGGCGGGAGGCGAGAGGCACCATAGGACCAGCGAGAGAGAGGTGCCGAGGCGGTGGGGAGAGCCGAGCGGATCCAGGCATTGTTTTTATATTTGTATATCGGATATGGGCACGTCGTGAACTGGTTATGTTTATAGAGGCTGCGTGCCTACATATTATGTATTCATTGATTCATTCATTCATTTATTGTATACCTGCCTGCGAGCAGTATGAGTTGTATAGTTGATACCGGTCTGCGAGCCGAGTATGTTTTTGATATGAGAGACCGGCCTGCGAGCCGTGTTGAGGTTTTTGACGGTTATTGCGGCCTGCGTGCCGGCTTTGTTGGATTATGAGATCACAGAGGCCCCGATGCAAGGCACATTGTATATTGGAAACATTGTATATATATATAGATATGATGTTTTGATCCACATGCTGTGTTTAAAAATGCGTTAAATGTTTTGTCGATGGTTTGTGATATTTGATGTATGATGAGTTGGATTTACATGGTGTTATATATTAATGATGTTGATGTCTTTTGTTGATGGGATGTATGTAGATATAAATGATGAGTTTAATTGACATGTTGTATTATGAAATGTTGTATGTTTTGTGTTGATTTTATGAAAATGTATGTATGTATTTCAAGTTGGATCAAATGGTATATAGATTAATGGTTTTGATATCGTTTGTTGATGATTTGTTTGTTTTGGTAGTGTAGATAGATGATATGGATGAAATCGTAATGAGATGTGGATTTGATGAAAAGATTATAGCTATCGGTGTTGGTATGCGGGGAAAAAGAGGCGGGCGCCTCCAAAAATTAGATAAAAAATAAAGAAAAGGACTATGTTTTGAAAAAGGTGGGTATGTGACCGGCGTCGGTTAGCTAACCGATGTCGGTATAGTATAGACCGATATCGGTTAGGTAACCGATACAGTTACTCCAAAATGAGATTTTTCTAAAAATAGAAAAGCGTAGGTGGCATTGAAGTTCTTATTTTGAGAGGCATGCAAGATGTTAAATACGTGAATGCAACACTTTGTTTTAACGATCGAGACAAGTAATTGCATGAGAGATTTGAGTGATAAGGAGGAAAGAGGCAGTAACGTGATTGTGGGGTGAGATCAAGAAGACAGAAATCCAAGCTATATTTGAAGAGGGTGGTGAGCATGGTGAACGAGGAGAAGCATCCAAGTAGGCATGGACGAGAGGAAGACAAGTTCCACCCATGCAGCTGCTGCACCAAGAGGTAAATGATTTGGTTATAATTTGGTGTTTGCATGTTTTGTGAATAGGAGGAGGAGATTAAGTGGGTAGATATGAGAAAGAAAATGTGATAGCAAGGGTTATAGGTGAGGTGAGTGTTATGGGGTAGGTAATCGGGGTTTCGGGTATATCATGTGTATAAAGAGAGGAATAAGCGATCAATTTATTATCGTAGGTGGTTGTTTTAGGCAAGGTGTATGTAATTGTGATGAAGGACCGATATGATTAGGGATAAGCGGTATCGATTCTTGAACCGGCAATCTTGGTTATTTATAAGCGATACGATTCTTGGAGGAATTTCCAGAATGTGAGAAAAAACCTTTAGGGATTCGATGGATTGAATGGTTATTTGTTGTTTTGACGTATGCAGGCAGAGGCAGAGTTGAGGATGAATGATAGTGTACCAGCTTTGTTGTCACGAATCCGAGCGGATGTAACACCAGCTGAATGGACATTGATAAATCGTTTGGGGTTAAGTGGAATCCGCTATTATTCACGAATCGCACATAACCATGCTATGTTGCAGGCGTTGATTGAAAGATGGAATCCAGAGAAGAATACCTTCTATCTGCCAACAGGGGAGATGACAGTAACATTGGAAGATGTGTTCCGTATTTTGAGACTCCCTATTACAGGAAAACTAGTATATCAGGCATTACCTAGTGCGGCGCGGGGAGTGATAACAACAGTATTTGGTCCATACGCACGAGATTTGACACAGCGAGGTTTGTCATTCACATATGGGATAATGTATGCAGCACACCCTGAGGAGACAAGGTTAGCAGTGATATTAATGATAGTGGTAGGGTATTATGCATTACCGAGGGCGGATGGGGGAAGATTTCCAAAGGCATTGATGTGTGTTATTTGGGAGATGATAGAAAGGAACGTGACTTTTGCATGGGCACCTGCATATTTGGCGGAGTTATACAGGGGTTTATGGGCTTGTAGGTGAAATCACAGGATGACACTGGATTGTTCATACTTATTACACTATTGGGCCTATGAGCACATTGTTTGTGTGTGACCAATAGGCCGACCCATCCAGTCAGGAGAGACCGGAGTACAGAGGTTGGGATTCAGATGATGGGTCCAGACAGAACAAGAGGCAAGATCCCAGGCCGTGACGGGTGACATTGAGTATTACAGGCAGGTATGGGAGAGGGTGACGATTGCGGATATCTGTTGGAGGCCTTACGGGAACTATATGGTAACAGAGAACATAGCTGAGGAGTTGAGGGGTGTAGAGCGATTGAGGTGGATCGCAGGGCACAAGCCAGGTGAGTATGAGAGGATTCCTCTAGATCGCGTGCGGTGATAATTTGGATTTGTGCAGGATATACCCCTGGCTTATAGACCATATATGAGGATCGACGCCGAGGCAGCATTCTCACCTCCCCGGCCAACACCTCCAGAAGGGCCAGAGGAGATAATGCCCAATCGCGAGGTAATGGATGCGAGAGCAGCGAGGCCTATAGGTTATGGTGGGTAGCGAGCTGCGAGGTGTGCACAAAGCAGAGAGAGATCATCTGCGAGTTTAGTTCATCAGCTCAAACGCGAGATGAATGAGACAAGAGGGATTAGTTAGCGGTTGAGTCACGAGTAGAGAGACTAGAGGCTGGATTCCTCCATGCGAGAGGCGTATTCATATGTTACGAGAGAGATTGGCGAGATCGGTGGCGGTACCAATAGCTGTGGTACCTTTGAGGATGGAGAGGCCGGCGAGAGGCGTCGCGATCACGATCATCTCCCTGGGTCGGGATGAGTCGTGAGGGTCTAAGTCAATGTTATCGAGGTATAAGAATAAATAAGGATGCCGACTGCATGTCGATGATAGAGAAGACGTATTTGTTTAACATCTAAATAAAACTGAATATGTATGTTGATTTGAGTTATGATAATAATAAGAATGTTTGCGTTGTGATTTTGGTGTTTTGAAAAAGGATAAAGAGGAATGTGATTAAATACACAAAACTATTTATATTTACCACACATGATAGGTTATGGTAGGGGATGGTCAAGCTAACCTTGGGAGACCCCATGTCTCCGAAGTGCGCCTACATAGCCCATTGCACAAAGCAAGGAGGGGCCTAAGACCGATGTAGTTCTCCCTTAGGACCAGGGACATGTGAATTTAGGCAATTTAGTACGGTTTAGGCAATTGGTTGGTTAGTAAAAAATATTGATATTAATATTGGTAAGGTAAGGTTGTTGGTGTTGGTAATGAATTGGTGATGTTGTAAAAGGTATAAGGGAAGCGAAAGTTAGCCTACCCAAGTAGAAGGGAACCATGTCACGATTAAGATCAACACACAATCCTAGATGTGAGGCAAAGAGGAAAGAGTGCTCCGTAGGTGAAAAGAGCTAAACAAACCACACAACGTAGAAGCGAGCTTGAAGCCCTAGGTACCGTGCATAGGCGAGAAGTTAATAGGTGAAAAGAGTTGTATGATCACAATATATCGGGTGTACGTCACGTCCCTTGAGTTGAAACAAATGGTGAGGTGAGGTGGATGATATAACGAAGGTACTGAGAGAACTTGTTACAAAGCGAGTGTTACGACGAAAGAGAACCTACCCTAAATAGACAAGTCCATGACTCAAAAGTTCTTTTGAATGAGGCTTTTATTTTTCTTGAATATAGGCGATCGATGTGGGAAGTCTACAAGGATATTGATTGTACTATTCTTGAGGTCTTCACAAAGTCGATCAATGCGAGAAGCTTACGATAAAGGTGATGTGTGTATAGCTGTCCTTGAGGGAGCGATCTATTTATAGTAGCAGATATGATTTTAGTGCATAGCTGTCCTTCGGGGGAGCAGTCTATATATAATAGCAGCAATAGTTTGGCATATAGCTGTCCTTCGAGGGAGCAGTCCATATATAAGGTAGATAGCTAGATGTCCTTTTGACGTGAAGCATCTAGTTTTTGTAGGAAGTTTGACTCAAGAAAATCCCATAAGAATACGGCTTATTTTAATACTTTGAAATCATGGACTAGACTAAAAAGGGAAGGCATTGCTGAGGTGAAGTGAGAATCAAACTATGTAAGCTTGATTTTTATTATGAGGTGTAGGGAACAAAGTGTATGTGGTGGTAAGTGAGCTCGAGGGATGAGCGGCGGGTAGATAAGAAGTGATATAACACTAAATTCAATAGTAGAATGGTCAAAGATGTAAGGCATTAAGGGTTCGAGGCTCGGAGTTCACCATTAAGCGAAGCTAAGCGATAAGTGCACGATCCATAAGTGTGAGTGATTATATAAGGCCCAATCGATTAGGAGCAAATTTTCCACGTTTGCTCTTTTCTAGTTTAGTTACATGTTGATTCTCTTTGAGGACAAGATCACCAACCTTAAAGGTACACTCATGAAGTCGCTTATCATAAGCACGCTTGATACGTTTTTGATAGATTTGGAGGTGATCAAGAAGCGTAAGGCGATGCTCGTCAAGAAGCTCGATTGGGCTAACCGCTCTTGGCGGAAATCATCGTTGGTGAGAATATCTGAAGAGATATTCTAAGGAGCGTATTTGTACTTGAGAGGTAGGACAGCCTCGGTACCATATACCAAAGAAAAAGGTGTGGCATTAGTGGAGGTATGAATGCTAGTACGATAAGCCCAAAGGGCAAAGGGGATGTGATCGTGCCAATTTCTTCCGGATTCATTGACAACTTTCATGAGGATTTTGGTTAGGGTTTTATTAGAGGATTGACTTGTCCATTTGCTTGTGGATAGTAGGGTGATGAGAAAGTGAGTTTGATACCAAAGTTGTCGCAAAGGTCCCTAACAACTTTTTTGAAAGATTTTCCATTATACATTATCGGCGATGAGGAACACCAAAAGCGCAGATAATGTGGTGGTTAATGAACTCTACAATTTTTTCTTTTTAGTTGAAATGAGCGGAATAGCCTCCACCCATTTTGTGTAATATTTGGTTGCCGTGATAATCCATCGGTGACGTTGCGAAGAGGACGGATGAATCTCACCAATAAGGTCTAAACCCCATTGTGAGAAAGGCCAAAGATCTCGGGCGACCTGTAGCGGGTGGCTAGGAGTATGTTGAAGGTTGGCATGTTGTTGACACATAACACAACGCTTAACATATTCGTAGCAATCGTTATTGAGAGTAGGCCAATAATAACCTAAGCGAAGGATTCGTTTGGCCACGGCAAGAAGGCCGCTAAAATGTCGCCACAAATACCGTCATGGACTTGTTGGATGGTATGGGTGACCTCTGCCGATGAGACATCGAAGGAGGATGCCATCAAAGCCATGTTTATAAAGGAGTCCCCCCATAACGACATAACGAGAAATGCATTTAAGAAACACGCGTTTTCCGGTACTAGTAAGGTCAGATGGGAGAATAGAGGTTGTAAGGTAGTCGTGAAATTGGTGATACCAGGTATCCTGTGAATTAGCAGACACATTATTTATCGTACAAACAACCAAAGGCTGAATAAGATGGGGCAAAGAGTTGTTGGACCAAGGCGAAAATGTCGAGTCGAGTTGATGAAGCTGGAATTTGTGAGGCTAAGCAAGCCATAGTATCCGCAAATTTGTTAGTGGAGTGGGGAATGGTTTGGATAGAATAGCGAGTAAATAAGGCTAGAAGTGAATCCACGTAGTGTTTGTACTTTTGAAGTTCCTCATTTTTGCATTGGTAGATGCCCATAACTTGATTGACTACCAATTGAGAGTCACCAAAAATATTGATAGATTTGATACCTAAGTGTAACGCAACTTGGAGACCCAGAACAAGGGCCTCGTATTCCGCTGTATTATTAGTGCAAGGGAAATCGAGTCGGAATGAGAGAGGCATAGGCTCAGCGTCGAGAGGAATGAGAACAACGCCGGCTCCTCCGCCGTGCTGGCATTTGGATCCATCGAAGAAGAGGGTCATTGGATACGACTCCTCCCTGAGTGAAAGAGTGGTGATGAGTTCGTCGGGGAATGTAAAATTGGTAAATTGTTCCCCAGTAAAGGGGCTTCCATAAGTTGGTGCTGCGATGGTTTGTCCTTTGATTGATTTCTGGTGGACAAACTCAAGGTCGAGGTTGGCGAGGAGCATGAGCCATCTGGCGATGCGTTGGTTTAGATGAGGTTTGGCATACATGTAATGGATGGGGTCCGTGTTGGTGATGACAAAAGTTTTGTGATTCAGAAGGTAGTGTCGGAGTTTGGTGGCCACGAATGATAGGGCTAGGCACAACTTTTATACATGTGTATACCTAGTCTCATAGTCCACCAAAGTACGACTTATATAATAAACGGCTTGTTCTCGATTCTCAGAGTCACGATGTGCAAGCATGGCCCCTACAGCGTGGTTGGTGGCGAAAGATAAAGGTAGAAAGGGCGGTCGTCCTAGGGTGGGATAAGCACGGTGGCTGCGAGAGATAAGCTTTGAGAGCCTCAAAGGCTTGGTGGCACTCTTCACTCCATTGAAAGTCAATGTCTTTTTAAGGAGGTGATGGAAAGGTTGACACTAATATGAGAGTTGGGAGATGAAAGCGTCGGATAGATTGGAGCTTACCTTGTAAACTACGCAATTGTTTAAGATTGGTAGGTGGGGCATTTCTAGAATAGCTTTGACTTTAGATGGGTCGACCTCAATGCCACGCATGAGAGAGACAATAAAGCGAGAAGTTTTCTGAAAGGACACAAAGACACATTTCTTTGGTTGAAGATGGATAGAATATTGTAGCAGCGGTCAAAAATAATGGTTAAAACATCGAGATGTTCAACTGCGATGTTTAGATTTGCCAAGAAGATCATCGCGTAATCTTGAGGATAGTGTGCATAATGTCATGAAAAATGTAGGTCATAGCCGGCGATAGGTTGCACCAAAGCATTCTTAAGGCCAAATGGCATTACGAATGTGAAGGTTCCCAAGGAGTTATGAAAGTAGTTTTATGTTGATCGGCGGGTGCAACCAAAATTTGGTTGTATCTTGAAAAGCCATCCATGAGAGAGAGCATCTCATGGCTGCGGTGAGATCAACAAGTTGGTCAATACTAGGTAGGGGAAGTCATCCTTAGGGCAAGTGAGGTTGAGATCCCGAGAAATCCGTGCATATCGAAGTCCCCGTCGCTTTAGTGATAGTGCGATGTTAGAAATCCATTGAGGATAGTCGATAGCGAGAATGAAGGAAGCGAAAGAAGTCGTTGAAGCTCCTCTTTGACCAAGAGGGCAATGCGTGGATGCATTTTCTCAATTTACTGTTTAATTGGTTTGGAATCGGGTTTTAGTGTAATGTTATGGGACGCGCAATGTCGGGATCAATTCTGGCATGTCGGCGTAGGACCAAGCGAAAGCTTGGTTGCGAAAGCACGGAGAAAGGTAGTAAAGGCGACTTGTTACGATGCGTTAAGGGATTGTCGATTTTCACAATGTGAGGATCCTCCTCCATGTGGATGTTTATTTCAATAGTAGATTCGTTCGGCATGGTTTGAGTTTTAGATGGTAAGGCGCGTTGAATATAAGAGTCATCTGCGCGAGGTAAGTGAGGATGGAGTCATCATCGGCATTCAACAACGTTAATTGAAGGTGAGTCCTCTTGATCATGTCGGATACGAAGGGGATAGAAGAGGTGTCCTCATTATTGCGTTGATAAGTGAGAGGACCTAGGAAGATAGCATTTATGAAATTTTTTTTTTAGGAGGGATAGATTCAGGATCTATCGACTCTGTGGGTGACAAAGGCAAAATGGGTGATGATGGTTCGGTAGGGGTGACGTCGTTGTCTTCTAGAAGACAACTGACACGAGGTTCCTTCGGTGTAAGTGTTCCCGAAAATTCGAGACCACTACGATCATTGTGCTTGCGTGTAGTTACGGGGATGATTGTATGTCGGCCTTGTTCATAAAGACCAAAACCAAAGCCTTTCCAAGCACAGTGAGTCAAGAAGGTGAGGGCGAAACGACGATTTGTCAGGTATTGAAAATCGGATTGGAAAGGAACCACACCAAGAGGGGGCTCAGGGGCAACGGAAGATGCGTCGACACCCCCATATGTTAGGTTAGTGCGCGGTGAGGAGGTGGTCCGTAGGATTACTTCCCCCACACGGCGGTCATAGTAGGTAGGATGTGCATGTACCTGTCCGTACTCTGTGGGGTATGGAAAGAACTAACGTTATATAGGCGATACTCCCCGGCGTAAGGTGTTGAAAAACATCTACTAAAAGTGCTGCGGTTGGGATATTATTGCGTAGGAAGGGAAGTGGTTTTGCGCGCAGTGGTTTCATTTGAAGGTGTAGGTGCGGTTGAGGTGGATGGTTGAGGCACATTTGAAGAGGATGGTTGGGTTGAATGAATGGGTGTCTTGATTGGTACAAGCACATCATTAGGGCGGTATATCATATTGCAGGTTTTAAAGGGGGGAGGATCAGCTTTTACGGTGTAGGACTTCCCCTCGTATTCAAATTTTATGCATCATGTAAGGTTGAGGAATGCATCCCATAGCCCGGATCAAGGGCGACCTAGCAATATATTGTATTGGAACTCTCCCTCAAGGACATAGAAGAGTTCGGGTAAAGTACGTGGTCCTACACGAATGTTAAGGATCACGGTGCCTAAGGTAGAGGTAATAGCATCATTGAATGACCGCAACATGATGGGATTGGCACACATGTAGCTAGAAGGGATATTCATTTGTTGGAAGGCTTTTGAAGAGATGATGTTTAGGCTAGCGCCCCGTCGATCATAACACGACGTACCGAATGTCCCGGGGACGTAAGCTGAGATGAAAAGAACAGGGTCAGGATCTTCTGTACCAAAGTCAACAATTTCGTCTTCGGGCCCGCTCAGCATGCTTATTGTATAGAGACAGAAGAAGTTGGGGCAGTGGATTGTTTGGTGAGAGAAGCAACGTGATTGGGTGTAAGAATGGAGGTAACAGGCAGGGTTTCATTAGGTAAGACCTCGATCCCTTGAAGAATTTCAACGAGAGCTTGTCGATGAGATTCAGAAGTCTGAATTAGATCATAAAGTGTCATTTTTACGGGTGATTGGTGAAGTTGTTTGATCATGGCTCGATGGGCAACTCCATTAGAGACGGGGTAAGCGGGTCCATGAACAACCACTTTGGGTGGTGGTGCGATCGGGATGGTGGAAGGAGAAAGAGAGGACACAGGTGTGCTTTCTTTTGCTTTCTCGTTGTTTTTCTGCGCTCGAGTAGCAACACTAATCATATTAATCTCGTAGACCTGAGATGAGGAAGATGGTTAGGATAAATCATGGTCTTGAGAGGTGGGGTTGTAATAATGATAGATCTTGGTGAGGCGGGGACAAATGGTATAGGAGAGGAATTGAAGCTAAAGGTCTCTCCTTCGTAAGTTGTCTTTCTTAACCTTTCTATCTGAGAGAGGTGAGTGACGAAGGATGGCTTTTAAAGCTTTGCATCCCTCCACATCATGTCCTAGTGTGTGGTGATAAGCGCAGATTTTAGACTCATCATAACCTATAGGTCGAGGTTTAGATGGGTCATAAGGTCTAAGTGGGGGTAGGGAAATGGTCACATTCTCCACCAACATAGCAAGGATTTTGGCGTAAGATCCTTTGAGTGGGTCAAAATCGGAGGAGGATGAGGGCATTGGTTGTGCGGGTTTTGGTAATGTTTGGGCATGGTTGGTTCGTACAGGTGGTGGTTTAGCCAAGGGGTGTTGACACGTGGTTTTCACTAAACGTGGTTTCTTTGGCGCAGGAGCTACGTTCAAAGTTGGTTAGATGATGAGGCTACAGATGACATGGTAGTGGGAACAACCACGGAGAAAGGGAGTGACGAGAAAATAAATCCTTTGATGATGGAGTTTGTTTAGGGCTGATGGGTGGACGAGGATCGTGGGGTGACAAGCGTTGATATATCCTTTGATCTCTGTATGGGTGTAGGAGGCGTAGGTTGTTTTGAAGAAAACGCGGGAAGTATGATATATTGATGCGAGGTGGAGGGATGAGGTCCCAATATGAAGGTAGGTGTGACGATGATGGTTTTGATTGTGATAGAGGCATGGATGGAGTTTGTCTCCTAAGTGGCGGGCGGCTTTATTTTTGGATAAATCTAGTCGCTTAGGCGAGTGTGTTAGTCAGGTATTGGTGAGGTCCCAAGTGTAGGGGAAGATTTGGTTAGGTTAATAGAGGTGGATGAGATACTTGGTATAGATGCGGGGATGGAGATGAGGACATAGGGATTTTGAGTTTCGTAAACACTTCGGGTATATGGTAGACGTATCTGGATCGGTCATCGCATTTGAGTAGAATAGGGGTACTCAAGCGTTCCTATAGGACTCGTCTATTTTCTAGAGAATAACATTCTTGGGCGTGAATTGTAAATTTTGTACGGAAGAAAGATGGGTTGTTATTCCAGTCCCTTTGTGGGTGTGATACGGGAGGGTAGATGAGGCCTTGTATCAATAGATGTTAAGAGGTCGGTCGTTGAAAAGATTTAGGCGATGAAGAACTAATAGGCAGGAGGGCATGTTTGAGAGGGTCTGTTATGGTTAAAGAATTCGGTGATGTCGGTGCGAGAGATTTCTCATCTAAGGATGACAAAAGGAGTGGCGAGCCTTCCTCTTGTGTAGCAAGAGCGGTAGGAGGAGACGTTTGGGAAATAGATAAGTTAGATAACATCCGTTCGCAGTCTTGTAGGGATGTGGTATAAGAAGACTCATCGATGAGAAGAAAAGTCTGGGCAGTTAACTCCTTTATGGGTAAAGGAATGATTTCACCTTGGTTTGATGGTGGTGAAGGAGGTTCGGGCCCTGTGTTAGTGAAGAGGCTTGATTCAAAATTTTCTCGATAGAGGCTTTTGGCTGGGAGTCGAAAGCTGCATGGATCTCATGAACACTTTCCTCGGCTAAGATATCTGGTTTATATTCTTTGTTAGAAGAGTGATTTGGGAATGGTTTGTTGAATATTTTCAGATTTCGGTTGGCGGGGGCATTAGGGTTATCGAGGTTATATCACTGCGTCAACCATTTCTGCTGTTTTTCAACATTTTGTAGTTTTCATGACTATGTCCTTTTACGCGGTGAAATTCTGAGAAGTCATTTTCTTTGTACCAGGAAGGTATAGCGTGGGTGGAATCAAACCCGGAGTGGGGTTTAACAGGAGGCAAGGTGATAGCTCCGGCTTTGAGCAATTTTTCCAAGATGACACCATAAGTTTCTCCCAAGGGAGTGTAATTGATGGGCTCGGCTTTGTACTTATAGGTGGTTTTTGGTGGGGTATTAGACGGTGTTTGAGATTTGACCATCACCGCGTGGACAGCTCCTTTTGATTTCGAAGAAGTGGATGCATGAGGAGGGGTGGTGTTTGGCTTATTGGTAGAATCTGGAGTTCGGAAATTGGGGTTTTTGTTGCGCAACCACAATTTCTCTTCTTCTAAGGCTCGAATTTCTAATTTCGAGCCATGGTAAAGGCCTCATCAAATGTACGGAAAGTTTGAATTTGGAGGGTAGGAGAGATGTGCTTAGCGCAGGCCTGCGTAAAAAGTTTGATAAGTTCAGCCTGAGGCAAGGCATATGTAAGTTGGTTGATAAGGCCACGCCATCGTCCAACGAAATCTGCGATAGATTCGTCTTCGAATTGTCGGATGGCATAAAGGTCGGTGATAGATACTTTCTTGGCAATGTTAATGGAGAAATGATCCAAGAAAGATTGGGCTAGTTGGTTAAAAGAGAAGATTGAGTCTTTGGGTTAAAGCACCTTTGTACCACTCAAGCGGGTCTGATAAGGACATGGGAAAGGTGCGGAGTAACAAGGCATCATCATGAGCAATCAAATAACAAGCATGTCTAAATGATCGCAAGTGTTGTTGAGGATCCTCTTTACTATTAAAACGAGTAAATTTGAAGCAACTCTCATTGAGGAGGATATGAATGAAGGGGGACGAGAAGGGTGAATAGGCTCGACAAACTTGCTCGTATGTCAAGGTCTACGACTTCACAAAGCAGAAGCCTCAGTTATGCATTTTGTCCATCATTTGTTTGATGAAATCGTGGTTGGATGAGATGAGGGTGCGGTTGTGGTAAACGGAGGCAAATTGGGCCAAGGGCCTCCGCTAGAACAATGGTGGGGTTAAGTGTTGATAAGGTATGGAGGATGAATATGTTGAGGCGACGAATAGGGATGTCCCATATAGGATGTTGAGGTTCTAGGATATGTATGTGGAAATGAAAAGGTGGGTGGAGCTTGAGAAGGAAAGCTCGTGTGGATAGGTGGCGGAGAGCAAGTCATGAGCAGGAGCAGTGCTGCCAAGAGAGAGAGAGGTAGGAGCAGTTGGCGGTAATGACATGTGGGGTCCAAGATTAACCAAAGGAAAGCTAATCTGTGTCGTATGAACCTCTGAAGCCATCGGATTGGGAGACGGGGCTAAAGATGCGGGAAGCAAGGCGGTGTCATCAGGCGGAGTGGGAGCTAAATGAGCAGCTATACTGATAGGCATACCAACAAGGAGCTGACCATCGGGCGTACGGTCAGGGGCATGAGACAAATAGTATTGTACAGCACTAGGATTAGCATCCAGAAACTTGGCAAATTCTTTATCTCCCACAGGAATTTTAGGAACCTCGCTGGTATCCGTAGGATTCCCCACAGAATGTGAAGGGGGTGATTCGGGCAAAAAGCAGAGCAAGCATGTGAAACCATGGCGGTGGCTTGCTTTCGAGTGATAACAACCATGGACGGAGTTCACGGTAGGGTTTCAATCATGTCGAGAACATAAACAAACTCGGTGGTAAAATTGGTAGGTTCTTTGGTTTGTTAGGAATTGGAAAAAAGACAAGAATCGAACGATATCGGTCTAATAACCGATGTCGGTTATACTATAGCCGACGTCGGTCAGGTAACCAATGTCGGTATAATAAGACTGGTATAAGAAAATATAAGAAGCTGCTGATTTTCTCAGTATATTTATCAAATTGTTCTAAAGTAATCACAGAAGACAGTGTATAACAGAGAAAACAGAACTGAAAAACAAACAAGATGCACACGCAAATCCAGAGACTAACCCTAGGGTCAATTTTAATTATTGTGGGCTTATGCCTTTAGACGCGGAATGATGTCAATCCTAAACAAAAGACTTAGGGGAAATGTCAAGTTGTTTTGGCTTATAAGGTTACCTCAATCGGGCGGAGGAATACCGCGGAACAAGGGGGGATGTTTTGAGCTGTTGTGTTAATTGTGAAGTGATTCGGTATGTGTTGTGCAGTGAAAGTAAGATTAATTTCTTGTCAATACCGTGGATATCACCCCCACATGTACGACCTGTTACTTAATCTATGTTCACTAGAACTGAAAACAACAAGCAGGAATGCAATGCACGTGTTTTAAACCCAAATCGAAAATTATGTTCGATGAAGCAAAAGAGATGACTTTCACTAATGCAAGATGTAAAAACAAAGCAAGTTCTTTTACCGAAATTATATAAAGCCTTGTGAATATCTTTAGAAGAGTAAAACAACAAGTATGCTCCTATATGAAAGCAAGCAAGAAATAAAGAAACCCAAAAGGGTCCCCCGTCAGCGTGCCAAAATGTTTCGCTCGGAATGTTTGGCCACAGGAATAGAGTTGCTTCTATCCTTTCATTCCTTTTAGAAGCAGAGATAAGGGTTAGGGCTAGGAGGAATACTGTTGAATGTCGAGATGGTGTGTGCATACCGTAGAGAAAGATCAGTGACTGTGAAGAACTCCTCTTTGTCTTGGAAGGACTACTGCAAATAAGAACACAAGACCACAAGATTTTGATTAGACAATAAATGAGGAAACTGCCTTGGGCCCAGGAAATATAAAACTTCCTTTCGAAGGTGGTCAGTTTCCCTACTAATATGAATTAACACCAAAGACTATAAAATATCAATTAAGTTGCTTTGTTGAAACAGGTAGGGGAAAGGCTGATTTCTGGTTTTGAACCACAATAACCGATGCCGATTACTGATAACCGATATCGGTAGGGTCTAGGATCTATGGGTTAGTTGTGTTATGGGGTGGTTGTTGTTGTAGGGTGTTTGTGTTGTTTATAAGGCTAGTATATGGGTGATATTAGGTAATGAGGTGATGAGAAGTAAATGAAGGATAGTTAGATGCGATATGTTCGAGTAGTGGATCTAGGAATGGATTTGTGAGGACTGTGATTCAAAAGTCTAAGAAGTATTATTAACAGGACATGAAAGATGTAACTTACTTGGTTATTGACGAAGATGCGAGTCCAAGAACTACGATGACAAAGGCGGCCCGAGGTAGGATGGCACTCGACACGAGAAGATGAGATATCTCCCTCCCGATGATCAGCTGAGTATCACAGGGCTCTGGTATCCAGTTGCAGTCTTGGGCTTGATCTCCTTTGCTGCAAACTCTTCTTGTCTCTTCACTTGTCTCTGCTCAGCCAAGTAAAGATCCAGATTCTCTTGATCGCTCCTGATGCTCTCTCTCGATCAAAAATCCTTTGACCTCTGTTTTTGGTTTGGGGAGCCCATTTACAGGGAACCGATGGCGGTTACGTAACCGACGGCGGTCGAGTAGGAACCGGTATCGGTAAGGAAAAAGCAGGCTATTTTTAGTAAAATAGCCCACTTTCCCTACTTTTCTCCCGAGAGATTAGTTGCGGGCTTGGTCAAGTGACTAGAAGGTCGGTTTTGGGTGCGAGAAAGGGGTCATTAGTCATGGGTGTAGGTGTGGACCAAGTTATAGGTCTTAATTAGGTTAGTTTAGGGTTAGGACTAGGTCATGATGAGGTGGAAAAATGAGGTGGCAGGTAAGGTGATGTGGATTTATCAATTACAAGGTAATTAATAAATAATTGTGTAAGGTTTAGGTGATGAGGTTAGGTTGTGAAATGAGATGCGGGTCACAAGGGGTCGTAAGACACAAATTTGGTGTCTACAGATGGTGCATGGTGTTTTGATCCAGGTATGGTTTCTTATAGAGGAGATATAGTAAGTTGGTGATGATTTTTGATGTCATAGATTGTGATGAAGGTCATTGCGGGTTGTCAAAGGTGCCTAAGTGATGTTGAAGTCGGTTGTAGTGAAACAAGCATGTTTCACATACTTGTATGTGAAGCCTAGTTAGAAGGTATGGTATATGAAGATGGATTACATGTGTGTATGATATGGATATATGTATGGTGATGACATGGGAAACATGAGGATGAGGTGTAGGGACAATCAAAAGTGTCTTAGAATGGAGATATGAGGAGAAGTCATGGTTTTTAGCTCTACACTAGACCTAATCCTTGAGAGAACATGACCTAGTGAAATTATTTGGTTTGTTTCAGTATGGTGATGTAACAATGATACTTGTAAAAGGTTTAGGAGGTTGATATAGATATGTGGTCCAAATTTTAGGTGTTGGTTTGAAGTTATGTTCAAGATATGTAATTTTTAGTCTTGTCGAGTTTCAAAATGTGAGATTTGAGCTAAAAGTTGAGTGTTTGATGCTCATTAGAGAGTTTGTGATTTGAATTGGGACCCAAGCTCCTAAAATAGTTGAATAGGTATATCATGAATATTTTCCAAGTGGAATGAGGTTGTTTGGTCATCAAGTTTTTATAAACAATCGTTAAGAAGCTAAACAACCTAGAAGTGTAGCGACTTGGGAGAAATTAGTTGTAGTGGCCTAGAATTGATTATTTTCTCAAATTTGATGATTGGAGGTTGTAGAGTAATCCTAATAATTTCTCCAAGTATTATTTAGATTTTTTTATTATGTGTGGGACCCACTAAAAATCAAAGTTTCGAACATTTTTCAGTTTGTGGAAAAGTTCTCCATTTAACCTAATGAATAAATTGGAATTTATTAAAGTATGGTAGTTTTATATTCATGTCCATGATGGTTTCAGATCATGTTTTAGGTTTTATGTGGTCAAGTGTTCCCTATCTTTGAATAATGGTTTTAGGTAGTTTAGAGTAGTATGTTTGCATAGATGTTTTGGAGTTGCTACTGAGTTAGTTTTATGGCTTGGTATGAGTTTAGTGACGACCCTAAGATTAAGATATTTATGATTTAAAAAAATAAAATAATGGGTAGATTAATTTGTTGAATTCTTATGTATGCTACAAGTATATATGATAGTAAAGTACATAAATGACTCAAACAAATAAGCAAAAGGAAGTAAACCCTAAGTGCAATAGAGAGTTAGGTTACTTAGCTAATTTTGTAAATATCCTAGTAGTGTACGAAGGTGGAAGACTAGAAGAATAGTAGTATAGGACCTCGAAACTAAGTACACAAAATTGCAAGAGTGCATAAGGAGTAGGGACCAGGTGCCTAGACCGGGTACTAGAATGCTCGGACACTTGGATCCCTTCCTAGGTGTCGTGGTCTACAGGAGAGTGCAGAGATGAATTTTACAGGTCTTTTGTTGATCCAAAACCCTTTATTGTTTTCAATAAATATTCGTACTATGATCATCGATGTCACCTTGATAACCTACAATAAAGAGATCACCTTGAAAACTTGTTTATTTCCCTACAAGTTTTTTTAGCGAATGTTAGAGTAGGTTGTTTACCTTAGCTCATGTTCACCTAGGTACTTTATTTACATTTTCTTTTATTTATCATCATCCACTTATGTGTGGATATTTCTTTTATCTTATTTAGATATGTAGACACCTATAATTACACCCAAGCAATTTAAATACTTAAATTGCGTTAATTATCCCCTTTCTCGCAAATCAATGACATATTGTCAAAAGCACTCATTTTCCATCATATCATCATTAATTAATTACATTAAGCTAATTAATTAAGTTTCCTATCCAAAAAATACCCTAATTAACGAACTTCCATTAATAAATCACCCCTTCTACCTAGACTAATTAATTATTATTAATTAATTAGCTTTCCCTTCCATTTAACCAATAAATCAATATTTAATTGATTTAATCCCCTTATAATAGCCTAAATCGTACTAATATTCCTCTAATTATCTTCTATAAGCTTACATCTACCTATTAGTTAATCACCTTTGATTAATTAAAACACCCCCCAACTCCCATGACTTGCTAAGCATAAATTAAACCCTTCTAAAGTAAGGTTACCTTTAATAAAGCAACCTTATCCATTCCTAATCATGTTTTACCTTTATCCCACATTCATGAGAATGTGTTGAATCATTTATCCTTTGGGCTATATAAAGAGCCCTCCACCTACCTTTTTACTTACACCTAAAACTTCTTAAGAGAGAAAATGCAAAGCATATAGCAAAGAGACTAAGAGCTTGCCTTTTGTTTTCTTGAGAGGTCACCATTGTTAAGAGCTAAAGCTTCCTATTCTTGCATTCTTTAAGGATCAAACAAAGAAATTTTTATTTCCATTGGAGCTAAATAGGTCCATTCATTCTTGTTGGTAATCTAGGAGAGTAGAGATGTTAAAATAACATGCATAGTTTTGATCTCATGTTTTCAAAGTTATAATGTTAGTTTAGATCTTGCTTAGTTCTCTATCTTGATGGTGTTTATGCTTTGTTTTAGCTAAATTGTAGAACTATTTTAGGTGGTAGTTCTTGCTTCATTTGATTTAGCATTAAGAAAAGTATACATGCACACATTTGGCATGCCCGGTGGGACTTACTCCATTGTCCTTTGCACTTAATTTCAAGTTTTTGTAGTTAAGTTTCATTTTTGGTTACTAACCCTCTTTTACACATGTTGATCTAACTTGTTTTTCTTAACTTGTTTTATTGAGTTTACATGTGTTGAGTCTTCCTTGTAGGTATAAAGGAGGTGAAGTGCTGTCAAAATTGGAATTGATGGGAAATTTTAAGATGTCTCTATGTTTTCATTTTTAGAGCTTACTTTTTCATCATTCTACATGCTAGTTTTGTCAATTTCTTGAAAATTTTAAATTCTTGAGCATGTAGGTTAGTGTTTGATAGTGTTGAGTATTCTATTTACATATTAATGTGGTGGGTTGCTGTCAAAATTTGATCTTGGCGATAAAATTTCAAGATTTCATCATGTTTTCATTTTTAGAGCTTACTTTTTCATCATTCTACATGCTAGTTTTGTCAATTTCTTGAAAATTTTAAATTCTTGAGCATGTATTGTTTGATAGCGTTGAGTCTTCTATTCATATATTTATGTGATGGGTTGTTATAAAAATTGAATCTTGGTTGGAAAAATTTGCCCATTTTGCAGATTAAGAGATGTTTTTTTAACATTTTTGAGTGCATGTCAAGTGCATACCCATGAGCATAAGAGCATATGCGTAACCCATCTTCCGAAGGCCATAAATTTTTCTCCCAAACTCAAAATGACTCCATTTATTTTGCGTTGGAAAGGTATTGAAGTTAACTATGCAATGAAAACATAAATTTGGGATTTATACTTACAGAAATTATAGGGTTTTCTGTTAGTTTAAAACTAGTCATTTTCTAACATGTCTAATGTTTTGATGAATGTTGTATTTCCATGCTTCCTTGATTTATACCAAAGGGTGTGTATGCTCTTCTCTTGCACCATTTGGTGATCTTGAGAATCAAAATAACTTTGATCTATATCTTTTTAACATTGAAATTAAACTTAGAAATTTGATTATTCATTTTGCTTAAGGGAATGAACCTTTTACAAAGCATTTTTCAATGGTTTTTGATTTGAAGTTTTCCATTTCTATATAGTTGGGATAAAGTTTGTGTATGCTCTTCTCTTGCAATTTAGGGTGATCTTGAGAATCAAAAGCAACTTTAGTCTTCATTTTATAACATTTGGTAAATTAGAAACTTCATCTTTCACTTTTGGTTTAAGAGAATGAACCTTTTACAAAGCATTTTTCAATGGTCCTTTGATTTGAAGTTTTCCATTTCTATATAGTTGGGATAAAGTTTGTGTATGCTCTTCTCTTGCACCTTAGGGTGATCTTGAGAATCAAAAGAAACTTTAGTCTTCATTTTATAACATTTGGTAAATTAGAAACTTCATCTTTTACTTTTGGTTTAGGGAATGAACATTTATCAAGAATTTTGTATGGTTCATTGATTGAAAATATTTTCTTTACTTTTTAGTTGGATTATTTTTTGTGTATGCTCTTCTCTTGCATCCTTGGATGATCTTGAGAATCAAAAGCAACTCTTAATCCTCTTTTAAATAATGTGATTTTCTTGGAGAACTACTAACGCTTGAGTGCATGGCCTAAAAATGCTTGTCAAAGAAAGGAGGAATCAAAACAAAATCAAAAATACTAATACAGTTGTTATATAGGTTGCCAAAAGGTGTTCAAGAAAACCACACCTAATTAAACAAGATAAAAAGAACAACATATTCAAAACATTGTATTGCAGGTTTTGGAAAAGGGTACGTCCCTCTCCACTCAACTGGAACATAACCCCTTTGGCATAATGCCTTAAGCTACAACAATGGGGGTGGTTCGGGAACCCAAAGTAGTCCACGCAAGAAGGAACCTTGTGGACGAAACAGGAAGTGCTCCACACTACCTACTTGACTAGTGATTCCTTTGTGAGATAGTGTTACAGGTTGTCCATTGTGGTGACCCGGTGATAGTACACGTAAACACACTAGTTTCCTCTTGTTCTTGAAGGGGGTAAAGTAAAGTGAGATACTCCCAAACTAGTCAGTGTGACTTTTTAGTAAATCGCGCTCACTCATGGAAACCTTGTAACACTTAGGGTGAGAGAACCACCTATGAGAATATACTTTGGCCAGGAGCCCAATTTGACCATTTTAAAATAGTGTTGAGTTGTGAACCTTCTTTTTGAGAAACGTGTGATGTATTACTTTCACCTAGTTTTTACTTGCCTTAGGGTGAGGTGAAACTCTACCGAAGTGAGGCTAGCATTTTTCATCATTTTTCTTGATTTATTTCCTTCATATTCTTTTGACACTTTGTTGATCAAAAGAGGTGTGATTACCTTTGTGTTTCCATTCGACTATTTCTCTCACTTTTATGTCCGTTTACGCCCATCCATGTTTGCGGTTGGGTTAGTTAAACGTCTAAAGTGAGTGGAGGCATTTTCACATCATTTGGTAGCCATTGTGATCTTGATACCCACGTCAAGATCGTCATTGTAGTTAGGCGTGGTTCATCACCGCGGACTTCCATAGAGGAGTTAGCTTGTTTTTATCGTATCATTACAATTTCGATATTTATGTCTTGTTTCTTGTAAACTCGACATAAATACCTATATTGTATGGTTATGCTACACACATTTTAAACTATTCCTAGCTATACTTTGAGATTTTTAGTTTGGTTCTATTATTACCTTGATTTCAAAGAGTGCTAGGTGTTACCATTTGTGCGTGTTATATCAATAACACCTCGATATCAATACTTCACTTTCTAGCAAAGTGGGTTAACATATCTTGGTGATATTGTTGTGTCATTCACAAATTGTAATTGGCACTTTTTGAGATATAGGTCTTAATCGAGTTTGAGCTTGCTCATCGTATATCTTGATTGGGAGATCGCATTGAATTCTTGTATTTACTTACATTTTGTTCATTTCCTTGAACTTGGCATAAGTGAAAACATCTTGTTGATCATCTTGCGACACAAACTACTTTTTGAAACGTAGTCTAGGAAGTACTTCCTTTGATCAAGTTTTAATACCAAATGCTTGTATCACGGGTGATTTATCACTCTATCATATTGGTATTCTCACATTGTTGACATATTCATACTCTTAGCAATTTCATTTTGCATTTCACTTAGGGGTAGTCACTAAGCTTTGCACATATCTACAACTCACCCTAGTGAAACTATCATGAAAACATGGCTCCCAAAACACATCTAGGGTTGAAGAAATAGACATATGAGGAACAACAAGCGCACACTTGGGAGACCTCTAATGAAAAGGGTCAAACCCCTTCATTGGACACAACTTAGGGCCACTATTTTTTTGCAGAAAAGGAAACCAAAGAGATGGTCGATCATAGTGGAAATGAATTAGAATCACCACACGTAGACTTTGATTTTGACCCCACTCTACTAGATGAGTTTCTCCTTAGAAACAAAGATAGAGTTTTAGCACGGGTCGTGGAATTAGGGGCCAAATTTCCCACCGAGAATGAACCAATATTACCTACAAATGACACTACTAAGGAAGAACACCCCCTTATCAATATGGAAGATATTTTAACAGGTGGGCATGCTTCCACTTCTTACGTAGAAAATGATAAAGTGGTAGGGCATAGAATACCCCTCATCAAAGTGCCACGAAGAAACAAGATAGAACATGAGACAGGGGAAGAACCTCCATAATACAAAGAGGAAGAACCTTTAGAAGAAGAAGACACAAACCAAGTCACAATCCAACAACAACTCAGTAACCTAAGCCGACAACTAGCTTTGCTTACTTTCTAGGTACAGAAAGACACAAACAAGAATGTTCAAAAGTCAAGGCCTAAGTTTAGGATCCATGAACTCCATCGAGAAAACCAAGGAGAAGAAGACATGGGGTATCATCATGTACATGTCCCCGCTTCTCCCACTAGAGAACAATTGCTCGCACAAGAAGTGTAATCTATGAAAGCAATGCTTGCAAGCATACAAGAAAGCAATATAGGGAGTATTAGGAAATACCAATATGAAGAACTATGCCCCTATCCTTTTGACAAGACAATGACCCTTCAACCCTTTCCAAATAAATTTGATATGCCAAAGTTTGAAAATACAAAGGAAAGGGAGACCCAAGAGACCATGTTAAATATTTCTACATGGCATGTCAAGAGGTGTCTTATAGTGATAATTACCTCATCAGAATTTTTCCTAAGAGTCTCGGAGGTCAAGCATTGGAATGGTTTATGCACTTACCACGAGGATCAATTTTCACCTGGCCAGAATTGGCAGAAAGATTCGTGCGTCATTTCTCGTATAACATAGAAAGTGACATCACCATGACAGACTTGTGTGGCATAAAACAACGCCCAAATGAGACCTTCATCAGCTTCCTCCAATGATGGAGAGGGATAGCTAGTCACTTCCCTTGAACTTTCCCTAAGAAGAAGTTGGTCAGTATTTTCGTCTCTAATCTCAACCCAGATATAGCTTTCCACCTCCAAATGCATTGTGTCCACACCTTTGAGGAGGTTATCGAGAAAGGGATTCAAATAGAAAAGGATCTCATTGCCAAAGGAACCCTCAAAACCCAATCTAAAGACAACCAAAGTGTCAAACTCGTTGAAAAGCTAAAGATCTTTAACAAAAACAAAAACCTCGTGGGAGATGGAATCATTGATTCCAAATGTGTTCAAACGGTCCAAACCGGTCAACCTTTTATCTTTGACCAAGGGCCCAATTCAACCACCACCAAAGCAACGAATATTCACCTCCCTCAATGAATTGTTGTCCGTCATACTAAAACAGTTGGATGGGGCTCACATGATGACCTATCCTACAACGCAACTATTTGATGACAATGCTCCTAAACCTTCATGGTATAAGGAGCATGAATACTATGAAATGCATCATGTTAAAGGTCATAAGACAGACAAATGTCTACGGCTTCACCACTATATTCAGGACCTCATTGATAATGGGGAGATAGAGGTGGATAACCCTGAAAAAATGCAAACACCTAATGAGAAAATGGGGATTTAAAAGCAACCATTCCCTAAGCATGATAAGTTGGAAAAGAAAAAGATGGATCGGGGAGACTCATCCCAAACCTATAAAGCCGTGAATTACTTGTATACCAAAAGAGATAACAATCATTACGATTCACTTATCGGATGTATTCACTCCCCTACTGACCGTGTCAATACCATCCGGATCAAGGGAAAGGAATGCACTGCAGTAACAAGGTGTGCCCACCTCGTGATTCAGAACCCTCTCTGTTGACCCCACAAACTGGTAAATATAACCTTTTAGAACAACTTGAGAGGACACCTGCTAAGATCTCAATCTTAGATCTTCTCAAGATATCCAATGTGCATAAGGACATTTTGTATCAAACTCTTCAGGGGTTGGGAGTGCCTTTAGAAGTTGATCCTACGTACCTTCAAGCCGCGGTGGAAAATATTGCACCAAGTGAGCATCTCACTTTTAACCATAGGGAGGTCCCTACCAAGAATCCTAAACATAATCTTCCCTTATACATTGAGGTAGTTGTCACCCGCAGGAAAATCAAATGGGTGCTTGTGGATAACGGATCTGGATTGAACATTTACACGCTTAAATTAGTCAAACAATTGGGACATACAGAGGTAGATCTTGAGTCCCATATCATCACTATCACCGCATACGACAACGCGGAAAGAGAGTCAGCAGGCACCATTACGCTGCCCATGGAGGTGGGCCCCACTTGCCATCAGACGAAGTTTCACATCCTAGACTTGGAACTTCCATATAATATGCTTCTAGGCTGACCATGGATCCATGCCATGCAGGTCGTGCCATCAACATTTCATCAATGCATCAAGTCTGAAGCATGAGGGACATACGGTAACAATACCAGGAGACTCAGAGCCCTTTGCTCATTGTAGAGCTCTCAATAGCTTTACATGAAATGGTACATACACATGTCCCTCCGTGGATATGGCCATTCCTTTTCAGTCTGAGGCTATGGAATCTCATTGGATTCAGATTCTCTTAGGTCTTGCGCTCATGGGGCGTCCACTTCCACATCTCCATTTGATTCATGGGAGATGAAAATTCTGGAATATGGTTGTGGGGAGTATAATGTACAACAAGCACTCTTGGTTTCTGACCTCTCTTTGTTGCCCAAGACTAGAGGTAAACCCAATTACCGCTTCAAGAGACCTAGAGAGGAACACACTATGGGTCATTCCTACCAGAAGCTTGTTAGTTGAGGAAAAATTGCTTGATCCACCTACTACTTGGGTCCCTGAGGACACTCAGCCATCTTGTTATCAAACCCCAGAATATGAAAAATCTAGCAAAATGATGTACTCCATGGGCTACAAAGGCCAAGGATGTGGGAGGAATAAACAAGGAAAAGAGAACCAGTCCCTCTTCCACATTTCAAAATAGAAAGATATGGCATTGGGATTTACCCTTATGGAGCACACCCCAATGATCAAGATGCAACTTGTTCTCGAGCATGAAGATAGTCATGAGTACCTATACGGTGATCTGATTCCCATTATAGCCTATATGAGGATCGGCCTCCATGAACCTTTTCATGAACAATGTTGTCTGACCATAACCCTCACCAAACCAACCCTTGATTTTGTGTACCCTTCCCTTGTTAAATGGGACCAACAATGTCACGTGCCACTAGATTTATTCGAGAATGATGAGGCTATTGCGAGTTCATGGGCATAAGGGATACAATTCCCATTGGAGATCACAAGAAGGGTTTCTTTATCGACTTAGACACACTGCGCCTACTTGACGAGGAGGTGAACTTCGTGGTCGCAAAATTTAAAGAAAAGTGAGGGAAAGAGTTCTAAAGAAAAGCCTCAAAGAAAATTGAAGTCCAAGTCACACGGTGAAAACCTCTTTGAGGCCTTTGGCTGATAAACAAATAAGAAAATCAAAGGAAAAACAAAGTGACTACGCCAAGGATGAAAATATCGTAGAGACATCCTTGGATGAAGATCTCAACCTACCTCCCGATCCTACACGTATGGAGGATTTATCAAAATTGTTAGTCGAAGAAACCATTGATGTCAACATTGGTACTGAAGAAGATCCCAAGATAGTAAAATTGGGGGCATCACTCTCAGCTAGAGAACAAAATACGTTCACTATGTTGTTGCGAGAGTTCATTGATGTGTTTGCATGGTCTTACAAAGACATGCCCGGCCTAGATCTGACTTTGGTCGTGCACAACCTGGTCGTGCGCATGCAGACGCCAAGCCTATCAAATAGAAACTCTGAAAGATGCATCCAAGAGTGGCCTTGTTGGTCAAGGAAGAGTTGGAAAGGTTACTTGCAGCAGGATTCATCCGACCAATTGACTATTCTAAATGGATATCAAACATTGTTCATGTCCAGAAGAAACCTATCGGTATCCAAATCTGTATGGATTTTAGAGACATCAATAAGGCTTTCCCTAAAGATGACTTTCCATTACCCAACATTGATATGATTGTTGACTCAACAATAGGATATGAAATGCTATCGCTCATGGATGGATTTTCAGGGTTATAATCAGATTAAAATCGCTGAGGAGGACCAACACAAAACAGCTTTCACAACTCCTTGGGGCACCTTCTGTTATCAGGTGATGCCATTTGGCCTTAAGAATGTGGGAGCAACTTATCAGTGGGCCATGACAGTAATATTTCATGATATGATTCATGACATCATGGAAGACTACGTAGATGACATCCTAGGAAAGTCCAAAACAAGAGAGGATCATCCTATCATTTTGCGGTGTATATTTGAATGCCTGTGTGAATACAAAGTCAGGCTGAATCCAAAGAAGTGTGTCTTCGGTGTGCTATCTAGGAAACTATTAGGATTCATCGTGTCAAGACGAGGTATTGAGGTAGACCCTGCTAAAGTGTATGCCATCATAGAAATGCCTCCACCTGAGAATATCAAGCAACTGTGTAGCTTGCAAGCAAAAATTCAAGCCATTTACCGCTTTATCTCCCAAACTTGCGAGATAAATGTCACTCATTCACTCATTTGCTTAAGAAGTACGTCACTTTCATTTGGGGACTTGAGCAACAACAAGCCTTTGCTTTGCTTAAATGATGCACTGGCTAATCCACCTGTCCTCATGCCTCCCACTGGGAGAACCACTTTTTCTCTATATTTCCACTACGTAATATGCTATTGGTGCACTTGCTCACCCAATACAACCTTAGCCATAAAGAGAAAGCGAGTGTACTATCTGAGTTGCACCCTCATCACCTATGAACTTAATTATCCTCAGATTGAAAAGGCTTGCTTGGCCGTTGTTTTTACCTTTCAGAAACTTTGCCATTACCTGCTAAATACTAAGACCAAGCTCATATCCAAGGTCGACCCACTCAAGTATTTGTTGTCCAAACCTGCCCTCATAGGTAGAATGGCTAATTGGATCATTCTACTTAGTGAGTTTGATATAGAATTTGTCCATCAAAAATCAATTAAAGGACAAGTACTTGCCGACCAGCTAGCGGAAGCACTTTGCAAAGCACATAACCTTTGAGTCCGGATGCGCAGATGCATCTTTCTCTACATTGAAGAATCTATCGTATGGAAAATACATTTTGATGGATCTTTTATGTTTCATGGTTCTAGTGTAGGAGTGGTCCTTATTACTCCTTTGGGTGATCCTATACCATAATCTTTCCACTTGGCCTTCCCTTGCACGAACAACATTGCATGGAATATGAAGCACTCATTACAGGATAAAGCTAGCCATCAAGTGGAATATTCAACATGTTAAGGTTATATGTGATTCACATCTAATCATCAAACAGTTAATGATGAGTATAAATTTAAGGACGAAAAGCTCATACCTTATAAGAAGTTGGTGAAAACTACGAAGGAGTATTTTATGCACATTACCTTTGAGTAGATCCCAAGAGCGCATAACAGATCAACAGATGCCATGGCAATGGTGGGATGTATGCTTCGTATTCTACTAGGGAACAATGATATGCCATTTTTCGTAGAAAATCTACACCAACCGCGTATGATGTGCCAGAATCTTGCCTGGCTTGTGAGGTTGTTGGTCCCTATTCCCTGTGGTATGAATCCATTTTCACCTATCTTAAGGACTGTACTTTCCCTCCCAATATATCCCATTCTGAAAAGCAAAGCTTGATTCACCAGATATCCCATTACACCCTTTTCGAGGTACACTTTTAGTGTCATGGCTACGATAGGAATCTGTTACGTTGTCTGGATGTGACAGAGTCAATCTAGGCAATTAAAGAAGTACATGAAGGAGTATGCGGAGCACATACAAATGGAATGGTCTTGGCTAAGAAACTGTTAAGAGTAGGTTACTATTGGCCCACCATGGAAACTGATTGTTGTAATTATGTTAGAAAATGTGTGCTTTGCCAAAAGTATGGAAATTTCATCCATGCTCCATCACAACCATTGCAACCAATCACTACCCCGTGGCCATTCTCCAAGTGGGGACTTGATCTAATAGGGAAGCTTACTCCTACCTCATCTGATGGTCATACACATATCATCACAGCTACAAAATACTTTACAAAATGGGTGGAGGCTGTCCCTTTAACCTATGTCACAGAGCATGATTTCTAAATTCATCATGAATCACATTATTTACCAATATGGTATCCCTACATGACCATTATCACGAGATAATGGGAAGTCATTTAAGAACAAAAGCATGAAAGGTCTTTGCCAATCGGTTCCAAATCAGATTGAAATAGTCCACGCCATATTACCCTCAGGGTAATGGACAAGCTGAGGCAACAAACAAGACTTTGGTAAGGATAATGGAGAAGATGGTTAGCAAAACCGGTCAAACCGGCACCTACAAATCCACCTAGCCCTTTGGGCCTACCGAACATCAATTCGCACTCCTACGGGTGCGACGCCATATTCCCTAGTGTTCGGGATAGAATCTATCATCCCTTTAGAGATCAAACTCCCATCCCTACAAATTTCTCTTCGAGACTATTTGGATAAGGATAAAGATTATCGAGTGGCAAGATTGGCTGAGTTAGATCTCCTGGATGAGAGGCGCATTCGCGCTCTTAATCACCTGAAGGTATATCAACACAGAATCTCCCGCAACTACAACAAGAGAATCATCCCTCGCCAGTTTGAGGTGGGTGATTTAGTTATGAAGGAGAACCAGTTCAACACCGAGTAGAGCGAGAAAAGAAAGGGAAGTTTGAACCACACTGGTTAGGACCCTATGTCATAGTTGCAAGTACAACACCGGGGCATACAAAATGGCTTACTCCAATGGTGATGAGCTCCGAGAGCCAATGAACACCATGCATCTTAAGAAGTTATATGCTTGAACATGGCACACAAAAAAATACAAAAACATCAAAAAAAATAAAATAAAAAAAATCAAACAAATTCGAGAAAAAGAAGAAGAGAAAACAGGTCATCCACTTGTGAAAATGACACAATTGTGGCACTTTGGGCAAGTCCTTGGGTGAAAACCAGTTTCCGGTGCCTCAGGAAGATTCATTGTTCGCAAGCATTCTATATTCAAAGGGTAGTTGTCTTTGGCCTAGACCTGGTTTTGCCTCTCCGAGTTTCCTTGTGCACACCATTTTGTCCAGCCTTGATCCGGCTTTGCCTTCTTCTATTCATCTGTGAGGGATGTGGTCTTTCGTGATTTCCCATCTTACGCTGGGGGCAACTCAACGACTTCACCTTCTTGTTCATAAGTGCATGGCTTCTACCCTTGTATATTCCCCACCTAACGCTGGGGGCATCCACGCTTTCTTGGTTACCTGCACATAGCTTTGGAAACCATTAGAAAACACAAAAACAATAGAAAATTGTTTCGAGAAAACACAAAAACAATAGAAAATTGTTTCAAGAAAACACAAAAACAATAGAAAATTGTTTCGAGAAAACACAAAAACAATAGAAAATTGTTTCACAAAAACCTAAACAATAGAAAATCGGTGCATGAAAACATATCTTACAAAAAAATTTACTTGCATTGCCTTGTTTCCTTGCTTTTCTTGTTGCTTGTATAGTGTTTTGCATGGGCTTACTTTTGAGTTGTTTGTTGCTTGGGTGTACTTTGTCATAGTTTATCTTTTCTTTCTTAGAATAGATTCATTCTTTCTTGTGCATATTGTAGTGGGTTTCGACATGCTAGTGTGTTAATTCATTATTTATTTCTTAATGCATTTGGTTGTGTTTTATTACTTGTTAATAAGGCATGGTGATTCATGGTGTATTGCATTAATTCCTAGTGTTCTTTGTAGCATTTGGCTATGTTTCTTGCATGTGCTCTATTTTTTTATCATTCACATCACATTACCATCACTATCATCACATCTAACATCATCTATACATCATATATAAACAAAAATGCTAAGTTTTACATCATGCATGTATGCTAAGCTAATCATCACATATCATATCATCAATGGGGGCAAGAGGGGTTGTGCATAATAAAAAATCTATCCCCCCACACCAATATCATCATATCATCCCATCCATATACATCAAAATAACACTTGAAAACAACATTTGATATTGTCTACAGATCTATCATCTACAATCTACAGCATGCCTCAAACGATCACGTGCGATCACCATCTCTCCTAAGTGTCAGAGCCTCATGGTAAGTTTTCTAAACTGAGTAGTTAAAATGAACTAATTGTGATGTTTTTACCCCCCGGGGGGTATATTAACCTGTTTTTCACCGATCGGACAGCCGGGACACCCATTTAGCTCACCGTTTTTTCTCCTACATTATTTATGGAATAAGTTTTTAATTAAATAATTATTTTCTCTTATTTTTTCTTTGTATTGGGGCATTTTTGTCAATATCCCTTTCTTCTCACCGACAATTTTATTTCTCCTGGAAATTTTTATTCTTCTTCACACCCTTGTAAATAATTATTTTTCAAATAATTATTTTTTCTTAATTTTTCCACTAAACAAGGACATTATTTGTCGTTTGTTTCTCTTTTCTTCCACCTAGGGAACTTTCTATTGCCCCTAGGCCCTTCTTTTTCTTCTTCTCCTTTCTTCTATTGTTTATCATGGTTCAGAAAGCCAAAACAATACAAACATTTACTATATCAAAAAAATCCAAAAACAAGGCAAAATTTTTCAAAAAATTCCTAAAAAGTAAAACACCCTACAAAATGGTAACTTACTTCTTACAGCTAAAACTTGTGTCTTATGCATGGTATTTTCTCCATATCCTGTTGGTTTGTCTCACATCTTCCCCGATTAATACAACTCGCGGATCACCAGATTCACAACCATTCACAAAAGCTAGTGCTTGCTTACTTCGTTTGTACTGGGGCACTTTTGGTTTCTGAGTGCTGTTTCATTACACACAAACACTTTTCATGGATCCCGTGTCCATTTTCATTTCCCCTTGCATGTATCTTTTCTTGGGGCATCATTTTTTAACCCTTTTTGTCAATCATGCACTTGTGGATCTCTCAAAGACCGATAACAAAACATTTGTACAACCTGTCTTGACCGTTGTTGGGTTGATATGTGCGTTCGTACTTGTTTTCCCCTGTTAGATGAGATTGTTTCCTTCTCGTATTGCATTGCATTTTTGTATCTTTGTGTGGATTTGGTATTTTCAACAATGGACAATTGTTCATATTATGGATTTTCATGTCATTCTACCTTTTCGTATGCTTATATTTTTCATAAGGACCAATGATGTAGTTCCTATGGCAATATGATGACATCCAAATTGTTTCAAACAAATATGCGGCTAGAGGATACGATCTTCTCCCCTCTCATCCATATTTATTCTACACCACTTCCCTTTCACCCCTAATTATCCCTCTCATTGAGGCATCCTGCCTCATCCCCCTTCTTCTGCCTATATCTCAACCTTTTTTGATCATCGATCGGCTTCTTCCATCACCCCATCGACACTCGAGGGGGAATCTCTCCCTCCTACTAATTTTTCTTCTATCCCTTCAAAATCTCTTTTTTCTACCATCTTTGAAGTGGCATCACTTACGCCACCCCAAAGTGGGGAAAATGTAGATACCTATAATTACGCCCAAGCAATTTAAATACTTAAATTGCGCTAATCATCCACTTTCTCACAAATTAATGACATATCATCAAAAGCACTCATTTTCCTCATATCATCATTAATTAATTACACTAAGCTAATTAATTAAGTTTCCTCTCCAAAAATACCTAATTAACGACCTTCCGTTAATAAATCACCCATTCTACCTAGACTAATTAATTATTATTAATTCATTAGCTTTCCCTTCCAATTTAACCAATAAATCAATATTTAATTGATTTAATCCCCTTATAATAGCCTAAATTGTACTAATATTCCTCTAATTATCTTCTATAAGCTTACATCTACCTATTAGTTAATCACCTTTGATTAATTAAAACACCCCCAACTCCCATGACTTGCTAAGCATAAATTAAACCCTTCTAAAGTAAGGTTACCTTTAATAAAGCAACCTTATCCATTCCTAATCATGTTTTACCTTTATCCTTTGGGCTATATAAAGAGCCCTCCACCTACCTTTTTACTTACACCTAAAACTTCTTAGAGAGAAAATGCAAAGCATATAACAAAGAGACTAAGAGCTTGCCTTTTGTTTTCTTGAGAGGTCACCATTGTTAAGAGCTAAAGCTTCCTATTCTTGCATTCTTTAAGGATCAAACAAAGCAATTTTTGATTGCCATTGGAGCTAAATAGGTCCATTCATTCTTGTTGGTAATCTAGGAGAGTAGAGATGTTAAAATAACATGCATAGTTTTGATCTCATGTTTTCAAAGTTATAATGTTAGTTTAGATCTTGCTTAGTTCTCTATCTTGATGGTGTTTATGCTTTGTTTTAGCTAAATTGTAGAACTATTTTAGGTGGTAGTTCTTGCTTCATTTGATTTAGCATTAAGCAAAGTATACATGAAGACAAGATATTAGGAATATATTATATAGTTGTTAGGTATAGTTTTTCCTTGATTTATGGTCTTGACTAGTTCTTTGATGACTAGTTATTTCTTAGATCTATGGTCTTGACAAATTATTTGTTGTTTAGTTATTTCCTTGATTTATGGTTTGATTTATGACCTTAACTAGTTCTTATATTGATCTTGATTTCCTATATAAGCAAGACCCTTCTCATTTTATTATATAGAGTTCTATAATAATATAAGATATGGTTGCACATTTGTTTGCAAAGGTTTTGAAAATTTATTCTGGTGAATTACTTTCATCTTATTGAGTGTGGTTATTTATTAGCATCTAATTTATTTTGGTTTGGAATGATATGTTTATCGTCTCTTATATTGTATCGAGTGATAGATTGTTGTTGACATCCATCTGTAAGTTTTATTTTGAAAACAAGTTTTTTTAATATTCATATTTTTCAAAATTTCTTAGCATTGTGTTACAACATGCATTTTATTGCAAAACTAAGGGCTCCATTGATTTGGAAGGTGGAAAAAACCCAAAATGACTTTAAACTCGGCCTATAATGACGATAATTTGTTATTGAGTTTTTTTGGTTTTACAGAGGTCAATGCATGTACAAACATCCTTGGAAATCCATGGTAGTAAGATTGAAGGGAAAGAAAAACTATTTTTGGGTTTTTCTAGGTTTTTGCATTCGGTTTTGTTTTTTCTTCTATTTTACAAAGTTCCTATTTGGCAAGGATCCGAATATTTTAAAAATTTGTGTCGATGTCTTACAAATCCACGCCGAAGGTAGAAGGGCAAGGAAAACTATTTTTGCATTTTACGCAATCGATTATGAGTTTTTGCTTATGTTTTTGCAGAGTTCATATTTGGTGAGGATTTAGGAATCTTGAAAATTTGTGTCGAGATCCGGGGATCCTAAAAAATCTGTGTTGGCGAGGCGAAGGTCTGAAAAAAAAGTTTCCATGTTTTTCACGTTTGATAATGAATTTTTTTCTTATGTTTTGTATATACATAATTAGAATTTTTTTCTAGAAAAGTAAATTGAGAAGAAGTGTAGGAAAAAGGCATTTTCTTTTGTTTTAAAAATAAATGTTAAAGCATAAAGTAAAAATCCTATAACTTTTGATAGGTAACTCGAAATTGAGAGTTGTTTTTTAAAAGTTCTTATTTTTTCGTGATTGTTCCATTGGAACTTTTTATTTTGAGAAACACACTAAAATTATAAAGTGACATATTGTAACACACACTCAATTATAAAGTCCCAAACTGGGGGTCTTGTTACATTCCTTGATTCTTGCATTCTTTTTGGTGATTTTGAGAATGGTGTCCTTATCTTCTTCTCGCATTAGATCAAATTCAGCCATTAACAACACATGAAAACCAAGAATAGAAACAATCATTAAATTGAAAGGATTATGGGCTTTAACTTCTATAGAACAACCAATGTTCACTAGAGAATATGAGAAATTTTAGTACTAATGCAAATTTGATGAGTTTATGGGTTTGATAGGAACTTATGTAAGTGATAGTCTTTTGTTTCATTTGGAAAAATGTGACCCTCCTTTAGAAATATGAGAGAAATTGGAGGCCTTATTTAGTAAGGTGGATCACATAAGAGCCATGTAACTTGACATTGAAATCACCTCTTTTACTCCCGAATATTTTTAATCAATTATAGACTAACTTATACTAAGTTCAAGCATTTATTGACACAATTGAAGGGGAGTGGAAGAGATAAGAAATATTAAGAGTATGTTTACCTAATTCTATCTAAGTTGAGAGGTCCATTCCAAATATTTATTTATACGTTTTTCTCGGTATGTATGTCTTGGTGACACACATTATATTCCTACCTTAGAAACATTTTGTGAAAGACTTACTAGAAAAGAATCCAAACTATCGACCTTGAGTCTTCCACCTCTCAAAAGTCATTAGTAGCATCTAATTCTAATGGGAAGGGAAAACTAAAAGGTAAATCCAAGCTCACCCCTTCTCCATTCAAAATGCTCCTAAACCCAAAGAAAACAACTCTAAACCCAAAGCGTCTTCTAAATCCAATAATAAGACTAACCTTTCAAGTCGTTTTTGTGAGCGTAGTGGTCATGAAGAACATAGGTGTTACAAGCAATTACAAGCCTTAGAGGATGTAGACAAGAAACACAAAATATCTATCTCCACTCTCGCCTCCTTCTAATTAACATGAGAAAACACTTAATTTTATTGTCGGATATCGGTCACCACTTATAGATAGTTGAGTTATAGATTTGGTGCTTCTCATCACATGAATTCTTCCATGGAGTCTTTTGTATCTCTAGGTTTGAGTTCTACTTCCGAAATTGAGGTTGGATATTCTTATTTTCTTTTATTAAAGGAAAAGGTGACATACACCTTGATGGTGGCATGTGAGTATCAATATGCACCGTATGTTCCTAACATCACTACAAATTTGTTTTATGTATATCAAATTTGTAACTCGTCAAGGAAAAATGATGAATTTTACACCACATGAGGCAGAAGTACAAACCTTGTTGGAGCCTCATTCACTTATTTCTCAATGTATTGTTGATCATGGTTCTAGACTATATCGCTTTGAGGGTTTTGATGACACTTCCTCCATAGGGACAGGCTTGGTTTCTCATGGAAATTCAGAGAGTAAGCTTTGGCTTGAGATAGTTGTACATCTCAATTAAAGATATTTGAAGGATTTGAGAACTCATGGTATGGCTGATGGTCTTCCTATATTTTTTTGTCTTGAGGGAGTTTTCCATGGATGTGCATTATATAGAAAAAAACCAAGAGCCATTCCTAATAATTTTTTCAAGAGAGATTCTTCACCACTTGAGCTCATGAATCGTGACTTGATTCTTTTTCCTACCCCTTCTTTCAACAAAGCTAAGTATGTACTTTCCTTTATTGATAATGTATCGAGGCATACTTGCATTTATTTTCGTAAGAACAAAAGTGATGTTTTTTCACACTTCAAAGTCTTTAGGGATTTGGTCAAGAAACAATCTTATAGTTGCATAAAGAACATTCACACTAATAATGGGGGAGTACTTCATCAAAGAGTTTTATAATTTTTGGCATCTCATGACATTTTTCACCAACATTTTTTTCCTCATACTCCATAACATAATGGATTAGTAGAATGGAAGAACCGAATTTGAAGGAAATGGCTAAGTACATGATGCATTTTAGAGATTTAACTCCTATATACTGGGTAGAAGCAATTAATTGTGCTAACTACATTCAAAATTGCACACCACACAAAACACTTGAGCATTTGAATCTGTAAGAAATTTGGTCCAAAACTAAGCCCGATGTATCATTTTTTTGAGTCTTTGGGAGCCATGTTTGGGTTTTTTGCCGAATATGAAAAGGAAATCCTTGGATAAGAAGAACAAAATCTTGATCTTTATATGGTATTGTGAAGACATGAGAGCTTGTCAACTTTTAGATCTTAATACTCATGAGGTTATTTTTTGAACACATGTTCAGTTTTATGAGTGCTTCTCTCCTCATGATTATTCATCTTCTTCCATGCTAACTTATTTTTATCTCATCTTGAGGATCCATTCTTTGAGGAGGTTTATGAAAAGGTTATGGATGTTGGTGAGGATCTTATTCCCATTGATGTTATTAATGTGCCTAAGTGGTCTTGTAGTTTAGTGTATGGGGAAGCACCTCTCATACAAGATCTTCCGCCCACTAGGCATCATCATGAACATTCTATAGGTTCTAGAATTTTATGTCGTAGTAGTTTTTGAGGATCTAAAATCTTTCCCAAAGGTTCATGGGATACAGGAGTGGGATGATGTGATAACACCCGAGTATTCTTCTTTGATGAAGAATAATGCTTGGGATTTGATATCTCTTCCTAAAGTAATAAAGATAGGTGTAAGTGGATATACCAAACCAAATACACGGTTGATGGGTCCATTAACAAATATAAGGATCATCTTGTTGCAAAGGGGTTTTCACAAGTTGAAGGTATTGATTACTCGATACTTTTGTACCCATTGTTAAGATGGATTTTATACACCTTGTACTTTTTTATTGCTACATCACAGGGGTGTCTTGTATACCGAGATGGATATGAAGAGTGCATTTTTAAATGTATATTTACAAGAGGAAATATAAATGGAGTAACTTACTAGATTTTTTCACAACTCTTTTCTTCTTTGTAGACTCGAAGGTCTCTCTATGATAGCAAACAACCCCCTTAGGCATGGTATGAGAAGATGGATTATTTTATTCTCTCTAATTTTTTTTGTTCACTGCCACTCGATCCTACAAAGTATATATCCAACATGTTGGCAAGGATATTGTGATACTTGTCTTGTATGTTGATGATCTACTCTTTACTCGACAACTCTTCTTCCCCACATTCGGACTATTCAAAGGGATCATTCCACATAGTTTGACATGAAAATATTGGGTTATTACATTATTTTCTTGGTTTGCAAGTTTATCGATGCATTCAAGGATTCATTTGAGTAAGCAAAAACATACCCATGATCTTCATCAACATTTTGATATGGCTAATTGCAAGCCAAGTTCATCTCCTTTTTAGTCTCGGGGTTACTCTTACTTCCACATGTACCACTCCAATTTGTCATCCTACATTGTAGAGGTAGTTGGTTGGAAGTCTCCATGAGGGGTTCACTTAGTAAAAGTATGGTATAACACGTTCGTTTGAAAGGTATTAAAGAATACACTTAATTCTAGTTTTAACATATAATTAGTCAATTGATAATACCCCCTCCCATTATATTATTAGAATGAAAATACCCCCTATTTTTTTCATGTACCTTACTTACCCATTTTTCCATGACAATTTTATTTACCCCTTTTTATTTCTACCCTAATATATTAAATAAAAAATATATCATATTTCTCACTCAATTTTTTTAATATGCATTTTCTCTTGAAAAAGGTTTGAATCCATTCAAGAACTATGACTAAGTACCTTCTAAACGTTAAGATTTAATCATTTATCAATAGTTCTTCAAATAATTAAGATGGTGAAATAATATCACCTGTGTTGAAAAGCATACTCAATCCTTGTTTTATACCACCTTATTATTTCTTGGTTAATAATCTCTTAATTGAGATTTCTTTAGTCAAAAAGAGATTATAATTTAAATTTATAAACACACTCCTTAAATTACAATTTTAAGGTATTTAGTTTGTAAGAGTAGGGTTCAAATATTTTAGTTTTATATTAAAATTAAACCTCCCTTTCCTTTGGCCCACCTCTCTAAACTACCCCCAATACTTGATTCAAAATATTAATAAATTAAACCCTTTCACCCCCATGTCTGCCAGTATAATGACTTTACTTCTATTAATTTTAATTACATCAATATGAACTCACGTGCTAGGATATTTCCTAGCTAATGAACCCCCATGGAAGTCTCATGTACTTTATCCATACTCTGCTATTTCATTTGTAGTAGGGCTTGTATCTTGGTTTATAAATTCTCTTCATAGGATTCATTGGCAAACCGCTAAGAGGATTTTTCACTATTTGTAGGGAACTTCCCATTATGGACTACACTACACACTGTGGATTCTACTTAGTTACCTAGATATAAGGATTCAAATTGGGTAGGTTCTATTGATGACAGGATTCCACTTTTGGCTACATTTTTGTCTTGGTTCTTCTCCGATTACTTAGGAATGCAAATAGCAATAGGCTATTGCACTTTCATATTAAAAATTAGAGCACAAGGAAATAGTTACAATGAGTCGATAGATTCTATAGCTTCAACATTATTGAAAGAGTTTGGATTCCCAAAAAAATTCACTAACCTGTACTTTGGTGTGATAGCCAAAGTACAATTCAAATTCTCGCAACCCTATTGAGCACCAAAGAGACCAAGCATATTGAGATTCACACACACTTCATTCTTCATCACATTTACGATGGATTTATTTTCTTGGAGTAAATTCTAACTTAAGTAGCAAGTAGTGTCGACATATTTTGCACATTTTGCATCACCTAGCTACTTTGAGTGTGGTATGCTTGGGGTTTGAAGTTGTTCTTCGGGGGTGTTCTTGAGAACATCTTCCTTATTCTTATTTCTCTTTCCTTTTAACAGGATTATTTCATGCTTTTGGTTCGAGATTTCTTCATAGATATATTTAACATGAGTACCGATCAGTCCTAGTTTCTAGGACTAATGATGTGGATATTGTAGTCATTTTTACACACCACTAAGAACAAGGGAATCTCATGCGCGCCGGCCTATCACCCGGTGGGCACCGGAGGCTCACCCGAGGTGCAAAAGAGGGAGCCTGAGTCTCTCTTTATGTGAGTTCAATGGAAGGCAATGATCTTGACTTAGTGATTTAAAAGACATGAAAAAGCTATAGGGCTCAGAATGGATTCTATACCCTTTCAGTCATAATAAAAGAAAAGCACGCAATAAAAGTAATAGAACTAGGAAGTTGTAAATCCACCATTATTCATAGCATTCAAGTAAGATTCATGATTAGACAAGAATAGAAGTACAATAGAAATATGCAGTATTTGAGAGAAAGAGTCTTAATACATTTGTCAGGGTAACCTTATCACATTCATTCATAGTATTACTTATAAAATATTACAGAAGGCAAACCGTAGTCATGCACCATGTGTGGATCCATACATGTATTCTCACAAAACAAAAATTCATCCCCCATTTCCCCATTATGTTCTTGCTGGAATCCTTTACCCATTTTCATCCCATAGTTCTCGCAGTAATTCTGCAGAGCTCTGCTACCTCACTTTTTTCTCACTTCTTTACCAAGGGCACATGTATAAATAGGCCTACGAGCTCTAAAAAACTCCTCTGTAGCCTTAGATCTAGCCCCAAGTGTCAAGGTGTGGGTCACCCCTGCCGCATGCCTCTTCATGTCATGATTAACTTTTTGGATATTTCTATCGCATGGTATATTCCCTCCGGGACACCTGTCGCCAAGCTGGAACCTTATCCAAATGGAACATGTTCTTCATGTATCCTACCCAAGGGGCCAAAAATAGCTAAGTCCTAAATTGTTCTTCACGCAATGCATGCGCCTCGGGTTCTCCAAGAAGCCTTTTGAATACTACCCGCACGCTTTAACTTGCATGCTTCCTCCAACCATTTGCACTTACGTGCCTTTAAGATTTGGAAGCTATGATAGGGGCCCAATATTACCCCACACTTCACTGTTCTCCACCCTCGAGAACCTTCTCAAAGAATTTAGTACAAAAAGAATGCAAGACCTTGCCTTGGAAAAGAATGGGGAAAGAATAAAGAAAGGGGAAGAGAAAGAATAGGGGGAAAATTTCCTAAAGGAGGGGAAAGTTTTGCTGGAGGTCAGCCTCCAGTGTACTCCAAGTGCTAACGACTTCATACGCATTTTGGTGTAGATGTCGCCAACCAAGGTGCTCACCTCATTGAAAGTTAGCCCCTCCCCTTGTGTGGTAATGGTTTCCACCATAGTCTCCAATTCTTTAGCGTGATCTTCCAGGGCATCCATCTTCCTTGTGATGATTTTATAGAGCTCTTTTAGCGGGTTTTGATTGAGACTTGCCGGTTCTCAATGGCTTCAGATTTATTTTCTACTTCGGCTATGATCCTTTCCCACTCAGCTCTATTGCCCTTATTCTTTTCTCTGAATTCCTTCAACTCAGCTTCGTCGCTGGAAAGCAGTATGCTTGTCACTTTGTCTTGATCTGTGCAATGGTTGTAAGCAACCCCCATGGTTTGTGCAGCTGTTCTTACATCGGTGAGCACCTTGTTATATTCAGCCATAAGTGCGATGACCTTCAACTTATATTCCTTCTCCAAGCGCGCCACTACCTCTTCTGCCAACTCTAATGCCAAGGGCTGCCTCTCCATGGTGAGGATCCGAGTCAAGTCCTCTAGGCACTCCAGGGAGGATCTATACTTTTGCATAGGAGGGTTAAGGTCCGGGTGCTTCGTAATAATCAATTGGGAAATGAGCTCCACCTTATTGGAAACTTCACATACCCTGGCCTTTTCCTCCTGAAGCTCCCTCTACAGTTTAGCATTGATTAATTTCTCAAGGTGAGATCCTTCGTTAGCTTCACCACTTCTTCCTTCCTCTTCTCCAACAGTCATCCAAGACTCTAACCCCGTCATTCCTACGAAGATCCTAGCCTCGATTTCCATGGAGAATTTTTTGAGTGTGTTGTACACTTGCTCATCCAATAATTATTGTGTGTTTATAATGGGGTTGTCCCCTTTCATTCGGATAACTTTAATACCCCTCCTTGGTTAATCTCGAATTCAAGCTCATCGAGGTGGGAGTCGAATGCCCATGATAACATCTTCCTCATTCGCGGGTATCCACCCTCAAGGTCAAAGGACTCCATGGAGATGAGCTCCTTAGTGGGCATGGTACTTTGGAAACGTGTGCGCAAAACTTTGTTGGGGTCATTAATGTAACCCATCATTATTCTTCCCCCTTCCATGCATTTACTTCTGTGTGCACGCCCTTGGGAATAGTTCACTTTGAAAGAGTTGGGCCTTTTGTACTACCCACACTCTTCTTCCTCTACTCTTCTTTGAATTCACCGAGCACTAGCTCCGTATTGCACTCCAAATCCTCTTTGACCAGGTATTGATTATTTCCTCCTGCCTTCCTTGCCACCTTCTTAATCACCTCCTCTTGAGTGATCTTTGGCATATCTAGCTCCTTGGTGCTAGCTCCTTCACTCGGATGTAACATCCTCATTTTAGACAATAGAACAAGTCAATTTTTTTTTTTTTGATAATTGCATACTGGTTCTAAATACATAATTTAGAACTCACAATTCAAATAACCATTTATATAACAGACAACCATATGCAGCTGTAATGACTCGGAGTACCTCCGATCTATTCATTCCATGACTCGGTAATCTACCGATCTATTCATGAGTAATAAGAGTCGGTGTTTTTATTTAACACATTACTCTTGCGGTTCTCTTCCCTAATCCGGGATTGTAATGCTCTGTCAAGGAATCTAACTGAATAATTGTTACCATTATTCATCGGCATCTCATCCCTTAGACTAGGTGAATTAGGACAACGCAATCAGCACTTGTGATACTTTGGCCAAAGATTTGAAACATCTGTTCATGTCTCGTATTCCTTAACGCATACTCGTCAACTCGGAATACGTCCTTCACCCCATTCTTATGTTATATAGAATGTCTTATACCGACTTCACCGTCAGTCCTTCCTTTTCTGTTGAATCACTCGGAGGCGATTAACAAGGTGATAATGTTATATGGATGCCCACGAGGATTAGGGATATGATGACATACTGGTTCAACCTTGCAGTTCAACCAGTGTGTCATGATACCCCGAATCTCCGAGGCAGTCTTATAACATGACCACGTTCTTAATCGGTCCCAGAGTAACTCGTGCGAAATCAAGTGTAAATCTTAGCGATCAATGCAAAGGGTGTCGCCATAAGTCATCTGCATTATTGTAACTTCGAGAAGATCCTAATCTTCTCGGAGGTACAACTCTGCAGTTGACTTATGTCGTCAACCTTTAAATCCGCCTCGAAAAGATCTACTCAGTAACCAGCGTTACGCACTTGAGTTTAAATTACTTTTAAAGACTTTTCCCTAAGGTTAGCCTTTCCAAATCCCTGGATTCTTCGTCTTAAGACGACCCTCCTCTATAAAACCCATTACATGGTAGAGGTATTACGGTCAGTTCTCATCAAGGAGTCATTAGAATACACTTGTTTCTAAAGCAACAGAATCGGACAATATCTCATAACCTTTGCTTGAGATTGCCTTCTGAACTCCATTTGTTTGCATATCAGTTCTCTTAACTGAATTTATATCATACTTTTTAGTATAAAGATATAAATGATTAAGAATCCAATTTAATATTGCCCTGTCATACTTAGGACTAGGGATTAGTAATTTAATCCAGTTTGTTTATCGTTCACTTTTAGGCTCACTTTTAACCTATCTTCTAGAAAGACAAATATTTAATTCCAATATTGCTTTCGCTAGAACAGATTAGAACTTCTAAATACTCATAAGAATTCAATCTCATTTTCTTGCAAGCTTCCATTGTCAATCACAAAAGCATCCATATTATACAATGATAACAATGCCCCTTCGTTACATAAACCGAAGAAGGTCAATTTTCAGAAATAGAATACAACATATATGTATCAAACACTTATTTCCATTCCTTTCAAAACTATACAATTACATTTTATGCAACAGCATACTTGATACAATGCTTAACGGAAAAGAAACATCTTTTCTCATATAGTCCATCTATAAAATCAAGCTGCAATTTATTATAAATCAAATAAACAATCTGATCAGCCTGTCAGATCTGCATTGCTTTTACCTCTTACGGCAACCATCTGCAAAAATAGTCAACATGAGTCAGTTCAATGAACTGAGCATGATAAGCACTAACTTTTAAAACAATTGCAATCCATCAATTGTTTTCATTAAACACCCTGTTTAAATGAGATCAAATATCCAAATAAGTAAACATATTCAGACTATGTCCTTGTAATACAGAATGATTACAAATATGTAACTCTATCATTGTTACAAATAGTCTTATTCACTTTCTAATATTTCATCAAATATTAAAAGAATCAAGGAACGAATGTACACAACAATCATTGAATCCAAAATCACAACATTGGTCAGATCGTTTCATTCTTCCAAAAGGGAACAACATAACAATTCGGAATTCCACCAATATGTTACAAAACAATTTCCCACTGTTAGATAAATATCAACAAGTATTAAATAAAGGAAGAGAAAGAACCTATCCATTCATACTTCCTTTCACATAAGTTCATCAACTGCATCTGTCTTTACATATAAAAACATTCAACCAAAGTATATAAATGAACAAGTTAAACAAGCCATGAAGCAAGATCGGGCTGTTCTAAATCAAGAAATAGAAACATGAAGAAACTCCGCTTTTGACAGCTAACACATCAATCAATCCATAAATCAACCTGAAGTCCAATACTAGATTCTTCTAAGCACATTAAGGCTTTCGAACCAAGTTCGAAATCAAGAAACTTCAAGCGTATTGTTGTAAACAACAACTCTATAGCATAAGCAATTTGAGGTTTCCTAGGGACTATGCTATGTTGACCACACAGTATTTCCAAATCATGCTCAGTCAAATCGGACTGAATAAATGGAAAGGAACGTAGCATACTTATTCTTGCTCAGTCAAAATCGGACTGAAGTAAAAGAAATGAATACAACCAATCGATCCTTACCTTGGCGCATGCAAGTCTTAGTGTGGTATTCGCGACTTACCCAAACAAGGTCAGAACACGAAACAGTCATCCATACTCAAGGATCTCAAACAGTGACAAAGACAGTGTCCAAAGTCAAGTTCAGAAAGAGACAGAAGTACCAGCTACCTTTCCAGAATTCCAAATGATTCAAACGGAGGTAACAATTCAAGCAAATGCATATGAATTCATACTGTAAACTGTTAATGGTTTTGTACTCATAACCACTGAACCCTACAAAGCAACGTACTATGAAATCGGTTGATAAATCCATCTATGCCATTCATGGCAAACATTCAGAATGAAACAAGTGAAGCAAATCGAATACCCATTTCAAGCAAGGAAATCAACTGAGCCGCTTCGAAACTTTCAAACAGCTTTCACAAAGAAATGCAATACATACCCAGGAAATCTATACTCATTATTTATTACAAATAACCGTGGTCAGAAGGCCTGTTCCATTCTCTATAAGGCTACCACGAAATCAAATAACAAAACACAAGGATGAATCTACATCCACAACAGTAGATAGCTATATATATGATTCAATCAAGGACTCCACTGAGTCGTTATAATAAAGTATAGATGTAACAATGTTATACACAGTCAACAATAATCCCGTTTCCACAATAACAAGGAAAACACTTCCGCTGGGTCGTAAAGACTACGGTAACACAACAGTTGCCTGTTCCAAGCCAAAAATTTGAAAACAAATGAAACCCGAAAGTATCATTAGTCGCTGTCAACAAATCCCACGACAGAGTTCCCAAAGAAGCAATAATACTGATCAATCTTACAGTATTCATCAGAATCATTCCATACAGTTTCCATAACAAGAAACAGCGACCACTAATCAAAAACATACAGTGGTCTTATACTACACACAGGTATATTCTAAGGGCTCACGCCAAACAGGCCGAACACTCAAACTTTTATAAATAAATACCTCACATGTATAAGCCAGAATGAATACTCAAAGCAAATAGAGCCGAAATTCGATTTCAATAAACACCCATCAAGAGGAAATTGAAAAATCGAACCAGAAGAGATACAGTGCCAAAAATCAAACAAGATCTCCATAGAAAATTCATCTAATTTTCACAAAACATTTGAACAGAGTTGTTCTAATGAAAGCACTTGAAAGACAACAAGATATTTAAAGGTTAGGGCCTAACATGCCTGTATTTTGATAAAATTTCCGAAGCAGACCACAGGAAGAGCTCAAACTTCCTTTTCTTTTCCTCGATAAAGCGACCAACAAAATTTCACTGTCTCCATCACATATATATCTTCCAAGACAGAGAAAAGAGCCAGAGAAATTCATTCTTGCCATGCAACTCAAGGAGAACTGGTGCGAAGAACCAGTAAACAAGCAGAGAGAGAGAGAAGACCGAAAATCGCGACAAACCAAACAAACCTTCAACTTCCCGTTTGCATGCCTTCTCGCGAGTTCCGAGCTCGTCTCCCTAGAACATTGAATGTCATTAAACCAACTTTCCCGCTTAAACTCAACTTCCACCGACCGCCAGAATTGGCGACAGTCCAACTACAACTCATGCTCATTTCCAAACTTAGCGACCTGCCACGTCTGCACAGGTTAGCCGTCGCCTAAACCTCCGCCATGACCTGTCCCTCATCCTTATCCCCAGCATTAATTGCCATAGAAAACGCCGCCCATGGTTCGCACCCCTTCCATAGGCCCCTTTTCATAATCTCCTCATTAGTTAGGTTAGTATCTTAGGTTAGAATTTAGGGTCATACCCATACTAACCAATTTACACATAGATACTAACTTAGGATATTAACACATAGCCTAGGTCTAGGTTAGATTAACAATAATCTAACCCCTAGGTTAGGTTTTAGTTTAAGGTTACAAACCATTAATAATTCCTGTTAGGTATAACATTTTATATGCCAAGAAAAGACCTAAAATCATGCATCTCCGAACAGGATTTACTCTACAGCCGTTAGGCTACAGAAATATACATGACAGAATTATTACTTGGTCCACGACCGAGACCTTCCAGATATACCTCCATATCGGGAACCAATTCATTTCTCAAGATCAGCCTGAGTCATACTCCTGACCAGCTTAATCAATGCTTCCATACCTTGCAACCTGTTCAAGGTCTGTGATCTAATTTATCGCAAACAGATTTAAAGCATTACTTGGATCAATTCCACTGATCCAAGTCTAGATATTATGGATGAATATCTCTATAATTCATTCCGTGCTCAGATTAATATTCAGACACAAAATGAAATAAATAAAAGAGTCTATTCATATTCTGACTCAGTCAAGATCTGCAATCTGCAAGAAATTCAGTACATATCAAGCATGATTTCTGAATCGAGGAACACATCCTTTTACAAGAAATCACATATCAACACTTGTATGCTTAGGAGAAAGTAACAACAGTTCAGGGTGTTACATGCTTCCCTCCTAAAAAGATTCATCGTCCCGATGAATTTCATATTAAATTAACCTTCAGGTCAATCAATTTATTAGTACACAAACAATGTGACTACTTCCATATTAAATAGTTTCAGAAATCAATGTCACAACACATTTATTCAACCTGAATAAAGTCTGCCTTAATCTGGCTTTCATAAATACTTAAAACAATCAGTTCATAAAAGTATATCTTTGTCAACAGTTTTCATTCTGTTGCAAAAAGAGAAGGAAAAGCAATTTTCATCTCTTCCAGGTTTTCCCAAGTTGCACTTTCTTCGTTAAACTGGTCCCACTGGACCTTACATTGCTGAATATCACGATTTCTTAAGTGCAATTGGCGAGTTTCCAGTACTCGTGTGGGTTTAACCACGATTATTCCTGGGTCTTGGACCTGCAAGGAATTCCAATTTAAAACATGTGACAGATCTGAAACGTACTTCTTAAGCAAAGAAATATGGAAAACATCATGCATGCGAGATAAAGCAGGTGGCAATGCTAAACGATAAGCTACAGGATTGATTATTTCGACAATTTCGAAAGGTCCCACAAATCGTGGTGACAACTTGGCAGCCTTGCCAAAAGTTATAGAACTCTTTCTGGGTTTAACACGCAGGAAAACCTTATCACCAAGCTCAAACTTTCTATCAACCCGCTTAAGGTCAGCATAGCTCTTCTGTCTATCCGCTGCTTCCTTTAATCGTTCACGAATCAGCTTAACTTGCTGTTCCATTTCTGTGAGAATCTCTGGTCCAATTACCACTCTATCCTCAACACTGTCCCAACTTACAGGGGTTCTGCACTTTCTTCCATAAAGTGCTTCAAATGGTGCCATCTTTAGAGATGAGTGATAAGTGTTGTTGTATGCGAACTCAACTAATGGAAGATATTCTTCCCATTTATACTGTTGATCCATGCAATACATTCGCAACATGTCCTCCAACACTTGATTTACCCTCTCAGTTTGTCCATCCGTTTGGATGATATGCGTAAGCGAAGTTCGGTTTTGTTCTAGGGCTGCGTTAAGCGTTTGCCAAAACCTTGACGTCATTCTAGGATCCCTGTCAGATATAATCAATTCTGGTACACCATGCAATCTGAAAATTTCATGTACGAACCTCTTGGCCAGCACTGGTGAATCATCCTTTAGATTTCCAGTGATGAAATGAGCTACCTTAGTCAGTTTATCTACAACTACCAGGATAACATCATGCTTATTCCTGGACATAGGTAGTCCTTGTACAAAATCCATGGTTATTACTTGCCATTTGTACTGCGGTATGCTATGAGGATATAATCCAAAGAGGTGCATATGCTCTGCCTTCACCCGCCGACATTCCGAGCAATGAGTCACAAAATTTATCACATCCTTTTTCATACCTTTTCGTAAGTATTTCTTTGTTTCAAATCAGCTAGCATTTTTGTGATACGGGTGTCGGAGAAAGGTGAATTATGAAATTCAACTAACAACTTCTTTCTCAAATCATTCAAAGACAGTGTACATATACCCTATTTTCATAACGCAAGATTCCTTCATTATCAAAATGAAAACCTTCATACCTTTTATCCTTAGGTTCTCAGCAAAGCAAATCGCTTTTACTTCTTTGGAAGTATGCATTTGATTTCGAGGCACTTTTTACCTCGTCTTTAAACTGAGTTCTCAATGTTATAAGAGCAGAAATGTGCCTCCTACGACTTAGAGCATCAGCTACTCTATTCTCCTTCCCTTTGATATAGCTAATATCAAAGTCATATTGTGATAAAAATTCTAACCACCTTCTTTGTCGGCATTGATTGGGGTGAGTAAAAATATATATCAGTCCCAGTGATCGATTTTCAACTCAAAAGGTTTTCCAAGTAAATAGTGTCTCCAGACTTGAAGCGCATGAACAATGGCAGCAAGTTCCAAATCATGAGGGGCATAATTCAGCTCATGTAACTTAAGTTTTCTACTTTCATAAGCTATGACCTGATCATTTTGTAACAAAACACCTCCAAGGCCTTCCCCAGAAGCATCCGTTACAATAGTAAAATTCCCATTAGGGTCTGGTACAGCCAATATAGGTGCAGAAGTCAACTGGTCTTTCAGACTTTTGAAAGCCACTTCGCACTTGTCATTCCACATGAATTTCTTATCCTTCTTCTGCAATGAAGTTATTGGTGCAGCTACCTTAGAAAAATCCTTTACAAATTTTCTATAGTAACCTGCAAGACCCATGAAGCTTCTTACTTCATGCACATTCTTTGGTGCAGGCCACTCAGTTATTGCCACTATTTTTGAAGGATCTACAACGATTCCTTCTTTACTTATGACATGACCCAAATAGTGAACTTCTGAATCAAAGAAAGAACATTTGGATAACTTACCATACAACTTTCTCTCTCTCAAAATTCCCAAAACTATCTTCAGATGCTCATTGTGCTCCATAACACTTTTAGAATAAATGAGAATATCGTCCAAGAATACAAGCACAAACTTGTCCAGGTATTCTTGAAAAATATTGTTCATTAAATTCATAAAGGCTGCGGGTGCATTAGTTAATCCGAAGGGTAGAACTGTGAATTCATAATGTCCGTACCTTGTTCGGAAAGCTGTTTTATGAATATCTTCCTCTTTAATCCTTAACTGATGATAACCAGATCGAAGGTCTATCTTAGAATAAACCGCTGCTCCACGCATCTGATCAAACAGATCATCGATCCTAGGAAGCGGATATCGGTTCTTGATTGTTGCTTTGTTCAACATCCGATAATCAATACACAGCCTTAGTGTTCCATCCTTCTTTTTCACAAATATCACAGGTGCTCCCCAAGGTGAAACACTTGGTCTAATCAATCCTTTAGACAAAAGCTCTTGTAATTGTGCCTTAAGCTCGACTAACTCAGTAGTAGTCATCCGATAAGGCGCCTTGGAAATAGGTTCAGTTCCAGGCTTGATTTCAATGGTAAAATCAAATTCTCTCTTGGGTGGTAACCCTGGTAATTCCTCAGGAAAAACATCCCTGAAACTTTGTAACAGTGGAATTTGCTTCATGTAATCACCATCTTCTTCTGAAGATTCAGATATCTTTACTGCATAAAGAGTACATCCTTTATTCTTAGCCTTTTTAAGCTGCATAGCTGACAGTTTTCTAACTGAAATTTCTCGTTTCACACCTTGAATCTCTGCTGATTCCAGCTGATCATCTAAACATTTTATGTTCTTTTCATAGCAATCTACCTTTGCTTTATGGTCAGCTAACCAATTGACACCAATAATAATGTCATACGATCCCAAAGGTGCAACATAGAGATCAACTTCCGTGGAGAAATTAGGTAAATCAAGGACTGCTCCAAAGAGACACATACTCACTGTATGAACAGAATTATTACCATACTCTACAGTCCAAGATTTATCCATTTTCCCAGCTTTTCTTTTAAGTTTAGAAGCAAGTTTATTAGAAATAAAACATTCAGTAGCTCCTGTATCAAAAAGAATAGTGACAGGTATGCCGAATAACTTACCCGGAACTTCTATAGGTGTTGCTTGCTTTTCAGCTTGCTTGTCTGCTACTGCAGCATGTATCTTATGCTGCTGATTACGATCATCCTTCTTTAAAGGACATTGATTTGCGTAATGATCTTTACCACAAGTGTAGCAGCCTCCTACAGGTCCCTTCTTAGGCTCAGCATTACCTCCAGCCTTGTAATTGTCACGCTGTCCTCCATAGGACTTCTGTCCATTATTATAATTTTTAACAAAATTATCCCTTATATTTCCAGCAGGCTTATTTACTGCTGCTTTCTTATTGTTATCTCCTGGAAACTTACCCTTGTTTCCAAACTTTTTCCACGGTCCTTTTCTGGGTGCTAGAGAGGTTGAAGAAGGGTTTGCAGTCTTCTTCCGCACTTCCTCCTTATGAGCAGAAATAGCCTTTAATTTCTGTTCTTGCCTTATGGCCTTTTCAACAACTCCTTCCATAGTGGTTGGACTGTGAACATCGACCTCTCCCCCTATCACAGGATTCAATCCCATGATGAATTTTCGTATCCTGAACTTTTCGTCAGTTTGATACTGCGGTACATACTTGAGGAGTTTTGTAAACCGCTCCCAGAATTCAGTTACCGTTAGCTTCCCTTGAACTAAGTTCTGGAATTCTGTCATTTTCTGATCATAGAAAAGTTGTGGCAGCCACCGTTGCCTAAAATAGCCTTTAAATTGATCCCAAGTAATGTTGGTCTCATCAATGTTTAGCTCAGCTTTTCGGCTATCCCACCACGAAGACGCTTCGTGAGAAAGCTGATAGGCTCCCCAAATAGCTTTGGTTTCCTCTGAGAAGTTCCTTATAGCAAAGTACTTCTCCATTTCGCTGAGCCAGTTCTCAGCTCCATCTCCTAATGTGGTGCCATCATACTTAGGTGGACTTATCCTTTTTATATCATTAGTGAGTTCTGCTGCCAATCTGGCCTTTTTGTTTTCTGGTTGGACAGGTGCATTTCCAGCATTAACATCAACACCCATTTCGGGGTTGTCCTCAGGAGGTTGCTGATTATTATTATCAGCCTCTTCATCCTCCTCATTTCCCGTCACCTGCTGTTCAAGCACAGCTAAGCGATCTCTTGTGTCCAACAGGGCAGCAAGGATCTCATCAAGTTTCTGGGTTGTTGCCGCTCCTCCTTCAGGTGGAGCATTACTCGCAACGTTCCCCCTTGTTCTAACCATTTTCTGTTACAAGAAAAATTCAGGTTTTTATCAGATTATGGACTCAATAGGTCCAAGAGCTGCAACCTTCAGCTCTGATACCAAGATGTAACATCCTCATTTTAGACAATAGAACAAGTCAATTTTTTTTTTTGATAATTGCATACTGGTTCTAAATACATAATTTAGAACTCACAATTCAAATAACCATTTATATAACAGAGACAACCATATGCAATTTGTAATGACTCGGAGTACCTCCGATCTATTCATTCCATGACTCGGTAATCTACCGATCTATTCATGAGTAATAAGAGTCGGTGTTTTTATTTAACACATTACTCTTGCGGTTCTCTTCCCTAATCTGGGATTCAGAATGCTCTGTCCAAGGAATCTAACTGAATAATTGTTACCATTATTCATCGGCATCTCATCCCTTAGACTAGGTGAATTAGGACAACGCAATCAGCAGCTTGCGATACTTTGGCCAAAGATTTGAAACATACTGTTCATGTCTCGTATTCCTTAACGGCATACTCGTCAATCTGGAATACGTCCTTCACCCCATTCTTATGTTATATAGAATGTCTTATACTGACTACCGTCAGTCCTTCCTTTCACAACTGAATCACTCGGAGGCAGATTAACAAGGTGATAATGTTATATGGATGCCCACGAGGATTAGGGATATGATGACATACTGGTTCAACCTTGCAGTTCAACCAGTGTGTCATGATACCCCGAATCTCCGAGGCAGTCTTATAACATGACCACGTTCTTAATCGGTCCCAGAGTAACTCGTGCGAAATCAAGTGTAAATCTTAGCGATCAATGCAAAGGGTGTCACCATAAGTCATCTGCATTATTGTAACTTCGAGAAGATCCTAATCTTCTCGGAGGTACAACTCTGCAGTTGACTTATGTCGTCAACCTTTAAATCCGCCTCGAAAAGATCTACTCAGTAACATGCATTACGCACTTGAGTTTAAATTACTTTTAAAGACTTTTCCCTAAGGTTAGCCTTTCCAAATCCCTGGATTCTTCGTCTTAAGATGACCCTCCTCTATAAAACCCATTACATGGTAGAGGTATTACGGTCAGTTCTCATCAAGGAGTCATTAGAATACACTTGTTTCTAAAGCAACAGAATCGGACAATATCTCATAACCTTTGCTTGAGATTGCCTTCTGAACTCCATTTGTTTGCATATCAGTTCTCTTAACTGAATTTATATCATACTTTTTAGTATAAAGATATAAATGATTAAGAATCCAATTTAATATTGCCCTGTCATACTTAGGACTAGGGATTAGTAATTTAATCCAGTTTGTTTATCGTTCACTTTTAGGCTCACTTTTAACCTATCTTCTAGAAAGACAAATATTTAATTCCAATATTGCTTTCACTAGAACAGATTAGAACTTCTAAATACTCATAAGAATTCAATCTCATTTTCTTGCAAGCTTCCATTGTCAATCACAAAAGCATCCATATTATACAATGATAACAATGCCCCTTCGTTACATAAACCGAAGAAGGTCAATTTTCAGAAATAGAATACAACATATATGTATCAAACACTTATTTCCATTCCTTTCAAAACTATACAATTACATTTTATGCAACAGCATACTTGATACAATGCTTAACGGAAAAGAAACATCTTTTCTCATATAGTCCATCTATAAAATCAAGCTGCAATTTATTATAAATCAAATAAACAATCTGATCAGCCTGTCAGATCTGCATTGCTTTTACCTCTTACGGCAACCATCTGCAAAAATAGTCAACATGAGTCAGTTCAATGAACTGAGCATGATAAGCACTAACTTTTAAAACAATTGCAATCCATCAATTGTTTTCATTAAACACCCTGTTTAAATGAGATCAAATATCCAAATAAGTAAACATATTCAGACTATGTCCTTGTAATACAGAATGATTACAAATATGTAACTCTATCATTGTTACAAATAGTCTTATTCACTTTCTAATATTTCATCAAATATTAAAAGAATCAAGGAACGAATGTACACAACAATCATTGAATCCAAAATCACAACATTGGTCAGATCGTTTCATTCTTCCAAAAGGGAACAACATAACAATTCGGAATTCCACCAATATGTTACAAAACAATTTCCCACTGTTAGATAAATATCAACAAGTATTAAATAAAGGAAGAGAAAGAACCTATCCATTCATACTTCCTTTCACATAAGTTCATCACTGTACCGTCTTTACATATAAAAACATTCAACCAGTATATAAATGAACAAGTTAAACAAGCCACAAGCAAGATCGCTGTTCTAAATCAAGAAATAGAAACACAGCAAAACTCCTGCACAGCAGCTAACACATCAATCAATCCATAAATCAACCTGAAGTCCAATACTAGATTCTTCTAAGCACATTAAGGCTTTCGAACCAAGTTCGAAATCAAGAAACTTCAAGCGTATTGTTGTAAACAACAACTCTATAGCATAAGCAATTTGAGGTTTCCTAGGGACTATGCTATGTTGACCACACAGTATTTCCAAATCATGCTCAGTCAAATCGGACTGAATAAATGGAAAGGAACGTAGCATACTTATTCTTGCTCAGACAAAATCGGACTGAAGTAAAAGAAATGAATACAACCAATCGATCCTTACCTTGGCGCATGCAAGTCTTAGTGTGATATTCGCGACTTACCCAAACAAGGTCGGAACACGAAACAGTCATCCATACTCAAGGATCTCAACAGTGACAAAGACAGTGTCCAAAGTCAAGTTCAGAAAGAGACAGAAGTACCAGCTACCTTTCCAGAATTCCAAATGATTCAAACGGAGGTAACAATTCAAGCAAATGCATATGAATTCATACTGTAAACTGTTAATGGTTTTGTACTCATAACCACTGAACCCTACAGCAACGTACTATGAAATCGGTTGATAAATCCATCTATGCCATTCATGGCAAACATTCAGAATGAAACAAGTGAAGCAAATCGAATACCCATTTCAAGCAAGGAAATCAACTGAGCCGCTTCGAAACTTTCAAATAGCTTTCACAAAGAAATGCAATACATACCCAGGAAATCTATACTCATTATTTATTACAAATAACCGTGGTCAGAAGGCCTGTTCCATTCTCTATAAGGCTACCACGAAATCAAATAACAAAACACAAGGATGAATCTACATCCACAACAGTAGATAGCTATATATATGATTCAATCAAGGACTCCACTGAGTCGTTATAATAAAGTATAGATGTAACAATGTTATACACAGTCAACAATAATCCCGTTTCCACAATAACAAGGAAAACACTTCCGCTGGGTCGTAAAGACTACGGTAACACAACAGTTGTCTGTTCCAAGCCAAAAATTTGAAAACAAATGAAACCCGAAAGTATCATTAGTCGCTGTCAACAAATCCCACGACAGAGTTCCCAAAGAAGCAATAATACCGATCAATCTTACAGTATTCATCAGAATCATTCCATACAGTTTCCATAACAAGAAACAACGACCACTAATCAAAAACATACAGTGGTCTTATACTACACACTGGTATATTCTAAGGGCTCACGCCAAACAGCCGAACACTCAAACTTTTATAAATAAATACCTCACATGTATAAGCGAATGAATACTCAAAGCAAATAGAGCGAAATTCGATTTCAATAAACACCCATCAAGAGGAAATTGAAAAATCGAACCGAGGAAGAGATCTGATGCCAAAATCAAACAAGATCTCCATAGAAAATTCATCTAATTTTCACAAAACATTTGAACAGAGTTGTTCTAATGAAAGCACTTGAAAGACAGCAAGATATTTAAAGGTTAGGGCCTAACATGCCTGTATTTTGATAAAATTTCCGAAGCAGACCACAGGAAGAGCTCAAACTTCCTTTTCTTTTCCTCGATAAAGCGACCAACAAAATTTCGCTGTCTCCATCACATATATATCTTCCAAGACAGAGAAAAGAGCCAGAGAAATTCATTCTTGCCATGCAACTCAAGGAGAACTGGTGCGAAGAACCAGTAAACAAGCAGAGAGAGAGAGAGAGAAGACCGAAAATCGCGACAAACCAAACAAACCTTCAACTTCCCGTTTGCATGCCTTCTCGCGAGTTCCGAGCTCGTCTCCCTAGAACATTGAATGTCATTAAACCAACTTTCCCGCTTAAACTCAACTTCCACCGACCGCCAGAATTGGCGACAGTCCAACTACAACTCATGCTCATTTCCAAACTTAGCGACTGCCACGTCTGCACAGGTTAGCCGTCGCCTAAACCTCCGCCATGACCTGTCCCTCATCCTTATCCCCAGCATTAATTTCCATAGAAAACGCCGCCCATGGTTCGCACCCCCTTCCATAGGCCCCTTTTCATAATCTCCTCATTAGTTAGGTTAGTATCTTAGGTTAGAATTTAGGGTAATACCCATACTAACCAATTTACACATAGATACTAACTTAGGATATTAACACATAGCCTAGGTCTAGGTTAGATTAACAATAATCTAACCCCTAGGTTAGGTTTTAGTTTAAGGTTACAAACCATTAATAATTCTTGTTAGGTATAACATTTTATATGCCAAGAAAAGACCTAAAATCATGCATCTCCGAACAGGATTTACTCTTTGTTAGGCTACGAAATATACATGACAAAATTATTACTTGGTCCACGACCGAGACCTTCCAGATATACCTCCATATCGGGAACCAATTCATTTCTCAAGATCAGCCTGAGTCATACTCCTGACCAGCTTAATAAATGCTTCCATACCTTGCAACCTGTTCAAGGTCTGTGATCTAATTTATCGTAAACATGATTTAAAGCATTACTTGGATCAATTCCACCGATCCAAGTCTAGATATTATGGATGAATATCTCTATAATTCATTCCATGATCAGATTAATATTCAGACACAAAATGAAATAAATAAAAGAGTCTAATCATATTCTGACTCAGTCAAGATCTGTAATCTGCAAGAAATTCAGTACATATCAAGCATGATTTCTGAATCGAGGAACACATCCTTTTACAAGAAATCACATATCAACACTTGTATGCTTAGGAGAAAGTAACAACAGTTCAGGGTGTTACATCTCTTTGCTCTGCATGCCTTCCTCCCTTTGGGTGCCCTTCCTCCTTACAAAGATGAAGGCATCATTTATATCCTTTACTTCCTCTCCCTCCGAGTCATAGACATTAATTAGCTCTTGATTTACCTCCAGCTCTTCCCCTTCATCATCATCCCTTTTTGCCTAGGTAGGCGTTTGGGTCGTCTGCATCTTCAGACCCTTGTTCCTCTATTCCTTGTTCTTCTTCCTTTTTAGAGAAACCTAAAGTCGGGATGCTATCTTCTCTTTATATCGAGCGTCCTTGAGGGATGGTGCCTTTGCAGCTTTGGGATCTTCTCCCGACCACCGTTCTTATCTTCTTTCTAACTTAGGTACTCAAGACTGCAGTACCTACGTTTTGCCTCTCCACCGGCCTTTGTTATTCCTCTTCTTCTTCTTCTTCTTCTCTCTCCTTACACTTTGGCATGGGCTTCTTTCTTCCCATGGGGTCACTTGGAATGGATATCTCATTTTCCAAGTATGCGCCCTTTTCAAACTTTGGCCTTATGTGCAGGTAGATCCTGGCAGCAACGCTCTCAGCAATGGGTAAGGTCATGGGCCTTACAATGTGTACATCCTGCGATACGTATCTTTCAACGTATGTGTACTTCCCTGGGTAGACCATCTTCTTTCTCATCTCTCTGTGTTCACTGTCAAGGGTGGACAAGTCAAGTCTTAATTTCTTCAACTCCTTATACTTGTTTACCCCTACTTGGAAGAATTGGGTAGTGAATGAGAAGGGGAGTTTACACCAGGGACTCCAACTGCCGTCCACCAAGATGAATCTGCCAATGCAGAAGTGTTGGTATACCGTGAAATCTGCTTCACCCTCAGTCACCACAGGGAGTTGTTCGGGATTCGCTATTCCACTCGAATGCGTTCTGCTGGTGCGTATACCAATTATCCAAGTGGGCCTTCGCACTTTGTCATTGAATCATAGGTATATACGGAACCTATCCGTGGGTGAAGGGTCTTCATCGGGGTACTCCCATATGAACTTATTAGATGCATATGACACCTCGATCTCTAAGAACACAATGGTTGAAAAAATGTTCCCAAACAATATCTTTCCTTCGTTCTCCGTGTTGCTTATGATCTCATTTGCTATGTATTGGGAGATGTTGTATACGGTGCCCTCCATGACCTTTCTATAGACATTCAACCAGGGCTTGCTCACCTGGGTCCACCTCTCTTGCCCATTCAGCTTGGAAATGAGGTGCGTGGCCATTTTCATCACCGGATCACTGATATCCATGATGTCGTAGTACCTTGATCCCTTCTTATAATCCTAGGATGCAATGGTTTCTTTAATTGCCTCCTCATCCTAGAGGTCATCTATGATCACGTCCCCTTTACAGCTTAGGCCTGTAAAGTGTGAGATTAACTGGGGAGTTATGCACATTTTGCACCCTGTGAAGTATAAGAAATATTCATGTACGCGCATCATTAACAACTGGTATGGGTGCCGGGCTTTCCGAAGTATGGTAATTTGTAAAGTTGGAGAAGCCCCACCTTATCCATTTTCACTTTGACTATGTCACTGTAGATCGGCATCCCATCGGGTGTTCATTTGTTTGTGGGATGCACTAGCTCCAACGCCATTTCCTTCACAATTATACTCGGTGATTGTAATTGATTACGGTCATCTATTTGATATGGGACTCCCACTCTTGCCCTAGCAAAACCCCATTTAGCTATTGCATCTCTGAGTACCATTCCTCATTGGTATCCAAAGGGATTTCTTCTTCTTTCTTCTTTCCTTTTCCCTTACCCTTTCCCTTCTTGGATTGTACTGCAGGCTTATCAATTGGTTTTGTGGCCATCATTTTACCCTTTTCTTTCATTCCCTGGTTACTTTTGAGTTATTTGAGAGTTTTCCTCGCGCACCCCATGCCCTAGAGTACAAACCCTAATTTCGATTTTCCTCCTTCTATCACAGCATTCTTTCACAACATTCCCCACACCCATGAATCACTTCTGCTCCGGTTTGTAGATCTAGCAGACCAATTGCGTGTGAGTTTTTGAGATTTTCCTTCACATGAGTTAGCTCTCAAAACCCTAGCTCTTGAAAGAAAATCATTCTCCTTGTTTTCGTAAAGTAAAATAATGAACTACCCATCCTTGTATTTATAGCTTTTCCCACTTTTATGCATTAAAGGCTAGGCTACCTACCACCATACGACAATATTTAATGTGGAATTTTCAAACAAACCTAACTTCAGTGCTTTTCCTTACGTGCCTAATCCTTGCACAACAAGTTTTTCACCCACACCCAATCCTTGCATGAAAAGCGTTTCCGACCTTCCTCGCGCACAAACAATCCATTGATCCTTATGATTCTTGCTTTTTCCTACCTCGTGTTTTTGCATTTTCTCCTTTGTACGTGGATTTCAATGTAACCTTATTTTCTACCCATTTACCTTCTTTTCTCCTAATGCATTTTTTTAATGGAGCCAATTTGAATGGTCTACCAACCCAATCCTCCTACAGAATAGCTTCATGCTTCTCTTTATCTCCTCACCCCACACTAAAATGATGTGCGGTCCCTCTGCACATTCATAAATCAAAAATTAATAAGGTTCTCGACGCCCAAGGTGCAACACAAGACAACAACGTGAAAGGGAAAAAAAGAAAGAAAAAGCATAAAGGGAAAAGCTAAACTAAGCTGGCGAGAATTGCCTTATTTACAAACACCAAGAAGAATTATTTATAGTAGGGCTATAAAGATATTACTTGTATAAATCAGAATATATACACAGTAGAATAACATGAGAATGCCAAAATATAGATAAATGATGACAATATGCTCATATAATAGCTTTTCCACTTGAGGGGGCAACCTCCAATACCACTTCGATGGTGTAACCTCTAAACCATACAATAACACTCCAATACTCAATATGATGATTAACTACAACCTTCTAACCCCTATATATACCATTCTAATCTATGGCCCATCCGAGGCTGACCTCCTAAGCATAATAAATCATAAATGAATGATATAATAAGATAAGGGGATGTGTGCCACATGTTGGCATCTCCATCAATACATATACATCATAACATCCTTTCCCTAGGTGCATAGCATTCCTTCCCTCCTTGACATGTTTTGTCCCTGAAACATAAGAAGAAACCATGTAATGAGTGTGTTGTAAATTTTTACACACTTTGTGCCATGATCAATCATCCATTCATATGTGATCTTTGTAGATGATACATATCTGAACTAATATCCATATTCCATTGTGCTACTCTGATTCCATTAGTGACCATAGTTTATCATCCTTGGATTCCATGCATAACCATAATAAGGATTCCATGTATAACCATAATAAGGATTCCATGCTTCATAATTGTTGCTCCATTGATCCCCTATATAAATAAAGTGATTATTCCTCCAATTACTTGTATATCTATATTGGTTGGAAATATGATGTGCCCTGGGATATCTCCATGATTTTTTTCTCTCATGTTGACGTGGATTTCCATATGCTGCAGTTGTAATATCCTCAACCTTATCAACATGTTTCTAAACTTTCTTTTCTTCTTCCACCTTTGCATTTGATATTTTATTTTTCTCTTGAGTAGATGAATCATCATTTCCTTTTTTTTCTTCATGTTCCTCTTTTGAATCATCCTTATTCCCTTCTTCTCCATATTCTAAATCATCCTCATGGTCTATATTGACTTTTCTTTGATTTCCATTAAGCCTGATATCTTGTAAAGTGACCTTCTTCTTTTTGTACCAAATCTTCATAAACTTATTTTTCATATTAATATTAATTGCCCCAATTTATCTAACCAAGGATACGCATGAAACAATATCCAAACCATCCATATATAAGGCAAAAAAATCTGAATGTAAAGTATATTTGTCCATAGTAAGTTTTAAATCTTCAAAACTTAAATTTTCTTACCATTCACTTGAGCTTCTTTGATATTACTTTCTTGAATATGTAGATTTTGATCCATATCCTTGTTGATGAAGTTATACTTGTTGTTAGGGTTTATGGAAACAATTATCTTATTCCTTTGAATGCATCCATGAAACTAAAATATGGTATCTTCCTTCTTGGGAGCTATAATATCTTCTTCTACATCAATATCTTGTTTTTCTTCCTCTTCTTCATAGTCTTCTTCAACTTCTTCTACGTTTGATTCTTCAATATATGTTGCACCATCATCTTCCCTTGAATCTTCTTCACCTTCCTCTTCATCTTCTTTCTCTCTTGATTCTTCAATATATTCTTCCCCATCATCTTCCTTTGACTCTTCTTCCTCTTTGTGGTCCCATCTATCCATAAAAAGTTGTTCCATTTCCTCCCAAGACCAATCCTTCTTGTCATTTTTTAACTCAGAAAACCAAATCCATGCAAGACCACCAAGATAATGTGAAAACCTATTCCTTGTCATGAAATATGAGAAATATATATTCTTAAATTTTATCCACCATTCTTTAGCATCCATCTCACCATTTCCATAAATATTTGTTATCCCCGTGATCATGATTAGGGTTTAGGAATTCTAGAAACATTTCAGTAGATGGATAAAAACACAAAAAAACACTAACTGAAATTTCAAGAGCTTTCCAAAAATATAAATTTTGCTAAAAAATACCACAATTTGCTTCCTAAAAAGCAAATTTATGAAAAAACCTAAAACACCAATAAAATCCGCAAAACAGATCCAATGGAGCTGAAATTTTCAGATATTATAACTTAGATTGTTTTCAAATTATGAAGAACAAATTGAGAAAAATTAGATACCCTATTTAAGATATATTTGAAACAAAAAATTAGGGTTTTTGCCCTAACTTTGGCTGAAATCGCTTTGCTCGATATTACTTGTAAGGATATTACTTGTATATATCGAACATATACAACGAGAATAACATAAGATAACACCAAAATATAGATAAATTATGACAATATGCTCATATAATGGCTTTTCCACTTCGAGGGGCAACCTCAATACCACTTCGAGGGGTAACCTCCAAACCATACAATAACACTCCAATACTCAATATGATGATTAACTACAATCTTCTAACCCCTATATATACCATTCTAACCTATGGAAAATATTGAGGCTGACCTCCTAAGCATAATAAATCATAAATGAATGATATAATAAGATAAGGGGATGTGTGCCACATGTTGGCATCTCCATCAATACATATACATCATAACATCATTTCCCTAGGTGCATAATAAGGGCTTGACCTACTCCCATTGAAGTGTCCAGGTAATTTTGTTCCATCTAGCTCTTGTAATTGGCATGTGCCCGAATCAAGGATGTATGAAATTACATAAGGACCCAACCAATGCACCTTCAACTTTCTAGGATGGCGTAGAAATTTTGAATCATATAGCAATACCATCTGGCCAACCTCAAACTGTTTGTTCTTAATGTGGTAGTCATGCCATGCCTTTTGCTTAGCTTTTTAGTTATTTGGCTCCATATTACTAGTGAGCACCTTTCATCCAACTTTATCAATTCATCAATTCTCTCTTCCAGCACTTGTTCATCATCCAACCCTCCTATGCGCGCTATACGTAGAGATGGTAACATGAATTCAACCAGAAAAGCTTGACCTCCGCACCGAACATGAGTTGAAATGGTGTGGCCTTGTTCAACATTTTATATGTTGTTCTATATGCTTAAAGGATTACCAAAACCTTTTCATCCCAATCCTACCTACCCATGTCACATATCTTAGTCAATGTGTGACTAAGGATTTTGTTGAATGCCTCTATAGTCCCATTTGCCTAAGGGTGATAAGGGGTAGTCTTGTGATGGGCTACCATGAATTTTGCCAATAGAATCTTGATTACTTCATTTAAGAAGTGAGTGCCCCTATCACTTGTTAAACTTAATGGGGACCCATACCTACTAATGATGTTCTACCACAAAATCTAGTAGCCGTGGTTGTGGTGCGATCCTTAGTGGGCGCGACCTCTGCCCACCTTATCGGATAATCAATACAGTAACGATATACCACGAGTTAGTCCTTCACGTATTTGGTGGTGAGATTGGTCGAAAAAATCTATTGCCCATTTCTCAAAAGGTTCGTGTGTTGCCGATGGGGCGCAAGGGCATCTCGTCCCTTTTTACGGGTTTTCGAGACGCGCGGTGGTCACAGGCCTTGCAAAACTCAATACAATCTTGGTGAATCATCTCCCACCATAGTCTAGTGACTAGGATCTTGTGCGTGGTTACATTCCCTGCATAGTGTCCTCCAGCAATCCCACCATGGGATTCTTCTATTATAGCTACGCATTCATGTTCTAGTACACACCGGTGTAAAACCTCATTGTGGCCCATCTTATACAAATCCCCATTGATCAACATGAAGGGCGTGGTGCGTATGGATAACCTTTTCCTTTCTATAGCATTCATCCCTTCGGGCACCACACCTTCTTTGAGAAAAAAATAATTCCTTCTAGTTACGATGGCACATGCCACAACACGAGCAGATTGTGTGTTCGACATGGATTCCTCGATACTCTTCGCATCCTCTCCCAAATCAATCCTTGATAAATTATCTAGCCCATAATTGTTCTTTCCGCTTTTTACGACCACTTTGAATTCGAATTCTGAAATAAAAGTACCCAACGACATATGCACCCTTGTAGCACCTTTGCTTTGTTTACTAAATACTTCAAGGCCATATGGTCGGTGTAGAATATGAAGGAGTTGCCAATGAGATATTGTCTGAATTTGTGGAGTGCGTAGATCATTGAAAATGCCTCATGCTCGCTATCATTGTATAATTCTACTCTCTTGGTGTCAACTTTCTACTTGCAAAACACAAGGGGTGATCAACAATACCCTCTCCTAGTTGATCATGGATGGCTCACATTCTTTGTGTGCAGAGGCATCCACATGGACATGGAAAGGTTTATCCCGGGAGGGGAATCGTAGAATCGGTGCGGTGATAAGCCTTTCTTGTAGAGTGTCAAATGCCCTCTATTGCGCCTCTCCCCCGAAAGGAACTCTTGTGTCGAGCAATATTTCCAAGGGTGTGGCGATCTTGGCGTATCCCTTAATGAAATTTTGGTTGTACCTAGTGTGTCAAGAAATCTGCAAGCATGCGCTTTGGTGGTAGGTTCCCCTAACCCTATAGTAAGCTGCAACTTTCACGGGATCCACTAGTAAGCCCTCTTTGCATATGATATGTCCTAATGAAATTCAAAAAGGAGTTGCAAAGATACATTTCTTGATGTTGAGGGAGATCCTCAGCGCCAACATCTTTCAAACATCAACCTCAAGTTATCACAATGGTCCCTTACCAATCCATATAGTGTCCAATCATCTAAATATACCTAAAGGAACTTGTGGATGAAGTCCATAAATTCTTGTACTACTATGTGTGAAAATACAGTGGGCGTATTCTTCAGCCCAAAGGGCATGACCGTGTATGTAAAGCTTCCCCACTCGGTGGAAAAATTTGTCTTTTCTTAGTCTTCCTTGGTAATCCTTACTTGGTGATATCCCAAGAATCCATTCATAAAGGAATAGACCTCGCGCCCATCAAATCCTTACAAAATCTCTTAATAAAGGGGGTGGGAAAAGGATCTATGATACAAACAACATTTAATTCCTTGTAATCCATACATATCCTAATCCACCCATCCTTCTTTATGTTGATCACCATTGGACTTATCCATTTTGATTCCTCCATAGCCTCAATGATACCAGATGCTATCATCTTGTCTAGCTCTTCTTTAACCCTCACGCACATGTTGGGATTCATCCTATAAGGCCTCTTCTGAATAGGCACACACCATCTTTCAACTTTATCCTCATTTCCCCAATGAATGGTGGACGCCTTTCAACTCATGGTATCTGCGTGGGAATAAATCCTCAAATTCATGCAAGAGATCAATGATCTTTGATACTTCCTCATCTGACTAGTAGTCCCCAATGATAGCTTCCTTGGGCTCCTCTTCCGAGCCGATGTTAACTTTCTTGGTTTTGAGTGGTTCATGATACACGTGCACACATGTATCTGCACTATCAACTACTTCACGCGTCCTAACCAAATGGTTGACATTAAAGCTTTCTATCTCCTCTCCATCAACAACGTATACCATCTTTCCTTTCTCCTTTTCAGCACATGTGTGCTCAAACTGTATTTCTTTTGGTTCCTCTTCTTCAAACCATGCTTCTAAACTAGGCCCACTGAGTAATTTTACTAACCTATCTTCCGCCATGGCACAATCCCTCAGAGTGAGGTGCTTAATACTCTGATGCCTCATCAACTGGTTGCTTGGTACTTCGGTACTCAAATGTGTGGACCAAGTCAGCCGTTAATTCCTACCAACTTCCCATTTGGGCGTGTTTCAGAATGGATATACCAAGCACACGTACAACCTTGTAGTGTTGAATATAGCTTGTGCACCCAAAGGGAGGGTGGTAAAGCTTCCACGCCTTCTCCCCAGACCCTCTCACATGCTTGGATGTGGGAAGAGGTGGGTCCATTGCCATTGTAATCCTTGATAGCGGTGGGTATGTTGCTTTTGAGAATCGGATAGTGAGCACAATTCTAACTTTGTGCCATTCCAACAAGTTTTCACTATGTGCGGCCCACCACCTTGCTACTATGCCTATCAAAACATAACTTAGCATACTTCATCACTCATCCTCCCTCCAGTGAGCTTCCATCTCTCTCAAAAATACCTCAGGGTATACATTCCCAGAATACTTGGTTATTGCCTTTCCTCCTAGGCACCGAACTGTACGCACCATGGTTACCTTGGTTACTGATCCTTTCAGATGTCACCTAATCAATTCATAAGTCTCATGCGCCCAATTATCACATGCTATACTAGTAGTATCACTAACTGATTGAGCATCATTAAACTGGATGACTCCTTTTGTAGGGTGGATGGTCTTTGGATCTCTTATGGAGCACACATATATTCTGTCCAGGAATTCCTCCCCAAGGGGTTCAGTATAGGGGGTGGACTTCCCATCAACCAGCGATATAACTACCCACTCTTTCTTGTTCTCAAAGCTTATGTACCCCTTGTTAAACCAGAGATCTGCATTATTCTTATAACACCACAAGCACCCAAGTAGAGTGGGAAATTATCGCCTTGGAAAGCTCCAAGACTTCAAAATCCTCGGTGAACCTAGTCCCTAAATTGTAATGGTTGCATCCTTCAAGACACCTATGGGCATCACCTTTGTCTTATTTTCCATATACAGCACATTTGAAGATGGTTGTAATCCGAGGTCTTCCCATTTGATGTCAGGCATCTAGAGTGAGAACATTAACCTCCTCACTTTTGTCAATGAGGATGTTGCTAAGCAACCATCCATCCACTACTGCGTTCAAGGTAATCTCTTTGTCATAATTAAGGCTGTGAGGCTGGAGGTTTTCATGTAGGATCTACCTTTCATGTTCTCCCCCTGTGCATGGCACCTTTTCTCTCAACCATGCCCCTAGCAGGGGAATAATATTCTCCTACCTCAGTAGTTTACACACCTCCTTAACCTCATCTAAGTCATCCTTTGGCACTTCTACGGTTCTTCTTTGCTCATCCTTTCTAGTCTGCTCTTTTAAGCATTGGATATCCCCTTGTAAACTTTGAATTACATCCGTGGTTTCCTGGTAGACTTCTTTCTAGTGATCCGGGTTTGGATACTTCCCACGTACTACTTCTTCCCTCGAAACCAGAGGTCTCTGCCTAGGTGTTTCCCTTGCGCATGTGGATTTTGCCCTTGTTGTTACCATAACAAGCTCTAGTTCTGATTCACGTATTACTCACAGAAGCCATTGCGCATCAGCCTTCTTAATACTCACCATGGCAGTGCCCTTATCCTTCCATTATTGTTGACTCATATGTTCGTATAACTTTGGGCACTCTTTGTACTTATGTTTTTTCCACACTAGGAGCATTGTAGAAGATCTGGACATTCGCGCTTATAATGGTTTATGGCTCCACAATTAAAACACGTCCCACACAAGAACTCACTTCTTCCTCTGCGGTTACCATGACCACGAAATCCTCCATGAAACCCTCTTCCACGTGTATCTCCATCTCTATGCTCTCCATACCCACGGTCATCTCCCTTGGAACTACTAGTAATGTTAGTCTAGCGCACACCAAGATCAATTGCCTCATGAATCTGGTCAATCAATCTACAATCCTTGGTGTCATGTGTGGTTGAGGTACATATCTTACAATAACAAGATACATTTTTGTGGATCACATGCTGTAGCAAGGGGAACCTACTTGCATCATGGTCCTCGTGACATATTTCGTAATTTACCACTACGACACGCACCGCCTTCCGAGTACATATCCCACCATTATCCTTTGTGTGCCCTTCTACGTTACAATCCATGCACCACATCCCTCCACAAATCTTTGGAACTATGTTGGCAGATAATTTCTCTAATTTCTTAGCCATGGCAGCAATCTGAGCCTCCAGAAATGGGCTAACACCAGTGTCAACACTACCAACTACCTCAACGCGTAAAGCAGCTTCCAACACTTCGCGCGGGTCCGTGAATGTTTTATGAGATAAAGCCCTCCTAAAGGGTGTGATCAACCCTCGACAAACTACTCAAAGCATGTTGTGAAGGGTGGATATCATAAGATAATTTAGGCAATAGAGTTTTAAAATGCGCATCATACTCCCGCATGCTCTCGCCATTCCTCTTTGGATTTCTTTGAGAGAGCTAATGCTCTTTCATTCAAACTTAGGTATATGGATTTTTGCCAAGAATGCATTTCTTAGTGTGGCATAATCCACAAAAATCTAATGAGGTTCATACTTTCTATACCAACTATGCACGCGTCCTTATAAGGTCATCATAAATTGGTGGCCTTTCGATCCCGGGTCATGATTCCCTTCACACGCTATCAAAAGAAGGTTTTGTACAACTCATGATACAAAATATCTTCCACCCACCTTTGCATATCAAACCTAGATCCAGTACTAAATCTCTGAGTGAATTCATCCTCTGTGCTCTTAAACCAATCTTCAACACCTTCAAGTGTTAAGCGCTCCACCATCACTTTTTGTAGAGATCATGATATATGTCATGTTCCACTACAACTTTGAAAAGAGGTCCCAGCAAGAACCAAGATGTAGTCATTTTTGCACCCCACTAAGAACAAGGGAACCTCATGCGTGCCGGCCTATCACCCAATAGGCACTGGGCACTCACCGAGGCATGCGAGAGGGAGCCGAGTCTCTCTTTTATGTGAGTTCAGTGGAAGGCATGCTCATGATCTTGACTTAGTGATTTAAAAGACATGAAAAAGCTATAGAGCTCAGAACGGCTTCTATACCCTTTCAGTCATAATAAAAGAAAAGCACGCAACAGAAGTAATAGAACTAGGAAGTTGTAAATCCACCATTATTCATAGCATTCAAGTAAGATTCATGATTATACAAGAATAGAAGTACAATAGAAATATGCAGGTAATACAGAGAAAGATTCTTAATACATTTGTTAGGGCAACCTTATCACATTCATTCATAGTATTACTTATAAAAGATTACAGAAGGTAGACCGTAGTCATGCGCCATGTGTGGATCCATACATGTATTCTCACAAAACAAAAATTGCATTCCCCATTTCCCCATTACATCCTTGCTAGAATCCTTTACCCATTTTCATCCCATAGTTCTTGCGGTAATTGCAGCAGAGCTCACATTACCTCACTTTTGTCTCTCTTCTTTGCAAGGGTGCGCGTATAAATAGGCCTATGAGCTCTAACAAACTCTGTGCAGCCTCGGATCGGCCCCAAGTGTTAAGGTGTGGGTCACCTGACCGCATGCCTCTTCATGTCATGATTAACTTTTTAGATCTTTCTATCGCAAGGTATATTCCCTCTAGGACACCATGTTGCCAGGTTGGAACCTTATCCAAATGGAACATGTTCTTCATGTGTCCTACCCGAGGGCTAAAAATGGCTAAGTCCCGAATTGTTTATCGCATGGCACACGTGCCCTGGGTTCTCCAAGAAGCCTTTTGAATACTGCCCTGCACCTTAACTTGCATGCTTCCTCTGGCCATGTGCGCCTATGTGCCTTTAAGATTTGGAAGCTATGATAGGGGCCCAACAGATATGCCACTTTTATTTTGGGCCCCTAGCTTCACTTGAGAGGGGGTGTTAGATTAGGTTGTTTACCTTAGCTCATATTCACCTAGGTAATTTATTTACCTTCTCTTTTATTTATCCTCACCCACTTATGTGTGGATATTTCTTTTATCTTATTTAGATATTAGGATGATATTATCTGGTTGTTAGGTATAGTTATTTCCTTGATCTATAGTCTTGACTAGTTCTTTGATACATGGTCTTGACCAGTTCTTTGTTGTCTAGTTCTTTCCTTGATTTATGGTTTGATTTATGGCCTTAAATAGGTCTTAAATTAATCTTCCTTGCCTATATAAGCAAGACCTCTTCTCATTGTATTATATAGAGTTCCATAATAATATATGATATTGTTGTTCATTTGTTTGCAAATTTTTTTGTAAAGTTATTCGGTGAATTGCTTTCATCTTATTGAGTGTGATGTTTTATTAGCATCTGAGTTCTTTGTGGCTTGGAATGATCTGTTTATCATTCCTTTTAGTGAATAGGGTGAAAAATTACTTGTATTAACTAAGAGTTTGAATAATTCTACAGGTACCTTCTTCCTAAATGAAGATCTAGCCATCTAATTGGTCACTAATTGTTTAGCCAAGTCCTAGTCACAAAATGGGAATATCAATTCATTTTTATTATTTAAATTTATCTAAATTAAGAGGAATTTATTTTAATTCTATAAAGGTTTATTGTCTTACCTAGATATAAGTTTACTTAATGGGGTTGAACATTAAAAAATTGGCCAAGTGAGTTATAAGGCTCCAATTACTAAAATAAAAGTTTTAATTCCATTTGCAATTTTTAAATAGGAAGGTCAACTTGGGGTCCACAACCAAGTGGAAGAAAATAGGTTAAATCTAGGCCCTAGGATTTGATGTTATCTTCACCATTGATCTTAGGAAACCATGGTAACCCTAAATGTATTTATGATATTCTATTAACTTTTCATTTTCACATTTCTCATTTATTTCTTTTCCACTTGTTTTTGCAGTATTCAAGAGATCTTGTGGAAGAATGGTGGAGATGCATTTGTGGCTTTTATTCCATTTGATTGTCCATATTTCAAATTAGTGATTTAGAGTAGGGATATCTTATATATCCTTTTATATTTGTTATACATAATGTATATATGCATACTCATGTGTGTATATCCATGGATTTGGATGTATATCTACTTATACACATATATATATATATATATATATATATATATATATATATATATATATATATATATATATATATATATAAAGAATTTTTTATTTTCCAAATTTCCAAACTCGTAATAAGGAGGAGGTGACCATACCTATGGTTTCAAGGTACATATAAATGTATCCATGTTATTTAGAGCAATACTGAGGGTTTGTACTAGATAGAAATAAGTATCCTCAAAGGTACGATGATAGAAATAAGTATCCCCCATGTGTCCATGCACATCATCACGAGTAAGATCCCAATCAAAGACTAAAGGCTTATCCATGACCTGAGATCATAATGCTCCCTGTAGGGTGACCAATTGCTATATGGTCCTAGGACCATATGTGTAGTAAGTCACTTGGACCCACTGATCTTTCCGATGTAATAGGTAATCAAATGCAAGTCCCGATATAGATGTGTAAGCACAAAGCGTCCCCGAGTAGTAATGATCTCCTCTAATTAGGCCTAAAGGAAATGATGTACCCATCTTATCAATAAGAAAAATGCCATTGAAAGACACCATAAGATACTTTGACATGTGATATAGCCTTAGATCGTGAAACACCAATGCATCTATCTTTGTCATACTCCATCGAGGTATCTTGTATATACCAAATATCTCAATCAATCTATCGTAATATGTGTAGAATCAAGCTCGTAATCTATCGGGTGGCCTTGAATTGACACTTTGGTAAAATCTTCCAAATGTCCTCAAGTGTAATAGTCATCTCATCTTGGTTGGGATCCAGTTTCTCGGCTCTCGCTATGCCACCTCTTAGCTAAGGTTGTAAGGAGGTTATGGTCCAAGGTGATGTGTGGCATCTATGCCACGTAGTTAAGCCCCGTAGTGTATATGGTGATGTCCAAATAATCCTTCTTGTATCACAAGAATTTTTCCTCAAATTTGGTCAATCGGCCATGTCACTCTCATGCCTAAAAGGTAGGTAGTTGCATCTATAAGATAAAATAATGCATGTATCATACTTTCTTATATCTAAACCCATTTAACATCAGCCTACTAACCCCATCTAAAAATTTCCTAAATTATTCTAAATATGATTTTACCCCATCTTCGACGCATGCGCACCTCTCAGAGATGCATATGTGCCCTTGTTAGCATATACACGCTCAACACACATATGCCCCCTTTCTAGTGCTTGCATGCTCATCCTAGCACATGCATGTGTAACCATTTCTATCCCCTTTCCCAAGAGAATACGCACCCCTAAGGATGCATGCACACTCTTTCTTACACTTGCACCCATATGTATTTAACCTAACCCTCCCCACGTGCATATGTGTATTTAACTTCATATGCGCCTACACACATATGACCTAGTCCAATCTCAAGTGCCTACGCATTCTAACAATGCATGTGCCCATGTGCATATGTCTTTCCTACCCACATGCATGCTTGATGACACATGCACGCCCCTAAGGCTTGCATATACATTATCGTCCCCTTAAAATTCCTAATAAATGACATTAAAATTCTATAAAACACAAGATGGATAGAGTAATCATTTAGGGTCCATCATTTGGGCATCTATACATACTCCTAGTCATTGTATTCTTTCCGAGTACACCACCTCGAACTCGTGCTATATTTCTTAAGGGTCATATCAAAGGTCAATACTAAATCAACAAAGGCTTCGTAACAAATGAATTACTCTTGATGATTTACCCCACTAACCAGGGGTATATGTGGTCATTTTGACCTGTTGTGATGCGTTCTCACCCTGCAATGATGTCCGAGAGGCATAATTTGACCTCCATGATCATTCTACCTTCTTCTATTTCCCACCGCAATATTTATTTTTAATAAATAATCATTTTTCACTGTTTTCACCCTATCGGGCATTTTTTTGCTACCTAGAGCACATTGCTCCTCCTTGGGGAATTTTTCTTGCTTTCAGGTAATTCCCTCATCTAATTTCTTCTAAAAATCAAAAATCACAAAATAGTGAAAAAATCAATATTTTCAAAAAATTACAAAAACATTAAAGATCCAAAAATCGTAAAAAATTCAAAAATTTGTAAAAATTGGTTAAACACTAGTATAAAGTTGAATCTGTGTCAAACACATGGTATACAAATTTTATATTTCTTACATTTTCACTTTTTTGTTGCGATGACTTGTGGATCATTTGGATCTACCCCATTAATAAAGATGGTCTGCTTTGCTTCGTTTGTACTTTCTTGGAACAACGGGTTTCTGGTATTGTTTAAGTAGCACATGAATGATTTTTCATTGGACTGTGCATCCACCATATTTACCCTCACATGTATCCTTGTTTGGGGCACCAATTTTAACCCTTATTGTTATACATAAACATTTGGGAATTACATCTCGATAACAAAACATCGCATGACTATATTGAATGTTGTTGGCTTAAACATGTGTGTTTGTACTTGTTTCCTATTAGGTTGGCTAGTTTACTTTCTCGTATTGTGTTGCATCTGTATGTTGCATGGAGATGGTATTGTAGCAATGGAATATTTTTGTACTATGAATTTTCATATCATTCTACACTTATGTTGTATGCTTACATTTTTAATAAGGACCGATGATGAAGATCACTAGTAATATGATGAAAATAAAGTTGTTTAAAAGGCACTAGATGGATGTTAGCTCAATCCTCCTTCCTCATAATTTTCTCTTCTATATCCCCTTTCTTTCTCCATCACACTCAGCTTCACCATTCTTCTACATTCCCACACATTATTCTCAATATAAATATAACATATTTAGTGTCTCACCTTCAAAAGGGTAGCTCCACTATCAACTCGGTTATTTAGTATGACGTGGAAGATGAGCAACACAAATGAAAGCTAGAGAATTAGATTTCATGGGTACTTAGTAATCGGTATCAACAAAACTAATATGACTTCCCCCTTAACTACTTCTATTCACATACTTCATCTTTTCAAACGCCCTTCAACGATCGGGGGAGGGGGCTTACATCATTTTTAACAAGATCTATTAAGAAAAGCATATCTTGTGCTTCGCCATAGTACCCCATGAATTTTTCAACAAAGGAATTTGTATGGGTATTATGTAGAGGATCGATACTCGGTAACTCACCATCTGTTTCTCATTTCCATGCAAATTTCCCCCACTTTGGTGCTTTCCCTTCTTCTTTTCGATTGTTGATTAACCTCTTTCATTACCCCATCGACAATCAAGGGGGAATCCTTCACTCTATTAATTTTTCTTCCACCTCGTAAAATTTTTATTTGTTTATGCTTGTCTACTATCTTTGAAGTGGCATAGCTTACACACCCCAAAGAGGGGAAAATGTAGACACCTATAATTTTATCAAAGCAATGTTATTACTAACATTGCACTAACTATTCTACTCCCGAGAAAATTGACGACACTTCATCAATTAGGTTCATTTTCCCCTCAAGCTCCTCTTAATTAACTATTGTATGTTGGTTAAGCCTCTACCATACATTTGACCAATACAAATTCTTATTGTCCATTTGTCACTTCCAAAACATTCAAAATCTATTGAAACCTCCTCCAAATGCTCCCTTAAAGCTTCCTAATCCTACTTGGGATTCTTAATCAATCTTAAAAGATTAATTACCTTCTAATCCTATTCAAAAAGTGCTTTGACTTGATAAAAGTTATGTTTGGACTTACCATTTGTCCCACATGCAACAAAATCATACCATTCTTAGAATGGAGAACCTATAAATATAACCCTCCTCATTTCTTAGAGGACTTTTCCTCTTCTATCATAAACTATAGGCATTTAGGATATTGAGCTAATATCTTCATAGTGCATCCATTAATTCAAGCTTGAGTAATATGGAGAGAAGCATATGGCCTTGAAGCCATTATTGGTGAGACTCCGTTCTAAAACCTTGGGATCATACTAACAATCAAATATGATTTCTAAGAATATTCTTAGGTTCATTAAAAAGTTATGATTTGAAGATTCGAGATTGATTTAGGCATGTTAGTATGATTGTTTTCAAAGTTATATGTATATGTTAAATAAATTAGCCTCCCTAATCTCTTATCTTGATGGTTCTTGTTAGATTGGTTTAAAGCTTTGAAACTCTTAGGTGTTTAGTTTCAAGTCTTATGCTTTCCTAATTTACACATGAACCCACTATGAACCTCACACATTACATATTTCACATCTACAAAATCTTCTTGTTCCTACACATGATACATATTGTGCACTTCGTACATTGTTTTCTTGCATCTATTACACATCCTACACATTGCACACTCTACACATATTTGAAATCATCTTATTACTTATTCTACACATCATATGTGCTTTGCACTTCTTCTACAAATTACACAAGTCATACATATACAACATCCTTTTCTTGCACCTATTACACATCATACGTACTTTGTGCTTTCTACACCTACTCATTCTAGACACTCTATATATCTTGCACTCCACACTATACATCTCTACATTGGAAACATTCAACCTACACACTTACAATCTACATCATTCTAGCATATTCTACTCACGCATCATGATTGAACCTTTACAATGCACACTACCCGACGACACACTCTAGTCTCAAGGTTCATACTCGACTACCGAGGGTCTAAATCAAAATTTAACCTCACCAACATCCTACACTACATCTTCATAATCAATCTTCCTCACATCTTATTCACACAATATATGATCTACTCTTTAAGGTACATCATGATGTTTGGTCTCCCTAATTAATTTTTTCTATCTTTTCACTCACATCTCTCTTTACAACCTACACACAATGCTTCATCATCAATATATTATATGCTCCGCGCTCTTTTGGTCACATCAACACATCATTCAAACCATTTCCTAATGATGCACTCTTGCTATACGGTTCATTCTTGACTACCGAGGGGTCTTGTATAAATGAACCTAATTCTAAACATGCCTCTATCCATACTCGAGGAATGGTTCCCTATCACCCTCATATTGCATTCCATTCCATCTCATCCACAACATGTTGCATATCTTAGTTACACATAGTTCGACTTATCAATGCTTACATGCACACTTTATTACACATGTCGGATAAATATCTTATATGTCATTATCTTTATCATACACACATACATGTTCACTTGATTTCTAGTTATGATTGTAGAGTTTACACAAATCATTACATAAACATGGATGGTTGGCGCAGATACCTCATACCAGTCTCACAACAACTCTTGAGGGAATCCACATTCGTACACATTTCAAGTGTTATTGTTTCATTATTATACATAACACATTACGATGTCATATTATATGTGATTTGACATACTTTATATCTTTATTACATGCTAACGAGTTCTTCATATGCAACATTTTCCTTATAGGAACTATTTTCCACCATGTTTATATGATGTTTTTTTACTCTTGTTTGCCATTGTTTGCGGGCTTTACCCTATGTTTTGTCTTGTGTGCACAATGTATGGTTTTGACCATTTTAGCCTTGAGTGTCTTGAAACATCATGAGTGATGTCCCGTGTTTGCAACCTGATTTTCGTAGTCTACATTTTAGTCTTTCTTGGTAGCTTACACTATTTTCTATATACATGTTTGTCTGCACTAACACTTATCTTCTAGCCATTGTTTGCATGTGCCTTGGTTTCTACCAAGCACATTCCCTCCTACATACCAATATCACTTCAGCATGGGGTCCTCTTTTGGGTCACATCCTCCTAGCGATGTCGCATGTACCCCAAATGAGGGGGCATATATTGGGTGAATCAGTCACCCCATTCAATAGTTATAGTCATAGTTCAATAGTTTATGGTCACATTTCAACACAAAACAAAATAGAGTCAACACAGTCTTTAGATTCGGACATGGCTCAAAACAAGCCCATAATCAAACTTGGGTGCCTATGAACCTTGAGACTAGAGTGTCTCGTCGGGTAGTGTGCATTGTAAAGGTTCAATCATGATGCATGAGTAGAATATGCTAGAATGATGTAGATTGTAAGTGTGTAGGTTGAATGTTTCCAATGTAGAGATGTATAGTGTGGAGTGCAAGATATATAGAGTGTATACAGAATGAGTAGGTGTAGAAAGCACAAAGTACGTATGATGTGTAATAGGTGCAAGAAAAGGATGTTGTATATGTATGACTTGTGTAATTTGTAGTAAGTGCAAAGCACATATGATGTGTAGAATAAGTAATAAGATGATTTCAAATATGTGTAGAGTGTGCAATGTGTAGGATGTGTAATAGATGCAAGAAAACAATGTACGAAGTGCACAATATGTATCATGTGTAGGAACAAGAAGATTTTGTAGATGTGAAATATGTAATGTGTGAGGTTCATAGTGGGTTCATGTGTAAATTAGGAAAGCATAAGACTTGAAACTAAACACCTAAGAGTTTCAAAGCTTTAAACCAATCTAACAAAAACCATCAAGATAAGAGATTAGGGAGGCTAATTTATTTAACATATACATATAAATTTGAAAACAATCATACTAACATGCCTGAATCAATCTCGAATCTTCAAATGATAACTTTTAACGAACCTAAGAATATTCTTAGAAATCATATTTGATTGTTAGTATGATCCCAAGGTTTTAGAATGGAGTCTCACCAATAATGGCTTCAAGGCCATATGCTTCTCTCCGTATTACTCAAGCTTGAATTAATGGATGCACTATGAAGATATTAGCTCAATATAAATGGGGAAATGCTCAATATCCTAAATGCCTATAGTTTATGATAGAAGAGGAAAAGTCCTCTAAGAAATGAGGAGGGTTATATTTATAGGTTCTCCATTCTAAGAATGGTATGATTTTGTTGCATGTGGGACAAATGGTAAGTCCAAACATAACTTTTATCAAGTCAAAGCACTTTTGAATAGGATTAGAAGGTAATTAATCTTTTAAGATTGATTAAGAATCCCAAGTAGGATTAGGAAGCTTTCTGGGAGCATTTGGAGGAGGTTTCAATAGATTTTGAATGTTTTGGAAGTGACAGGTTAGACAATAAGAATTTGTATTGGTCAAATGTATGGTAGGAGGCTTAATCAACATACAATAGTTAATTAAGAGGAGCTTGAGGGGAAAATGAACCTAATTGATGAAGTGTCGTTAATTTTCAGGGAGTAGAATAGTTAGTGCAATGTTAGTAATAACATTGCTTTGATAAAATTATAGGTGTCTACATTTTCCCCTCTTTGGGGTGCGTAAGCTATGCCACTTCAAAGATAGTAGACAAGCATAAACAAACAAAAATTTTACGAGGTGGAAGAAAAATTAATAGAGTGAAGGATTCCCCTCGATTGTCGATGGAGTAATGAAAGAGGTTAATCGACAATCGAAAAGAAGAAGGAAAGCACCAAAGTGGGGAAAATTTGCATGGAAATGAGAAACGGATGGTGAGTTACCGAGTATCGATCCCTACATAATACCCATACAAATTCCTTTGTTGAAAACTTCATGGGGGCACTATGGTGAAGCACAAGATATGCTTTTCTTAATAGATCTTTTTAAAAATGATGTAAGCCCCCCCCCCGATCGTTGAAGGGCGTTTGAAAAGATGAAGTATGTGAATAGAAGTAGTTAAGGGGGAAGTCATATTAGTTTTGTTGATACCGATTACTAAGTACATATGAAATCTAATTCTCTATATTTTATTTGTGTTGCTCATCTTCCACATCATACTAAATAACCGAGTTGACAAATGGAGCTACCCTTTTTGAAGGTGAGACACTAAATATGTTATATTTATATTGAGAATAATGTGTGGGAATGTAGAAGAATGGCGAAGTTGAGTGTGATGGAGAAAGAAAGGGGATATAGAAGAAAAATTATGAGGAAGGAGGATTGAGCTAACATCCATCTAGTGACTTTTAAACAACTTTATTTTCATCATATTCTAGTGATCTTTATCATCGGTCCTTATTAAAAATGTAAAGCATACTGACATAAGTGTAGAATGATATGAAAATTCATAGTACAAAAAATATTCCATTGCTACAATACCATCTCCATGCAACATACAGATGCAACACAATACGAGAAAGTAAACTAGCCAACCTAATAGGGAAACAAGTACAAACACACATATTTAAGCCAACAACATTCAATATAGTTACGACAATGTTTTGTTATCGAGATGTAATTCCCAAATGTTTATGTATAACGACAAGGGTTAAAATTGGTGCCCCAAACAAGGATACATGTGAGGGTAAATATGGTGGATGCACAAGTCTAATAAAAATCATTCATGTGCTACGAAACAATACCAAGAAACCTGTTGTTCCAAGAAAGTACAAATGAAGCAAGCAGACCATCTTTATTAATGGGGTAGATCAAATGATCCACAAGTCATTACAAAAAAAAGTTAAAATGCAAGAAATATAAAATTTATATACCATGTGTTTGACACAAGCTTCAACTTTATACTAGTGTTTAACCAATTTTTACAAATTTTTGAATTTTTACGATTTTTGGATGTTTAATGTTTTTGTAATTTTTGAAAATGTTGATTTTTTCACTATTTAGGGATTTTTGATTTTTTAGAAGAAATTAGATGAGGGAATTTCCTAAAAGGAAGAAAAATTCCCCAAGGAGGAGCAATGGGTTCCTGTAGCAAAAATATGCCACGATAGGGTGAAAGCAGTGAAAAATGAGTATTTATTAAAAATAAATATTGCGGTGGGAAATAGAAGAAGGTAGAATGATCATGGAGGTCAAATTATGCCTCTCGGACATCATTGCGGTGAGAATGCATCATGTGACGGGGTCAAAACGACCACATATACCCCTCCCGGTGGGGTAAATCATCAAGAGTAATTCATTTGTTACGAAGCCTTTGTTGATTTAGTATTGACCTTTGATATGACCCTTAAGAAATATAGCACGAGTTGAGAGGTGTACTCGGAAAGAATACACAGACAGAGTATGTATAGATGCCCAACGATGGACCCTAAATGAGTACTCTATCCATCTTGTGTTTTATAGAATTTTAATGTCATTTATTAGGAATTTTAAGAGGAAGATAATGTATATGCAAGCCTTAGTGGCGTGCATGTGTCATCGAGCATGCATGTGGGTAGGAAAGACATATGCACATGGGCACATGCATTGTTAGAATTGCGTAGGCACTTGAGATTGGACTAGGTCATATGTGTGCAAAAAGCGCATATGAAGTTAAATACACATATGCACGTGGGGAGGGTTAGGTTAAATACATATGGGTGCAAGTGTAAGAAAGGGTGTGCATGCATCCTTAGGGGTGTGTATTCTCTTGGGAAAGGGGATAGAAATGGTTACACATGCATGTCTTTAGGATGAGCATGCAAGCACTAGAAAGGGGCATATGTGTGTTGAGCGTGTATATGCTAACAAGGGCACATATGCATCTCTAGAGGTGCGCATGCGTCGAAGATGGGGTAAAATCATATTTAGAAGAATTTAGGAAATTTTTAGATGGGGTTAGTAGGCTGATGTTAAATGGGTTTAGATATAAGAAAGTATGATACATGCATTAGTTGATCTTATAGATGCAACTACCTACCTTTTAGGCACGAGAGTGACATGGCGATTGACCAACTTTGAGGAAAACTTTGTGATACAAGAAGGATTATTTGGACATCACCATATACACTACGAGGATTAACTACGTGGCATAGATGCCACACATCACCTGGACCATAACCTCCTTACAACCTTAGCTAAGAGGTGGCATAGCGAGCTTGAAAGCGGATCCCAACCGAGTGAGATGACTATTACACTTGAGGACATTTGGAAGATTTTACCGAGTGTCGATTCAAGGCCACCTGATAGATTACGAGCTTGATTCTACACATATTACGAGATAGATTGATTGAGATATTTGGTATATACTGAGATACCTCAATGGGGTATGATGGCAGTCGAGATGCATTAGTGTTTCACGAGATCTAAGGCTATATCACATGTCAGTGTATCTTATGGTGTATTTCAATGGCATTTTTCTTATTGATAAGATGGGTACATCATTTCCTTTAGGCCTAATTAGAGGAGATCATTACTACTAGGGACGGTTTGTGCCTACACATCTATATCGGGACTTGCATTTGATTACCTATTACGGTTAAATTTGTGGGTCCAGTGACCTTATTACACATATGGTCCTAGATAGAAATTGGTCACCCTATAGGAGCATTACGATCTCAAGTCATGGATAAGCCTTTAGTCTTTGATTGGGATCTTACTCGTGATGATGTGCATGGACACATGGGGGATACTTATTTCTATCATCGTACCTTTGAGGATATATAACTATAGATGATTATATGGAGACCTTATAGACACTATCAGTGGCCAAAGGATCCATAGGAGCTTAGTGTTACTATAGTGGAGCATTTTATTATTGGGAGCCATGGGTATATTATGGAGTATTGTAGAGTGGATCGGGCCCAGTGATAGTTTTGGGCCATTCGGGAAATTCTTGGGAAAGAGATGTGGTATGTATGCCACACTTGAGAGAATTTTTATATTGGGCCTTTGATCAGACACAACGATCCTAAGATAGTTTTGATCGAGATGGTTCCACTTGGCATGGGCACCCTTATCGTAGATTATGGATCGAGGACTATAGTGCCCTATACTCCTTGGTATACCACATCGTTTTCGATGTGGTTGACTATCCCTCAGGGTGTATGGGATGCGTAGTGTGGCCACCGCCGAGCATCAACCTCATAAAGGGAGAGGACAATAGAGGGTCCAGTGGGGGTCGCGATATTGAAGAAGGAAGTGATGATGATGGATCTGATGGAGATGGTGGGGATGGGACGAGGGGACGGTGATAGGGACATCCAGGTGAAGATTCCCCAAGTGGGTATACAGGTTGGGATTCATGTCCCCTTACAATAGGTTCACCACGGGGACCCCTACAACATGCACCATAGGAAGCTCCCATGGTAAGCCCGCCACATAGCCCAAGACGAGGCGGAGGAGATCAAGATCCATAGGGTACATATAAGTTAGTTGTGTTTTAACAATAGTTATAGTAGGTGATAAATCTTCAACTCTAGTCCACCATAGAGAGAGATCGGGTCATTACCAAGAGAGATCGGGTAGTGGTAGAGAGGGTGTGGTTGTAGGCCGAGAGAAATTAGATGGCCACACGGAAAAGGCACAGTACAAAAAGTTATAGTTGAGTGAGATCAGCTCTAGAAAGAGTGAGTACATGCTCGGGTCATAGTAGCTAGGATTTCAAAGTAGGTTTCCTCTTTACGTCATTCTATCAATGTTTCGACTATACCTTGGGTTTATATGGATATGGCCACATCCATTGGAGAGGCTACATATTATATATTTTTATATTACGATGTTATTCCAAAGGGCAGAGCCCCTGCATTCGGTCAGCGAGGCCATGAGCGGGGAGTTCCTCACGGTTACGAGGGTAGCAACGTTAGCTAGGTTGGTGGAGCAGCCACCCAGCGGGTCAAAAAAGGTCACATGTGATGGGACCACCTCCTCGGTCGAGGCTAGGCACTCCCATGATGGAGAGATTCAGTCGTGAATCTATTTTATCGAGATGTACTTACACATGTATGCACTTTTGATGTATGCGTTGAAATGAAGGCACATTGGTTATCGATGTTTATGTATTATTTTTGGCTATTCCTTTCTATGAAGGCACATTTTTTATCGATGCCCATGATGGCATACCATGTATCGATGATTATGTATAGAGACACATTTGTATATGGATATTGATATATATACGTACATGTTTACGTGTGTGTGTGTTGATGATGATTATGGACTTGATTTATGATGTTTATGATTGTATCACATTTTCTTGATTTATGATATAATACTTAGATGACATGGCTTGAAACTTAAGACTTCATTTTCTACTTATCCCATTTTGTGGATGGGATAAAAATAGATGATATCATTTTGTTTTTCATTTGATACTTATGAATCTCCACATTTTTACTATGGTCTATGTTTGAGGGGGATAGAAGGTGGTCCCTCTTTCCCCTCATGGTCATATTATATGATGTTAGCTTAGAATACATGTTCAATTTTCATGTTCATGATAATGTTGCTTAGATTTTTATTGATAGATGATATGATGATGAGGACGATGACAACAAATTGTACAAAACAAACAACAAGCACAACCTAATCATACATAATTAACATAACACAACTATCTACAAGTATGCAAGATAAAATGAACTCATTACAATTTACATAAGATTAAAGTAACACTTAATCTAGGAAATAAAATGAATTCAATTTAAAGCACACACGACATGAAAAATCAATGCAATCAAAACTATACAAACCAACATATAAAAGTAATAAAATTACTAATTTGTTTTCACATGACAGTTTTGAAACACTTTTCACTATTTTTGGTGTCATCTTGAGACAATTTTCAAGGCTACTATTCACATTGTTTTCAGGATTTTTGTAAGAAAATGTTATATTGTTTTTGTAGTTTCATCCTTAAAAGGTTTTTTCTCAGATGTTTAGGGTTTTTCTAACATATTTGAATGTTTTGTGATTTTCAAAGTTATACAAATGTTTTTAGAATTTTCTAAGTTTTTGAAGTTATGTATAGAAAAAAGAAGCGTGGATGCCCTTAGTGTTAGATGGGAATATACAAAGGTAGAATGCCAATTGTGTATGTGTAAGAAGGTGAAGATGTGAAGGTGCCCCCAACATTAGATGGGAATGTACAAAAATGATCCCTTCACATATATACAATAATATATCAATGGATCAATGCCACGAAGAATAAGGTTCAAAAGGATATCAAACTTAAAAACAATAGTCCTAAATTAAAGTCAGAGAACTCCTTCTAGATATGATATATTCTTGTGAATAATGGATCCTCCCAAGGCACCAAAAATTGGTTTTCACCAAGGGACCTATCCAATGTGCCACGATTGTGTGGTTGTCACATTTGGACGACTTGTTTTCTTTTTACTTTTTCTTGATTTTTTTTTTTTCTAGTTTTTTTCTTTAATTTTCTAAGGAATCTCATACTCAAGCATGTAACCACTTTGTATGCATCACATTCATGGGTTGTTTGAGTTCTTCACCATGTGAATGAGCAAGTTTGTATGCCCCTAACACATACTTAGCAACCACTACATATGGTCCTAGCTAGTTTGGTTCAAACTTTCCTTTCTTTTCTCTATCCTTGACAGTGTTAAACTAGTTCTCCTTGAGTACTAGATCTCCTACCTCAAAATTGCAAGGTATTATCCATTTGTTATAACCTCATGATACTCAATTCTGATATACCTCTAAGTGATTAAGTGCTTGCATACATTTCTCATCTAGTAGCTCTAACTCTGTTATTCAAGCCACTCGTTAATCTTCATCCTTGTCTAGATAGTCCCGAAGAGATATTCTTAGGGAAGGAAGCTCAATCTCAATGATATGATGGCCTCAGTGCCAAATACTAGTGAGTAGGGTGTAACACTAGTAGGAGTGTGGATTGAGGTTCTATAATACTAGAGGTTGGGATGAATTTGTAAGTGCCAATCACACCATGTCTTACTTACCATCTTTTCCATGATGTGAACAAGTGTTTTGTTAGTGGCCTCTTCTTGTCCATTACCTTGAGGATAATAGGGAGTGGACCACTTTTAACAAATTTGGAAGCATTGACATATTGCTTTAACTGTCTTCTTCTTGAAATACTTACCATTGTCTGCTACATTGGTGGAGGAGATGTTGTAAGGGTAGATGAGGTGGTTCATAATGAATTTTGAAATTTGTGCACCTATAACATATGTAAGAGGCATATCCTCTACCCATTTTTTGAAATACTTGATGGCAGTTATGATATGTGTGTGGCCATCTAAAGAAGTTGAAGTGAGCTTCCCTATGAGATCTAATCCCCATTTTAAAAATGGACATGGTGTTGTAATTGGTGTAAGGCTTGTGTTGGTGCATGAATCGGGTTTCCATACTTGATAGATTTCACCACTTTTTGACATAGTTACAACAATCTTCTTCCATGGTGGGCCAATAGTAACCTACTCTTTAGCGGTTTCTTTGCAAGCACCATGCCGCTTGTGTGTGCTGCAAAAATCATTCATGTACCTTTTTGATCACTTGGAATGATTGACCAAATCAAGACAATGCGGTATATTCCGTCACAGCCTTGATGATAAAGGGTGCCTCTTAGGAGGGTAGTAGCAGTTATATAGTGAATAAGGGCTCTTTTATAATTGTGGGAAATATTTGAAGGAAAGGTATTGTCATGTAGATAATTGAATATGGTGTCATGTAGATAATTGAATATGGTTTCACACCAGGGAGAGAAATGACCAACAAATTCACATACCAAACATGATTCGAGCATGTCATATATAGGCTCTCACAAATGTTCCATGAAGAAAGGAAATTTCTTTTCTGAGGTGGAATATGAACAAAAGCTCAATTATGGCCATGGTGTCTACTAATAATTTTTGTGCCCTTAGCATTTGTTCAAAATAAATGCATAAAAAATATTCCTTAAGAGTCTTAACCATCTTCTTGTATGAGATGAGCTTGTCATCCTTGACCTTATATTCATCATTGACTTGTTGGATGATTAAAAGTGAATCACCTATAACCATTAGATGTCGGATATTCCATCGATAGTAATTTTCAAACCAAAAATGAGTTCCTCGTACTCTACAATATTATTAGTACATGGAAAACTTAGTCGGAAAGCATGTGGAATGATTTCTCCTGTTGGAGTGATAAGTACCACACCGATCTGAACCATGATAATTGAATGATCCATCCAAGTGCACATCGCCACACAAAAAAATATTCAATGTACATCATAGAAGCATCTGGTAGATCTAGACATAATGGTTCCATTCTTGGTAGGGAGCTTTAGCTACTTGATATGCAAGCACCTATCCTTTGATATATTTACGGTTGAAAAATTCAATGTTAAATTCACTTAGGAGGATGATCCAATTAGCCATTTATGCAGTGCAGTCTTTGGTTTAGATAGAAGGTATTTTAAAGGGTCAACTTTTGAAATCAGCTTGGTTTTTTTATTGAGAAGATAGTGGTGAAGATTTTGAAATGTAAAAGACCACAATGAAGCACACTTTCTCAATTTGTGGGTAATTCATCTCATACGTGATTAGAGTGTGGTTGAGGTAATAAATTGCCCTCTCTTTTTGGATAATGTCATATTGGACAAGCATTGCACTAATAGCGTATTGGGTATCTACGAAATGTATAACAACAGGGGTTCACCTAGGGTAGGTGGCATGAGAACAGGAGGGATAGTTAGGTAATTTTTAATAAATTTACGAGGATTTTTGACATTTAAGACCCCAATTGAAGGTAACATCCTTCTTGAGCATTTGTGTGAAAGTATGGCACTTATCTCGCAAGTTGTGAAATGAATTGGTGAATTTCTTATATTTTACCTTGTAATCTACACAATTACTTAAGGTTCTTCGGTGGAGGCATCTTATTGATAGTTGTAACTTTAGCGAGATCTACCTCAATCCCTCTTCTTGAAATAATGAAACCCAATAGCTTTCTGATTATACACCGAAGATGCATTTCTTAGGGTTTAATCTAACCTTGTAGTCTTGGAGGCATTAAAATATATGCCTCAGCACTTTTGGGTGCTCTTCTCTGGTTCTAGAATTTCCCAAGATATCATCCACATAGTCCTCCATGATGTCATTCATCATGTCATGGAAGATGATTTATCATTGCTCTTTGATAAGTGGCTCTGGAATTTTTGAGGCCAAAAGGAATCACTTGGTAGAAAAATGTCCCCAAGGGGTGGTAAAAGTAGTTTTATGTTGATCTTCCTCTACGATCTTCATCTGGTTATAGCCCGAAAATCCTTCCATGAGGGACAACATTTCGTAATCGGCAGTAAAATCAACAATCATGTCGAAGTTAGGAAAAGGAAAATCATCTTTAGGGAATGATTTATTAATATCTCTAAAGTTTGTGTAGATTCGAGATACCCCTTTGGTTTATTTTGTACTAGAACTATGTTTGATATCCATTCTGAATAATCAATAGGTCTAATAAAACCAAGCTCATGCCAATAGCTTCTCTAATTCTTCTTTAACCAGAATGCAACATGTGGGTGCATCTTTATTAGTTTCTGCTTGATAGTTTTGGCATCTAGATGCACAACAAGGTTATGCACAAATAAGGTTAGGTCCAAACCTGGCATATTTGCGTAAGACCACATAAATATTTCCACAAATTCTCTTAGCAGCACCAAAAATGTTTTTGCTCTGTGATGAGTGAAGCTCCCATCTTTACTATTTTTGGATCCTCTTCTAACCCAATGTTGACATCTATGGTCTCCTCTACCAAAATTTTAGATGTATCTTCCATACATGTAGGATCAAGGGGAAGATTAAGATCCACTTCTACAGGTGGCTCAAAATTATTATCATCTTCGCGTGGGTCAACTATCTTTTCGTTGATTTTTTGTTTGTTTTTCCATAAGCACCTCAAAGAGGTTTTCACTATAGGACTTAGAATTATTCTTTTTGCAAGGATTTTCTGTAGGAATTTTTCCCTTGATTATTTTTTTCTTAAACAACCACACAAATATACCTCTTCCCCAAAGTATTCAGATGTGTCTAAATCAATGGAGAAACCATTTTTATGGCCACCGATCAAAATGGCATCCTGAATACCCATGAAATATTTTATTTCCTAATAATTTTAAAATAAATAAACTGGCACATGAAGTTATTGGACCCAATCAATGAGGTTGGGATATACAAGGGTAATTTGGAAATTGGATTGGGAATTAGACTTAGAAAGGGTAAAGATGGTAGAATCCAGGAAAAGGTTGGTAGAGGAAAGGTCTTCGTATATGTTACAATAGGAATCTATGTCATTGTCTAAATGAGATGAATCATCCTCATGTTTTGAAGAGGTTTCATTTATTTCCATAGGTGGAGCCCTTTGAGGATTAACACCAAGGCCATGTTTATTTGATTTTCGAGGGGGTTGGGATAGGATCTAGTTTGCCCCTTGCATTTGTGTCACACCCAAATCCCTAATAGCCCATGGCATACATAATTTTGTATGTTTTGGTGTACTCCAGAGATTGGTGACATGTAACTTTCATTCCTTCGGGGATCCAACATTTTCTTGTCTAAAAAAGGCCATTGTGAACAAATTTCTCAAAGGGACTAGGACAATTATCTCGAGATCTCTTCAACCAGAAATCAAGCATACCACGTGTTTTAGGTGATAGTGAGAGGTAAAAGACCAAAAGGGCTTGTTGAATATTGAAATATTTGATTGGGCCATACAATCCAACCTTTATCTCCCATGAGGCAAAGGGAGAGAGTGATGAGGAAGGATATTTATTATCATCCTACAATGTATAAGGATCAATTTGAGCATTCAGAGCTTTTGTTTGTAATGGTACAACAATGTCTGCTGAAATGTTACAACTATGTAGCACTTTACAATGCAAATGGCTTAGGATCTCCCAAGATGGTGATTGGTTTTCCTCATGATACAACTTAATGCATTGATGAAATGTGGAAGGTATGACTGCTGCATGACATGGATCCATGGGTGGTCTAAGAGCATGTTATAATGAATATCTAGATCAAGGAAATGGAACATCATGTCATGATTTGTTGGACCTACTTCCATAGGTAACACAATGGTACCAGTTGATTCATGCTCGACATTATCATAGGATGTAATTTTTATTATGTGAGAATCCATATTTGCTTCTTTTCCCTAGTTGTCGAACTAACTTCAAGGTGTAAATATTTAAACCTAACCTATTATCCACAATCACTCTTTTAATCTTTATATGAGTGAAAAATACCTCAATGTATATGGGTAAATTGTATGTTTGATTATTAAGTGGGACTTCACTTTGGTCAAAGGAAATGTAGTCACTAAGAGCAAGGTTTGCAACCATCGCTTGGAGCTATGAAGGATCGACATCTGTTGACACTCTTGACCCTTGGAGGGTCTTATAAAGGATATCCTTATGAGGGATTGATACCTTGAGGAGGTCTAAGATTGAAATATTAGACGTGGTTTTCTCAAGTTTTTCTAATAAGTCATATTGAATTTTTCTGAGGGGTATGAGAAGGAGGTTCTAGAATCACTAGGTTAGCACATCATGTTGTTGCACAAAGACAATCGTTGCTAATGATTTTGATCATGTTTATTTTCTCATTAGATGAATGAATACAACGTATGAGTGAATCAAAGGGATTATCAACTAAGTTATACATGTAATTTATAGCTTTATAGTCATTAGATTCTTGACCTTCATCCAAATGTTTCATTCCTTATATATCATTCTTAGGAAAGGATTGTTTAAATATTCCCAATTTTGCATTAAGCCCTTGTCCTAATTTAAGGGATTCCACTTCAATCTTCCCATCCTAAATGAGGTCTTGTATATAGTGTTTTAGTTTTAAACACTTATCCTTTTTGTGTTCCTTAACATGATGAAAATCACAATAGTCATGATCTCTATACCATCCTGATTTGGGTGCATCATTTGCATAAGGCACCATGGTTAGATATTGAACCATGTTCATTACCTCTAATTGTCTCAAAATTATGGATAATGAATCTGTAAGGGGAGTGAACACCTGTCATTTAATCAAATTGTGGATAGGTCCTTTGGTAAGTTTTAAAAAGGGACTTCTTTGAAGCTGTTTGAACTCTTTTAGAGACAACGATGTCGTCTCTATAGCGTTCTTATTTTTCTAAAGAAATTAGGTTTGTTCGTAGGTTTTTAATCTTTTTCCTTTGAAAAAGGTTTTATTGTTCCTTTTTCTATTAAATCCTTATCAATTTGGCTTCTTTTCTTGATAACTTCCTCAAAGTTAGTGATGCAAAGATATATCAGTAATTGAAACACAATTTATAGATATAAATTGGGCATGAAGATACTAACCAATTGTTTCTCAGGAGCTACACAAGGGAAGCAACTAGCTAACCCTCGCCATCATTGCAAGAAATTGACAAAATTTTCATTTGGTATCTAATTAGCATTACATAAATCTAAAATGGTTACACCATTATCCATATTGAATGAGAGGTGACACATGAATTTATCTATTAGTGTGGGCCATGTGATTATTAATCCCTTTGGTAAATGAAGGAACCATTCTAACGCTTTTCCTCCTAAACTACGAGGAACAAACATATGAGGTAATTGTTAGTATAAGATACTTCTTGGGAAGCCATTTAAATTCTTTGATGTGATTATGAGAATCACCTTTACCTTTATATTTATCAAATTTTGGAAAATCAAACTTTTTGGAAATGGTGTTCGTAACATGTCTCTTTGAAAAGGATAAGGACATAGCTTCTCATTATTATAATTTTTGTTATGGCCTACATTAATTTCCTCAAGGGTCATAAGAATGTTTTTCATTGATTATTTTTCTAAAGAAATTAGGTTTGTTCGTAGGTTTTTAATCTTTTTCCTTTGAAAAAGGTTTTATTGTTCCTTTTTCTATTAAATCCTTATCAATTTGGATTCTTTTCTTGATAACTTCCTCGAAGTTAGTGATGCGATACATCTGTAATTGAAACACAATTTATAGATATAAATTGGGCATGAAGATACTAACCAATTGTTTCTCAGGAGCTACACAAGGGAAGCAACTAGCTAACCCTCGCCATTGTTGCAAGAAACCGACAAAATTTTCATTTGGTATCTAATTAGCATTACATAAATATAAAATGGTTATGCCATTATCCATATTGAATGAGAGGTGACACATGAATTTATCTATTAGTGTGGGCCATGTGATTATTAATCCCTTTGGTAAATGAAGGAACCATTCTAACGCTTGTCCTCCTAAACTACGAGGGAACAAACATATGAGGTAATTGTCAGATTATAGGATACATCTTGGGAAGCCATTTAAAATTCTTTGATGTGATCATGAGGATCACCTTTACCTTTATATTTATCAAATTTTGGAAAATCAAAATTTTTTAGAAATGGTGTTCGTAACATGTCTCTTTGAAAAGGATAAGGACATAGCTCCTCATTATTATAATTTTTGTTATGGCCTACATTAATTTCCTCAAGGGTCATAAGAATGTTTTTCATTGATTATAACTCTTATTCAAAGAGTTTCTATTTCATAGGATAAGATGGTCTAAGCACTCAAATTTTCTTGAAGGCTTCATCTTCTTGAGGTTCAGTATAAAGTTCACTAACCTTAGTCCTAGGTTTTTCTTGATGTGTACCCTTGCTTGGGTTCTTACTTACAGAAGAAGATGAGTTTTCTAGTTGTTGGATAAGGTTTTGTATTTGATTTTGTATAGTGAATTACTCATTTTGAGGGTCCTCACGTTCTACCCTAACCCCTGCTTTATAGATTTTAAGAGGTTGCGGTTGAGAACCACCTTTTTGTCTTAATGTTTCACCTTCAATGTTGGTACTAGAGGTAGAAACGTGTCTTCCCTCAATGTTATAATCCATTTTAGTGAGGGGAGGTATTTTTGTTTCTTCTTCTTTCCTATTAGTATATTTTCTAAGGGATTCTCGATCTTATGGCACTTTGTGGCACCTAGCTCTAAAACTTGTGCGAGCACTCGATCTCTATTTCGGAATAGGAATTCGTCTAAGTGAGTGACATCAACATTGTCAATATCTTGAAATGAATCACTCTTGTATCTCTACTATGATTAACCAACCCATTTGTTTCCTTTACTTCAGAGAAGAGGGGACCTAAATTGTGACCCGAAAAAGGATTTAACTCTTGTTTCTTGGATTCCATTGTCGTGATATGGACCGTTTGTGAGTTTTTTTACACAAGGTTTTGTCTAGTGTAATCAAGGGTATAACAAACCTAAGTGTAACATGTAAATGTTTATTTTATAGTCTCAAAGGACATAAATAAATGGACTAAATAATAATGAATCAATCAATTCTATGAGTTTGATAAAACATAAGGAACAATCATGCAAGTTTTCGTAAACCAATCAATCAACAAGAAACTACACCCTATGCTAATGTTTTCAAAGATAGTTTGACGCTATATGATCAACACAATGTCAATACTTAAGTCAAGTTTGAAATGAACAAGGCATAAGTACTAGCAAGGGGTTGATGTGATCTCCAATCAAAGGATACTTATGAAAATTTTAGAGACAAGCAAGACCCAAACCCTAAAATAAATGGAGGTTACGTATGTGAGCCATGCAACAATACTACTAGAATACGTTACCCAAGCTTTGCAATAAATTAAGGTATTAGTATCCAAAATAATATTGATACGAGTGTAAACAAAGTAACCAACACTCTTTCAAGATCAAGATAATGTTTGAAATAAAACAATGTCAAAGTATGCTAAGGATTTGTTAAGATGTGGGTAGCGTAATGTTACAATATAGATACTTAGACCATGTTTACTAGAAATGAGATGTAAGTATCATAATTGTGACAAGGTGATGCGAACAATGTAACACTTATAAGGAAGATCAATGATGACTCAATCCTAACTACAATGATAATGTGTCTCAATATGGGTTTGAGACAAAGGGCCTACTAGAATATGAGGATGTACCATTCACACTTTCAACACTTGCATTCTGACATTGCAACCTAGTCATGCAAGTAGACTAAAAAGTGGTGGACACAATTATTTCTAGTGGTATCCATACGTGTTTTTTTATTTTTAATAGAAATTGACAACAAGGTAGAAAAGGTGTAGATCAAGTGAGGTTGAAATATACTTGATGTCACTTTGGCAGAGTTCTTCCTCACCTTAGGGTGAGTGATAAACTAAAAAAATTAAGGATTTGTAAATCTTGTAATGAATGACGCTTAGTGTAAACTTGAATGGACTCTCTTCTTGTTTGATAAACAAGGTGTCAACTCTGAATAAGTTCTTACTTTGTGAAATATTGATAAAATATGATTGGTTTGATAAATTAAAGTTAACTCCAAGACAATATAGCTTCCTATTGGTTGTCTCAACTAGATGTCACAAAATACCTCTAAGAGTGTGGTTTTCCAAGAAAGTCACACTAGCCATTATTGGAGTATCCTATATTTACTTTACCCCCTTTGATACAATGAGCATAAAATGCATTTAGTTACATTTTCACGGGGTCTTAATTGAGATATTTTGATTCTAAACTCACAAGTGTATAACTAGTCAAGTAGGTAAGCGGAGTGCTTCTCATTTTGTCCACAAGGTTCCCTCTTGTGTTGACTACTTTGGAATTCCTAGGAATATAAACCTCACTCTCAGGTGTATATTCTCCGAGTGGAATCTGGAAAACTCCAAGTTAGAGATTAAAATATCTTTCTCCTCTTTATCTGCCTTGGGTCTATCAACCTCTAGAAATTGCTGACCTTGAGCATCGATACCAACCTTGTGTTGGTTTGTGTATTTTCCACATCATCAAATGAGTCATCTCACTTAGGTGAGATTGTAGGTCTATGTGTCATTTAGGGGTCATTATGAGATTCCCTTATGCGTCGGTGTGTCGGTGCGTTATATGCATCGATAAGAGTTACACTTCTATTCTAGGAATGTAACTCCCCCTCTCTACTTGAGTTGTCATGATTGCAGCCATTGGGGGTTACTTAGCACCTCCTATATGTACACCTCATTTGATCTATGAGATAGAGGAGAGTTTTATGGCTTAACTAGGTTCTGCCCATTTGTCGAATCTTTGCATACACATCCGGTTGATGCTCGCTCCTCCTAAGATCTCTTCACATTGTCGTTCACACATCCATTGATGTGCATGTCATCCCTCATGATCCTCGCTTGCAGGTTTTCAAACCCTCTTTCATGGTATCAGAGTGGATCTTGTGGATCTGTGCACTCATCGGTGTTTCTGTGCATGTTTTCTGGCTTCTAGCGTGATATATAGATCTCTTTCAACATGTGTCATAATGGATATTCTAGTTGTGCTCTTCTTGCATTGATTCGGGTGTTTATACTTCCATTTGGGTTTGATCATGGTTTGTTTGGTTGTGTTCAAGTTTCTGGTGTTTTCGAGTTTGGTGTCTTCTCGGGCTCATCAGTTCCTTGCTTGCATATGCTCGTATTTGCATTCTCTACATCAGGTTATGCTATGGAATCTTCGACGGTTCATTTTTTCAAGCTCCTCGGGCCTTGTCTGTAACTCGGTGTTTGGTTTTGGTCTTTGCTCAGCCTCACTCCATCCTTGTGCATCAAGTTCACCATCAGACATTGCTCTCTCTTTGCTTCATGCACCAAGAGCTCGTACTCAGCCCTGCCTTGTTCTCACATTGGTTAGAAAGCTCCCTTCTTGCTGGCTGTGAATGTCTGGACGGATCCTTGCATGGAACACCAACAAACTGCCAAACTACATTTTTGCTTTGGAAAAATGTTTTTGCACTCTGCTCTAGGTCATTGGTCCTTGCTCCAGCCACCTGCACACATCTCAGGCATCTCAGGCACGTAGCTCCTTCCAACCTGGCACTTGGCGCATCTCCAACCGCTCCTCCAACAACTTAGCATGTTTCAACACTGCAATCAGCCATTTTTGGGCATTTTTGGTGGTTTGGGTCTTCAAATGGCTCCTCCAGCTTGTGCAGACCTATAACACCTACTCGGCACCTTTAGTGGTCGTTTTACACATCTCCAAAGCAACTCTGCAACATCATATTCAATGGCTCAGTCTTTGCTTGAAACTTTTTGGGCATTTTTGGCATTTTTGGGTGGTTTTGGGCATTTTGGGTCTTCAAATGGCTCCTCCCACTTGTGCAAACCTACCACACCTGCTCCCAGCACCTCTAGCGACCTCCCATGTGTCTGCAGCACCCTCAACAGCCTGTACAACTCTTTTTGGTGGTTTTCCCTCCAAACAACCCAGACACGTGGACCCTCCAACTTGGCATTCGAGTATCTTCAACATGGGCCCCCTCCTTTCCACCTCTTTTTGATGTTTAAAGGTGTTAAAAATTAAAACATTCCTTTTGGCATGGCATTGTAAATTTTATAAGGTTGTATTTTGGCTTATTTAATACCTTCCTACGCTTGTCAAAGACGGAGGGCGAGGTCTGGGGTTGGCAAGAGGTTGACCCCCCCTCGTAGTCAAAACAAACCCCTGCTAAAATTTTGTGTCATTTCAATGAGTACCCACATGATACCCTTTGCACCCATCTCGTGCACTTTTTTAATGCATTTGTAGCATCTAGTGTATTTTTCCATCAATTGCGGGAATCATTTTAATGCTATAACTTTTGACTCGCTACTCATTTTTAGCGCTTCTTTAGTCAAAGTTGCATGATTTTCCAGACTTTACATGATGGCATTGCCAATTTTGTAAAATGCACTACTTTATAAAGTGCCACATTCGGGGGGTTGCTTGTACTCTTGGGCCTACACACACAGACGCATTATCGGCCGAGTCGATGTCTTGCTTTTGTGCATCTTACATTTTTCATCATGGAGAGTGCTCTTTCCAGACATGAGCATCGTAGGATCACCTTACAGTCTCTACCACTTCTCACCGGGAGAGGGAACTATTTAATTTGGCATGCTTCTATGGAATTTTACTTCGCTCGCGAGGGTCTTTCACCCTTCTTACTTGGGCTAGTTCCTGCACCCATTGATCATCGTCATCTAGAGGACTTCCTTGACACTTGTGACCATGTCTTTGGTCACATGATGATGCATGTCTCTAGATATCTTTGGTTTCACGTGGCAGACTCAGATCCACCCCACCATGTCTGGAGCATTCTTCAGTCCTTATATGGAGACCCTTCACATACTGCCACCATTGTTCTTGCTACTTTGATTCAATTGTCTCCTCCATTTCTTCATGTGATGACAGTTTCACCGACACGAGCGCACTTGGTTCTACACGATGACGAGGATTGTGCATCCGGTTCGATGTCAAGAGTACTACAGAGGACTCTTATCCTCTTTCTCTCACTATTCCAGAGAGTGTTGACACTTCCCACATCTCATCAGATATTGAGCAGTCCCCTTCTCAATCTCATATAGTCATCACACCTACCTCCTTTCCACTTCTAGTGTGTGAGGCCCTTTTCACTCCTCTACCTTCATTGGATGACTCATACCTATCTGACATCGCTCTTCTGTTTGTTGAGCCCCCTCATTGGGATGAGTATCTACTTGACCTTAGTCATATTTTCGCAGAGTCTACTTGTGATGCACTACAGGTCCCTCATCCATCTACAGGTGTTTCAAAGGAGTTCATCATCTTTGTTGTTGGGAGTTCCCCTTCCAGAATCATGTCACTTCCACATTTCCAGAGACCTTCATTGATCCACCCTCAGTTGTGGATCCCTTTTCTATTATGGAGGATGTTTTGTTCCCTTCACATCACTTGGACATCCTTTCTGCGGGTGTTCCTCTTTTCACTCTGATAGTTCTACGCACGTGGCATTACCTTCGGTTCCTTGGCACTCACTCACTAGACCTATGTCACACTTCCGTGCACCAGACTCAGAGTTCTTCATGTTGCTACCTTCAGTTTCCTTTGTGGAGTGGGCAGACTTCCAACACATCATTTCTGTCCTTCCTAAGGGCAAGCACATAGTTCGTTGTAGGTGGCTCTTCTTCAGTCCAGAGGCAGAGGATCTCATCATCGACATTCTTCTAAGAGACTTCCTAGAGCTATAAATTTCAAATCCGTCCATGACATCTTCTGCATTCCTCTCATCTCCCTCTTTGTCTCTCTTCTTCTTCTTTCTAAGAGATTGCCTCTTTATACATGGGTACCCTTTCGGGCTAAATCTATGGTGGGACCCATATTTGGCATCTTTCTTAGATTAGAGAGTGTTTTGTTCTCTTATGGTGGATGTTTTTCCCACTGGGTTTTCCTTCACTACTTGGGACCTTTTTCTTGTACATGGGTACCTCATCAGGCCTTGTGCTGGGACCCATTTCTCGTTTCTAACTTGCCGCCTCATCCTAAGTTACTGATGAAGGGGGTGTTGGTGTGTGTATTTTCCACATCATCAGTGAGTCATCTCACTTAGGTGAGATCGTAGGTCTATGTGTCATTTAGGGGTCATTATGAGATTCCCTTATGCATCGAGTGCATTAGCACGTCAGTGTGTCGTGCATCATATGCGTCATTGGGAGTTACACTTTGTTGGTCCGAAAATCTGTCGCTTGGACAGATCTATGGATAGACGAGCCAACAGTGTGCAGGGCTTAGCCCCTCTTTGAGACAGCAAAGCGAAACTGGTTTATTGCTACTTCTACTAGCAGGAACCTATGCAAGTCTCACAGATTCTGCCTTCGGGGGTTGGGATCTCATCCCAGTAGAGTGTTTCAGGCTGAGAAAAGAAAGGAATGGAAGAGGGAAAAGAGAAAGATCAGATCCGAAGGAAGAAAAGAAATGAATTCCAAAGCAGAAGGGTCAGAAGATCTATGCTTTTAGTTTGGTAGTAAACAGAGCCAAACCTACTTGCATAAATAAACAAAGCAATACTGATAAACAAATGACGGAAAAGTAGATATGAATCCAACAGATTAAACACATACAGATCTAACGTAAGAAAGATCTAATGCATAACACAGCTATTGAGCACAAAGTCTGAATAATTGTATTATTGTTCTTTTCTGATACAAGAAAGCTCAAAGTCTTTCTCTCCTCACTTCTATTTCTATCTGAAAAATGTTCACTCCTTTGAATACAACAAGTATTCTAGTATTTATAGAAAGTGAGGGAGAGAGAAGGCAAAATGGAGCCAACCACTTATTCACAAGATATTTACAAAATATCCAAAAGTCATGTTGACTTTGACAACTTGGGACGGATGACATCATCCCATGATGCAACATGGATGATGTCATCGTTCATGCCAACACACTTATGATATTTCGAAGAGAAAGTCGGAGAATAGAGAGGAGAAGAGAAGAAGAAGAAGCTATTCATCATCATCATCCTGTGGCCTAAAAGGGGTCGCTGTTTCTGATGCTGATCAGGAGATGAGATGTGGGCCGAGCGCGGTATTCCAAGAACTTGCTGATCATTGGCGCAAATTGATCTTGTGATGGATCCTTGTGCCTTTCTTTGATTGCTTCGCAAGTTTCCGCTCATCAATGAGCTTTCGGGGACCTTGGAATAGTCTTTACCCGCCTCGATTAGGGACCCGATGAAGTCTCTACGGTGCGTAGGTTGTTGATGGATTCGATGTCGAAAGTGACTTCTGGCCCTGTCCCTTGAGAAGCTAACTCCTTGAAAATTCGGATAGTATCGTCAGCTGATCTCAAGGTGAGGGAAGGAGTGAGCAACCCTGGAGTCATAGATAGAACAATCTTCTCCATTTGATGCATCGCATCCAGGGCCTCTTCCTTCACCTTGTCTATCTTCTCTAACACAAATTCGAGCTGATCTATCCGATAGTCGGAGTGGACATGGTCTTGTTGAGGGTCCTTGGATGACCGAATACTCAAACTTGACCAAATCCTGGATGAACAGTCGAACATTTGTTGGAAGGCCTCGTGTTGGAGTCTGGCGTTTTCGAGCTCTTCTGATACTGGACTTGCTAATGTTTGGAGTTCCTTATTCGCCTTCTCGATGTTCAGGTATAAACTGATATACTCGCGATCACCTTTTCACTATCCTTAAGGATTTGGCTTCTCAGCGTAATGAAATGCAGCCATACCTTGCTCGCCGATTTTTGAATATTCATTGATCTTCTCTCCCGATTGAGCAGCTCGGGAGTCTCGGCGCGATTGTGGGAGGTGCACTTCCCATCTTAGCGTAGGGCTTGAAGCGGTATTTATTCTGCTCCTTGAGTAGCCTCTTTTCTTCCTTTGTTTCCTGAAGCTTTTCGCAGAGTGCATCAACTGCGGAAAGAGCTTCCCCCTGGAGACTTTCAGAGGACGTCCCCATTGTGACTTGGGTCACTGTGAAATCTGCCGGAGACAGATCTTCTTTCTCTTTGGTGGGATCGGGGTAGGCAATTTCCATAACTCTCTCACCTGCAGCGCTCTTGGAGAAGCGTGTAACCGGCTTGTGCTTCTTTGCTCCTTTAGCGGAATGATCGAAAAGTCCATCGGAGTGATGGGGACTTTCCTCTTTGGTTAGCTCAATTTCTTTGAGAGATCCAAGCTGGTCCTATTGAAGAAGGACCAGAGACAGAGGGGGAAGCAGCAACGGTAGAAGAGGGGAAGAACGTGGAGACACGCGGCGGCGGCATTGAAAGAATAGCCGAAGACATGCCCACGGGAGGAAGGGAAACCGCAGCTGTAGAAGACATGGGAAGGGAAGGGAGCCCGGAAATGAGGGAAGAAATGGAGGAAGACAAATCAGCGAGAGAGGAGAAGATGGACGAAGAGGCAGGGGAGAGAGTAGAAGAAGGGGGAGAAGACACAACCAAAGGAGTGGTTGCCGATATCTGAGGAAGGGGAGGAAGAGAAGAAGAAGGGATAGAAGGGACCTCTGTAGTTGTAGCAATGCCGACATCCTGGGTGGATGGGCGTATAGGACTATCCTCTGTCAATTCCTTCTCTGGCGAATCCAGGGTTATTACTTGTTCAGGCTCTGAAGGAAGAGGACTTTCAGGGGCTTCCTCCTGAATGGTGCTAGGCTCACCTTCCGCAGCTTTGCCTTTTAGCTGCTTCTTTGACCTTGGAGGTGCATTACCCAAAGGAGAAGTTGTAAAATCTACACCGAGGTAGATTAACCCATTCATGCGGCACCAGTGCTCTGTTCTCCGCATAGTCTCCTTGACCCTCTCCTCGATTGTCTGAGGAGCCTTGCTTCTGTCAATGTCCGGGAAGGGCCAATCATCCCCTTCTGTGTCATTATACACTTTGTCTACTTCGTCTTCCGTGGTTTGGAAGCCTTTTGGGACAATAGCCACTCCGTAATGGATGATTTCCGTTAATGCTAAGCGAGAGTGATCCTTTCTTCTGAGTTCTACCTCATGGAGAACGTCAATGTAGATATCCTCAATCTGAGGGACATGAATCGGATCAAGCTTAGCCCTTGGTAGACAGCCCCTAGGGTCGAATGTAGGCCTTGCTGGGAAATCATGCTTTAGGTTGAGCAATTCTAGCTCAGCAAACATCTCCTTCGCCTTGTGATAGCTGGAGCATGTGTAACGGCCTACTGTGAGGGGGAAAGGAGTTCCGCCCTTCTTTCTCTTGAGGCACTTTTCATGGTATGTGACGAGCTGTCTTGATAGTTCCAGTAAAATCAGCTTTGGTCCAGCATACCTTGGCAACCTGGTTGGTTCGCCCAAAAAGTTGACCGCCCTCAGATAGGTGAATGTGGGAAATTGGGTGAACAAGGCCCCCCACTTCTCTGTGACTGCCACTATGTTTTTGGTTGTCCGGCCATGAGTCAAATTTGGCCGCAATATGCACATGATGTGATAGAAGAAAACATCATTGATCTTAGCGAAGTGTTGGATCTTCATTCTCCGGCTTGACTCTTGATAGTATTCATATATTTTGGCACGAGGCCAAGTTCCGCTCAGTGCAGCCTGGATAATCCCTTTCGAGGAGACGCAGAACATACACTACGTAGGAGTTCATGTGGAACACTCTGTTGTAGCTGAATTGCGATTGCTCGGATATTGTCTTTGCTTATTATCTCCCCAGCAGAAACGCAGCGATCGGGCGATTCTTATTCATTGTGTCCAGTACCGCATGCATCCACTTATGGAAGTAGTGAGCATCCGAAAGACCGAAGACTCGCTCGGGAAGGTGATTGTATCACCGAGTTCCTCTCGAGAAATCACTCGGTGGATAGTTTGAGGCCACCGGGTCACTACCTTCTTATTCTTGAGGTAGACCTCATTCATTAACCGCATGCACTTGGTCCTCGTTGTCCTCCCAAGCCTTGAGGCATTCTTGCTACTTGCTAACAACCACATAGTTCGGTGATGAGGGATGCAAGCATTAACTCAAAGCGGCGGGCGTGGGTTTATAACTACCTCGCCCTGCTATTCTCGACACATCTTGTGTCTTTGTTGAAGGATTGTGCAACAACCATCATAAACTCGTTATTAACAAAGAGCGACAGAATCCCACCGCGAAGTGCGGGGTGTTGCCTATCAATTTATCCATCCATGGACTCCTTGTCACTTTACGAGTCCTTACCAGAATTCCTCTATGTCAATGTGGCCTGGGATTCGAGAATCCACGACATCCATATTGCACTCTGCTGTGATTCGGGCATCGACCCTCGATATTTGTATTTCATTTCTTCTTCGTTAGCTTTGCCTTCCCTCTTGGTTTGGTGGGTCTCTTGCTTGCGTAGACATGTGTTCTTCAAGGCTTATTTGATGATCTCGCACGTAGAAGGAGCGAAACCCAATCAAGAAGCTTGAATTAGTCATTTGATCTTCCATTGGAATACTAGCGAGAAGAAAGAGTTAGAACTTTTAAGATTCGGGCGCAGGCGCATGAAAAATGTATATAAATTTGAATAGTCAAGGCGCACGGGAAAAGGGTGCAACAGAGGTTAAGTTGGCGCCAAAGGCGCATGGGCGATGTGCAACATGGAAAAAAGGCGCGCCAAAGGTATATGGCGCGGCGCATGGAGGGTCTACACAACATCATGTACTTGCGACGGAAGGTGCGCCCGCGCCTTGGAGGCTTTATACTTGCGCAAATAACTCTTGCGTTGCATGGAAAGGCACGCCCTTTGGGCGCATAGAAGAGGGATGCAACGAGGGGGTAAAGGTGCGCCAAAGTTTTTATGGAAGCGCGGGATTTAAACTCGCAGCATGTAAGAGGGGCGCGCTTGAATTTAAACTGCAGCAAGATGGCAGGGTGCGCCCTAGGCGCGGGTCTCGAGCGTGTTACAGGCCGAAAGGGTGCGCCTAGGGGCGCATGATTTTAACCGCAGCATCTTTGGGTAGATGCGCTTGAGGGCGCGACTGTCTAAGGTGCAACATGACGCGGCAACGCGCCATGGGGAATACTTGAAATACTTAAGCATTTTCACATTTCAACCTCCACTTCGAAAGGACGCTTGGCATCACTTAGTTTGATAAAATAGGATTAGACCAAGCCAAAATAAAACCATCCCTCCCTTTCCCATCAAATCCAGAAAGAGGGAGGGAGAGGAGAAAGAAAGCACAGACCAGGCAGGAGGAAGAAAACAAAAAGCTCGAGGGAAACAAGCCAGGCACAAATACAACTGATGAAAACCAGCAAGCAAGCACACACCAAGAACTAAATGAAAAGAGGATGAACCTCTTACCTTAACAATATAGCCAAAATCCTTGAGCGGGTCCACAACTTGATGAAAATGACAGAGCAGGGGCTGACAAATCCAGAGCGATCACGTGCCTTGACAAAATGCAATGAAAATGACAGGGCGGGCACGGGTATATATAACAAAACTTTGTCATTAATGCGCCACCAACTTTTGAAATGGCGCATGGAAACAGCTGTCGACAGGGGAAAGCGTGCGCCCTTTGGCGCATGGAAGGAAATGACAACAGGAGAATGAGCGCGCCTTTGGCGCATCAAACGAGTTGTCGACACGAAGCTATGTGCGCCCTTTGGCGCACCAAAACTTGATGTAACAAAGATATTACGTGCGCCCTTTGGCGCACCAAAAACTTACTCAACATCCTTTGGCGCACCGAAAGACGTGCTAACATGGAAAACCATGCGCCAAAGGCTTTTAAGGAGGCGCATCAAAAATTGATGTTGCAAGGCAAAACCATGCGCCCAGCCAAAAAGGCTCAAAAAGACTAAGTTCAAAAACTGAATTTCCCGGGAAGGGATTTTACAATATTTTGAACGCGAAGGATCCCTAACGAGGGATCGAGACAAAATTTTCGGTATGGTTATCGGTAAAATTGCCCTTGTCAATTTTACAGGATAACAGCTGGCTCTTTCTGGGGACTATCCCTGAGTGAAACTCGGGGGTAGAGAATCCCAGATCACATGTGCCTATCCATTGGGTATGGAGTCAAAAACAAGGGGGACCGGAGGGAGAAAAAAGGAAACACACAACAAACCGAAAGCAAACACACAACCAAAATAAACTGTACAAAGAAGAGAGCAAGCTCTACTTCCTGAAGATCTTGAGATGTTGCCCGCTATAGGGAAGCGGGAGTTCAGCTCCATCCAAATATGAGAGATAGAAACTATTCTCTCCATTGAGTTGCTTGATTTTGAAGGGCCCTCTCCATAGGGAATCAAATTTTCCGTGCATACCCTTTGGCTCTCTTCGCTTGTCCCAGAGAAGGACGAGATCTCCCACTTCAAAATCTCTCTGTTTGGCTTTCTTATCAAAAAGCCTCTTTACTTGATTCTGATGTTCGGCGATCCTGTCGACCACCTTTACTCTCTTTTCTTCAAGTTCTGTCAAATACATGATTCTCTTTTCTAGAGAACTCTGAAAAGTTTCATCTTCGATTGCTCGTGCCAAGCGTAGAGCAGGAAGTTCTGCAGAAATGGGAAGTTCGGCATCAGTGCCATATAACACTTGAAAAGGTGACATGCCGAGGGATCTCTTGGGGGTAATGCGGTCCGCCCACAAAGCATCGTACAAAGACTTGTGCCACATCCGCTGATTTTCATCTACTAATTTCCGTATGATGGTCACCAAGTTCTTATTACTGGATTCTGCCTGACCATTTCCCTGAGGATAATAATCTGAGGCATGTGCTAAAGTTATCCCATATTCATAGCAAAAGCTAATAACTTCCCGGGAAGAGAAGTTAGAAGCATTATCAGCAACGATTTTATTTGGAATGCCGAACCTGACAATGATATTTTCCTTGATAAAACTGCAAACCACCTCAGAAGTGGCATGTTTGACAGGTATGGCCTCCACCCATTTAGTGAAGTAATCCGTTGCCGTGAGGACATAGCTATGTCCAGCACTCGATTGAGGATTGAGTGCACCAATAAAATCAATTCCCCATTGCCTGAATGGTTCGTTGATAATAACCGGCCTTAGGGGGAGGGCAGCCAACTTGGGCTTGCCGGACGACTAATTGCCGATGAGGTTCACACTTTGCCACCCAGGTAGCCGTATCTTGAAAGAGCGTCGGCCAGTAGTACCTGGCTCGAATGATCTTGTGTGCTGTCACGGAAGAAGAAAAATGGCCTCCACAGGCTGAATTGTGAAAACTTTCCAGCAGTTTTACTTGCTGGGGCTTGTTAACACATCGCGAGAAGACACCGTCTATCCCGCGCTTATATAAACCGTCATCCCAGATGACATACTTAGCTGCTCTGAGCTTTACAGTACGCTTCTCCTTTACAGTTAGGTGCATCGGGCATTCGCCGTAGGTGAGGAAGAAAGCAATGTCGGAGTACCATTCGTCACTAGTTGCCACAAACAAAACCAGAGGCAGAGAATCTGGCCCTTCTAGAGGGGTTTGCTCTTCATTGGTACAATTTTCTCTTTCATCATGATTTTCTGAACCCTTGTTCTCAGCCATTAGCTGACACAGGCCTTTGCCCCTCACCAGCTTGGTGGGTTTAATATCTAGGTCATATTCCTGGACCTTTGCGATCCAATTCCCTCTTAAGCTTCCTAACTCCTGCTGAGTTAGAATTGACTTCACCGCAGTGTCAGGAACTAGCACCACCGTATGTGAGTTCAGAATATAATACCTGAAATTCTTCACTGCTTTGACAACGGCAAAGGCGTGCTTTTCTAATTGAGTCATTTTCAGTTCGTGAGGCTTAAGAGGAGAACTCATGAATGCGATTGGAGATTCAATATCCTCCGAGTTCTTTTGCATTAGGATTGCAGACACAGTATGTTCCGATGCATAGCTATACATAATGAAGTCTTTGGAGAAATCCGGACATACCAGGACCGGTGCATGAGCAACAGAAGTTTTTATTTCCTCAAATGATCTTTTCCCTTCTTCACTCCATTTGAAAGTGGGTGACCCTTTCATCATGTTCAATATGTGGCGGGTCTTCTCAGCAAAATCAGGAACAAAACGCCTAAGAAAGTTCACCTTCCCGAAGAAAGAATGAACACCATTCTTGCTTGTAGGCAGAGTAAGGCTTTGGATAGCCTTAACTCTTTCGGCATCGATCTTGGTTCCTTCTTTGCTAACCACATGGCCTAGCAATTTCCCTTCTGTAACCCCAAAAACAGACTTTTTGGGATTTAGGGAAATTCCATGTTCCCGGCACCTGGCCAATACTTGCTCCAAGTGATCACAATGATCACTTCGTCGTTTGGAGAACACGGTTAAGTCATCTAGATAAACTACAATGACTTTTCCCATCATGCCTTTGAATGCAAAGTCCATGGCCCGCTGAAAAGTGGCACCAGCGTTGGTTAGGCCGAAAGGCATTCTGCTGTAGGCAAATGTACCCCATGGAGTAGTGAATGCTGTTTTGAATTGATCTTCAGGCGAGACTTCAATCTGATTATAGCCTGAAAAACCGTCAAGCATAGACAGCATCTCTGACCCAGTTACTGCTTGCAGAACTTGGTCCATTATGGGAAGAGGGTAGTTGTCTTTCAGCGAAGCTTGATTCAAGTTTCGGAAGTCTACGCAGATGCGTATTTCACCGTTTTTCTTGCGTACCGGCACAATGTTTGCCACCCAAGTGCTGTGATGGATAGGGAAGATGATTCTTGCGTCCAGCATCTTCTGAATTTCGGCCTGAATGGTGCCCGAAACCTTGGGATTATAATGCCTTTGCTTCTGACGGAAGGCTTTGGCATCTTCTTTCAGTGGTATATTATGCTGAACGTCCTCTGGCTTGAAGGACTTTAAATCTGCATAGGACCATGCCAATACATCCATATATCTTTTCAGCAACTTCACAAATTTCCGCTTTTCTTCTGGCGTGCAACATTTCCCGATGTTCACGAATTGCGGATGTGCCTCAGAACCTATATTGACTGGTTCTGTCTCTGGAGATGAGCTAGGATCATCTCGCCTTTTCTTTTTACAAAACGGTCATGCCTGTCAAACAGGCGCTCCAGAGAAACCAGGCCTTTTGGAATTTTATTTCCCTTAAGCTGACAAATGCCATCGTTCTCCTTTGTTTCGTGGTTTTGACTGTTGATTGATTCACGGCATGGAGAGGTGGATCCTTCAAAATACAACTCATCAAAATTTTCTGATTTTTCTAGAAAGGCAATAAGGTGATTATCATCGTTGAATACCTGCCAATGCTGAGAGTTGTCTGGCACGCTTGGGCGGAAAACCACTTCAATGGTGTACTTGTTTGTTTTCAAACCCGGGTGTGGGAGCATGAGAGATGCTGAAACAGCCAACGAATCAGCCATGTCATTTTGAGCTCTTGGAATCGCTCCTATTGAAAAGGCATCAAATTCCTCAATGCTGTCCCATACTGCATTACGGTAGTGCCTGAGCCTTTCATTTTTTACTTGGTAAATCCTTTTAACCTGATTTACAACTAGCTCGGCATCACCTTGGACTTTTAGATTTTTTATTCCTCTTTCCTTTGCGGCTTGCATACCGAGTAAGAGAGACTCATACTCAGCAGTATTATTCGTATTGAAAAACTGCAATTTGAAAGAGAGAGGAATGACCTCCTCCTCAGGAGATATTAGCACAACCCCAGCGCCGCATCCACTAGTTGCGCAGCTGCCATCAAATTGCAAGGTCCAGACTTTATTAAGGTCCTTTTCTTGAACGAAAACTTCCTTTGTATCCGCCTCGGTGGATAAGAAGTAGTTCCCCATCCCTGATGATTCAAAAAGGATTTGAGCTTTGGGGTCTTCAGAGCTAGTGACCAAGTATTTCTTTTGGGATTCCGGCTTCAAAGTTTGCATTACGCCTTTGACTGGAATTCTAGCTTTAGACCAGTCCATATGAATTTCTCCACCAACTTCGCTGCAAAAACTCCTTCCCAGCAAAATTCCATAAGCTGCCGGAATGTCAGCGACAAGAACGGTCATCTTTACTCTTTTTTCAGGGAATGCTGCGAACGCGAATTGCGCGTCTTTGATTTGACCAATCAATGGCACTTGCTTGGTTTCCAATGAGTAGCATCTGCCGAAAGGCTTGGTAAGAGTGAGGCCCAAAGCATGGGCGACTTTCGCTGGCATGACGTTATCTGAAGCTCCGGAATCAATTATACAGTTGCTCAACTTATGGCCATTGATTAGGAGGGAGAGATAGAAAGGCTCTATCTTGCCTGATGCAGATGTTGAGGCAACATTTATGTGGGATTCAGGAGGAGTAGAAAGGATTCCTTTAGGGGAAGCCTGACTAGATATAACAGCTTGACTTTGGATATACTTAGTCAATCTTACAAGCTGTTCGGGGTTTGACTGAAGATACTCAGCTTCAGACATTTGGATCTTGGTCTTTTTTGCATGATCTATTATATCAAATGCGGCCAAGGGTTGCGGTGGTAAAGGAATGAGTCCTTCACCCCGCGATGATGGAATAGGGTTACTGATCTTGATAGGAATATGAGAGGGCTGATTCGGAGGAGAGATAGGTAGAAAAGGCTTCTTTGCAAAAGATTTAACAGGGAGTTGAGTGGGAAGAGGATTACCTCTTTTAACAATGGTTGGAGGCGCGTTTGACACGGCCTTCTCTTTTTGCGTATGGGCAGCAACTTCCGCTTCCTTTCCTTGCGAGCGGGTAAAAACAGCGTAGGATTGTCCGCTTGCATAGCCCTGAGTACTCTCTTCTTCATCAGATTCATCCTCGTCAAATTCCATGTATCCAATAGTAGAGTCGCCAGTCGGCTCACCGACATCTTGATCATCTTCGCCCTGAGACGAAGGTTCTTCATAGTACTGCTCCTCTTCCTCTTCAATTTCGGCCAAAGCATTGACCGGAGGAGCTTCAAGCGCCAACCGTGGAGCAGCTGCAGGCAAGCGCGGCCTTTGTGAAGCATTGTTAGGAACAAAATTCCTTCTCGGGATATCCCGATACGAGGAACTGGGAGAGGCCTGGGCTAGCTGCTTCTTTAGTGCAAGCAAATCATTCGCCATTTTTGGAATGCTGGATCAGACGAAGTGGTAGGCGAAGGGCCCAAAGACTTAGGCTTTACTGATTCCTTTCTTAACTCGCCAGATATTATCAAATTGTCTTCTATACGGATGGCAGCAGCCTGAGCGAGAGGTAGAGTAGCTACTCGCTCTTGAAGGAGTAAGAAGCTAACTTTTGAACTCATGGCATTTACGAAAAAACACTTCTGGTTCTCCGGTGTTGGAAGCATGGCAGTAGGGACACGGTTGATTAGCGCATTGAACCGGGCGACAAAATCGCGCATGGTCTCATTTGCCTCCTTCTTCAGATGAGTGATTCGTGACAATAAAGTAAATGCATCTTCTGAAGGCTTATACCTGTCTTCAAAAGCGTCCCGCAAAGTTGCCCAACTAGTGATAGATCCGGCCGGCAAATGCTGAAACCATTCAGCTGCAGGCCCTTGTAGAGTTTCCAGAAAAAGGCGAACTGACACATCTTCGTGAGTCACGTCCAAAATACTGCATGACATAATGAAAGCAGAAATGTGGGAATCCGTGCTTTGATTTCCGCTCCCGTCGAATTTAGGAAAATTCTTTCGATTTCCGTGAGGGAGTGCGTGAACTGGATGTGGTAAAGCCAACGGACCCATAGCGTTTCCCCATGGTACCGCCATCTGAAAAGCCGGAAAGAGAACACGAGCTGGAAGTGTAGTTCCGCTGAGTAGCAAAGCACTACAAAGGGATGTGGATGCTTCTGGCAAAAGACTTTTTCTTCGTGAAGGCGAGACACTCCTGGATGACCGGCTAGCTGAGCTTAGCGCTGAAAAACGTGCCGGTGTTACGCTGAAATTGTGCCTCTGAAGCAGATCGAAAGTAGGATCAGCTTCTCCACGGGCTCTTCCGCTGCGCGTAAAAGGTTCACTCGCCAGTGTACCTTTCAGATCTGTAATATTACAGCGCAGATTTAAACTTTATTTTTGGGTGTACTTGCTGATTTTCTGGTTTTTCTGACAAAAACCAGCAGCATGCACTTTTCTGAATATTTGAAAATTATCCTCTTCAGAAACCGATTGCGGTTAAATGACAAATAACAGCGAGGATAAGATGGAGGGAATATAGTAAGCTGATTTTTCAGATCTGGTTTTTAATTTTCAGAGGGTTTAGAACATTTCAGAAAATAGTTAAAAACTCAGATCTACGGAAAATGATGATTTTTGATAAAAACTCAGCGAACTAAAGATATGTAACAGGCCCAGATCTATGATTCTCAGAAGAAAATTTTCAATTTTGAGTACTTTTGCAAATTTTTAGGATTTTTAACAAAAAGGTTTAGATTTGCAAACTGGCAGCAACCTGCTGATTTTTCCTGATTTTTTATTTTACTACCAAAGATAGATCGACAGATGATTTATCTGCATTTCTGTCTCATAAACCAGAGATTCTCGGGTTCGATCCCAGTGAGTCGCCAAAAACTGTTGGTCCGAAAATCTGTCGCGTGGGCAGATCTATGGATAGACGAGCCAACAGTGTGCAGGGCTTAGCCCCTCTTTGAGACAGCAAAGCGAAACTGGTTTATTGCTACTTCTACTAGCAGGAACCTATGCAAGTCTCACAGATTCTGCCTTCGGGGGTTGGGATCTCATCCCAGTAGAGTGTTTCAGGCTGAGAAAAGAAAGGAATGGAAGAGGGAAAAGAGAAAGATCAGATCCGAAGGAAGAAAAGAAATGAATTCCAAAGCAGAAGGGTCAGAAGATCTATGCTTTTAGTTTGGTAGTAAACAGAGCCAAACCTACTTGCATAAATAAACAAAGCAATACTGATAAACAAATGACGGAAAAGTAGATATGAATCCAACAGATTAAACACATACAGATCTAACGTAAGAAAGATCTAATGCATAACACAGCTATTGAGCACAAAGTCTGAATAATTGTATTACTGTTCTTTTCTGTTACAAGAAAGCTCAAAGTCTTTCTCTCCTCACTTCTATTTCTATCTGAAAAATGTTCACTCCTTTGAATACAACAAGTATTCTAGTATTTATAGAAAGTGAGGGAGAGAGAAGGCAAAATGGAGCCAACCACTTATTCACAAGATATTTACAAAATATCCAAAAGTCATGTTGACTTTGACAACTTGGACGGATGACATCATCCCATGATGCAACATGGATGATGTCATCGTTCATGCCAACACACTTATGATATTTCGAAGAGAAAGTCGGAGAATAGAGAGGAGAAGAGAAGAAGAAGAAGCTATTCATCATCATCATCCTGTGGCCTAAAAGGGGTCGCCTGTTTCTGATGCTGATCAGGAGATGAGATGTGGAACTGAGCGCGGTATTCCAAGAACTTGCTGATCATTGGCGCAAATTGATCTTGTGATGGATCCTTGTGCCTTTCACTGATTGCTTCGCAAGTTTCCCGCTCATCAATGAGCTTTTCGGGGACCTTGGAATAGTCTTTACCCGCCTCGATTAGGGACCCGATGAAGTCTCTACAGGCCAGTAGGTTGTTGATGGATTCGATGTCGAAAGTGACTTCTGGCCCTGTCCCTTGAGAAGCTAACTCCTTGAAAATTCGGATAGTATCGTCAGCTGATCTCAAGGTGAGGGAAGGAGTGAGCAACCCTGGAGTCATAGATAGAACAATCTTCTCCATTTGATGCATCGCATCCAGGGCCTCTTCCTTCACCTTGTCTATCTTCTCTAACACAAATTCGAGCTGATCTATCCGATAGTCCAGAGTGGACATGGTCTTGTTGAGGGTCCTTGGATGACCGAATACTCCAAACTTGACCAAATCTTCGACTGAACAGTCGAACATTTGTTGGAAGGCCTCGTGTTGGAGTCTGGCGTTTTCGAGCTCTTCTGATACTGGACTTGCTAATGTTTGGAGTTCCTTATTCGCCTTCTCGATGTTCAGGTATAAACTGATATACTCGGCGATCACCTTTTCACTATCCTTAAGGATTTGGCTTCTCCAAGCAGAAACAGCCATACCTTGCTCGCCGATTTTTGAATATTCATTGATCTTCTCCTGACTGAGCAGCTCAGGAGTCTCGGCGGCAGTTGTGGGAGGTGCACTTCCCATCTTCTGTAGGGCTTGAAGCAGGTATTTATTCTGCTCCTTCAGTAGCCTCTTTTCTTCCTTTGTTTCCTGAAGCTTTTCGCAGAGTGCATCAACTGCGGAAAGAGCTTCCCCCTGGAGACTTTCAGAGGACGTCCCCATTGTGACTTGGGTCACTGTGAAATCTGCCGGAGACAGATCTTCTTTCTCTTTGGTGGGATCGGGGTAGGCAATTTCCATAACTCTCTCACCTGCAGCGCTCTTGGAGAAGCGTGTAACCGGCTTGTGCTTCTTTGCTCCTTTAGCCGGAATGACTGAAAAGTCCATCGGAGCGATGGGGACTTTCCTCTTTGGTTGGCTCAGCTGCTGAGAGATCCAAGCTGGTCCTATTGAAGAAGGACCAGAGACAGAGGGGGAAGCAGCAACGGTAGAAGAGGGGAAGAGCGTGGAGACACGCGGCGGCGGCATTGAAAGAATAGCCGAAGACATGCCCACGGGAGGAAGGGAAACCGCAGCTGTAGAAGACATGGGAAGGGAAGGGAGCCCGGAAATGAGGGAAGAAATGGAGGAAGACAAATCAGCGAGAGAGGAGAAGATGGACGAAGAGGCAGGGGAGAGAGTAGAAGAAGGGGGAGAAGACACAACCAAAGGAGTGGTTGCCGATATCTGAGGAAGGGGAGGAAGAGAAGAAGAAGGGATAGAAGGGACCTCTGTAGTTGTAGCAATGCCGACATCCTGGGTGGATGGGCGTATAGGACTATCCTCTGTCAATTCCTTCTCTGGCGAATCCAGGGTTATTACTTGTTCAGGCTCTGAAGGAAGAGGACTTTCAGGGGCTTCCTCCTGAATGGTGCTAGGCTCACCTTCCGCAGCTTTGCCTTTTAGCTGCTTCTTTGACCTTGGAGGTGCATTACCCAAAGGAGAAGTTGTAAAATCTACACCGAGGTAGATTAACCCATTCATGCGGCACCAGTGCTCTGTTCTCCGCATAGTCTCCTTGACCCTCTCCTCGATTGTCTGAGGAGCCTTGCTTCTGTCAATGTCCGGGAAGGGCCAATCATCCCCTTCTGTGTCATTATACACTTTGTCTACTTCGTCTTCCGTGGTTTGGAAGCCTTTTGGGACAATAGCCACTCCGTAATGGATGATTTCCGTTAATGCTAAGCGAGAGTGATCCTTTCTTCTGAGTTCTACCTCATGGAGAACGTCAATGTAGATATCCTCAATCTGAGGGACATGAATCGGATCAAGCTTAGCCCTTGGTAGACAGCCCCTAGGGTGAATGTAGGCCTTCTTTGGGAAATCATGCTTTAGGTTGAGCAATTCTAGCTCAGCAAACATCTCCTTCGCCTTGTGATAGCTGGAGCATGTGTAACGGCCTACTGTGAGGGGGAAAGGAGTTCCGCCCTTCTTTCTCTTGAGGCACTTTTCATGGTATGTGACGAGCTGTCTTGATAGTTCCAGTAAAATCAGCTTTGGTCCAGCATACCTTGGCAACCTGGTTGGTTCGCCCAAAAAGTTGACCGCCCTCAGATAGGTGAATGTGGGAAATTGGGTGAACAAGGCCCCCCACTTCTCTGTGACTGCCACTATGTTTTTGGTTGTCCGGCCATGAGTCAAATTTGGCCGCAATATGCACATGATGTGATAGAAGAAAACATCATTGATCTTAGCGAAGTGTTGGATGCTGTTCTCCAGCTTCAGCTCTTGATAGTATTCATATATTTTGGCCTGAGGCCAAGTTCCGCTTCGGTGCAGCCCTGGATAATCCCTTTCAGACGCAGCAGCATACACTACGTAGGAGTTCATGTGGAACACTCTGTGTGAAAGCGAATCACCATTGCAGCTTGCTCGGATATTGTGCTGCTTATTATCTCCCCCCAGCAGAAACGCTGATCGGGCAGATTCTTATTCATTGTGTCCAGGTACCGCAGCATCCACTTATGGAAGTAGTGAGCATCTGAAAGACCGAAGACTCTGCTCAGGAAGGTGATTGTATCACTGAGTTCCTCTGAGAAATCACTCCGGTGGATAGTTTGAGGCCACCGGGTCACTACCTTCTTATTCTTGAGGTAGACCTCATTCATTAACTGCATGCACTGGTCCTCGTTGTCCTCCCAAGCCTTGAGGCATTCTTGCTGGCTAACAGCCACATAGTTCCGGTGATGAGGGATGCCAAGCATTAACTCAAAGCGACGGGCAGTAAGGTTTATAACTACCTCGCCCTTGCTATTCTCGACACATCTTGTGTCTTTGTTGAAGGATTGTGCAACAACCATCATAAACTCGTTATTAACAGCACTGACAGGAATCCCACCGGCGAAGTGCAGGGCGCTGCCTATCAATTTATCCATCCATGGACTCCTTGTCACTTTCTGAGTCCTTACCCAGAATTCCTCTATGTCAATGTGGCCCAGTTCAGAATCCCTGACATCCATATTGCACTCTGCCTGTGATTCGGGCATCCTGACCCTCTGATATTTGTATTTCATTTCTTCTTCTGTTAGCTTTGCCTTCCCTCTTGGTTTGGTGGGTCTCTTGCTTGACGTAGACATGTGTTCTTCAAGGCTTATTTGATGATCTGCACGTAGAAGGAGCGAAACCCAATCCAAGAAGCTTGAATTAGTCATTTGATCTTCCATTGGAATACTAGCAGAAGAAAGAGTTAGAACTTTTAAGATTCGGGGCGCAGGGCGCATGAAAAATGTATATAACATTTGAATAGTCAAGCGCGCACAGGAAAAGGGTGCAACAGAGAGGTTAGAGTTGGCGCCAAAGGCGCATGGGCATGTTACATTCAGTGCAACATGGAAAAAAGGCGCGCCAAAGGTATATGGCGCGGCGCATGGAGGGTCTACACAACATCATGTACTTGCGACGGAAGGTGCGCCCGCGCCTTGGAGGCTTTATACTTGCGCAAATAACTCTTGCGTTGCATGGAAGCTGGGCGCGCCCTTTGGCGCATAGAAGAGGGATGCAACAGGGGTAAAAGGTGCGCCAAAGTTTTTATGGAAGCGCGGGATTTAAACTCGCAGCATGTAAGAGGGGCGCGCTTGAATTTAAACTGCAGCAAGATGGCAGGGTGCGCCCTAGGCGCGGGTCTCGAGCGTGTTACAGGCCGAAAGGGTGCGCCTAGGGGCGCATGATTTTTAACTGCAGCATGCTGGGTAGACGCGCCGAGGGGCGCGACTGTCTAAGGTGCAACATGACGCGGCAACGCGCCATGGGGAATACTTGAAATACTTAAGCATTTTCACATTTCAACCTCCACTTCGAAAGGACGCTTGGCATCACTTAGTTTGATAAAATAGGATTAGACCAAGCCAAAATAAAACCATCCCTCCCTTTCCCATCAAATCCAGAAAGAGGGAGGGAGAGGAGAAAGAAAGCACAGACCAGGCAGGAGGAAGAAAACAAAAAGCTCGAGGGAAACAAGCCAGGCACAAATACAACTGATGAAAACCAGCAAGCAAGCACACACCAAGAACTAAATGAAAAGAGGATGAACCTCTTACCTTAACAATATAGCCAAAATCCTTGAGCGGGTCCACAACTTGATGAAAATGACAGAGCAGGGGCTGACAAATCCAGAGCGATCACGTGCCTTGACAAAATGCAATGAAAATGACAGGGCGGGCACGGGTATATATAACAAAACTTTGTCATTAATGCGCCACCAACTTTTGAAATGGCGCATGGAAACAGCTGTCGACAGGGGAAAGCGTGCGCCCTTTGGCGCATGGAAGGAAATGACAACAGGAGAATGAGCGCGCCTTTGGCGCATCAAACGAGTTGTCGACATGAAGCTATGTGCGCCCTTTGGCGCACCAAAACTTGATGTAACAAAGATATTACGTGCGCCCTTTGGCGCACCAAAAACTTACTCAACATCCTTTGGCGCACCGAAAGACGTGCTAACATGGAAAACCATGCGCCAAAGGCTTTTAAGGAGGCGCATCAAAAATTGATGTTGCAAGGCAAAACCATGCGCCCAGCCAAAAAAGGCTCAAAAAGACTAAGTTCAAAAACTGAATTTCCCGGGAAGGGATTTTACAATATTTTGAACGCGAAGGATCCCTAACGAGGGATCGAGACAAAATTTTCGGTATGGTTATCGGTAAAATTGCCCTTGTCAATTTTACGGGATAACACACTTCTATTTTGGGAATGTAACTCCCCCTCTCTACTTGAGTTGTCATGATTGTAGCATTGGGGATTACTCAACACCTCCTATATGTACACCCCATTTGATCTATGAGATAGAGGAGAGTTTTATGGCTTAACCAGGTTATGCCTATTTGTCAAATCTTTACATGCACATTCGGTTGATGCTCGCTCCTCCCAAGATCTCTTCACACCTTTGTCATTCGCACATCGGTTGATTTGCATGCCGTCCCTCGTGATCCTCGCAAGGGTTTTAAAACCCTCTTTCACCTTGAAGTAGTATTTTCTTTCTTTGCTGGAGGAGGAGGGGTAGAACCAAGTAGAGCTGCCACAACATCAAAATCAGGCCCGATTAATCGGGAAGAAGACTTTCTTTTCCTGCGCCTATTAGGGCTACACCCAAGAAAAGGAAGAAGAAGAAATAGAGGAGTCAAGGGGTCCGAGTGCAAGAGAACTCATGGCACTCAGAGTCTAAACTACTGTTTCCTCCAGTGGGGAAGTGCATGGAACCTCAAGAATTTCCTTTGCAGAGGAGTCTGTTAAACTTGGAGGTTCAGTTCTTGATCCTTCCTTCTCCATCTCAATAGTGGTTCCAGGGGTTTCTTCTAGTTCTATCATCTCATCATCCTCATTCTCACTTAGAAAAATAATGTTCTCTGGCCCAACAGGAAATTTTGAGTGCTCCAGAAGAGTCTCTTCCTCAATTGGTTCTTGCTTAACCTCTTTGACCTTCTTCTGATACACTTGAGTGGAAGAAGGAGTAGACAATTTAGGCTCTTTCATCAAGGAAGGAGGAGTTTTCTCAAGTACCTCAGTACTGGGCGTATGTACTTCCTTCCTAGGTGTGGAAGTTTCTCTTGAAGAAGATCTACCCTAGCTCCTCCTGAATTCACAAACTTTTCTATCAAACCAAACCTTAGTTCTAATGATGACAGGGGAAATTATCTCACTCAAATCATCTCTCTCCTTCACATACCAATTCAGGGTTTCTAGAGGAGTGTGCTTGATGGATCTCTCGTACTCATAGGATTGCAAATATTCATCATCATCTTTAAGACCTTCAGGACCTGGTAGAGGTTGAGGTCTATGATCTGTTGCAGAGACAATCTACCAAAATTCCTCCTCCTGGCTTCAAAATCATTAGTACAATCAGCCCAATAATCCCCAAAGATCGTGACGGTGATGATAAGTTATTCGAGATTTTGATCTATGAATTTATTTAGATCAAAGCAAGTCTTAGGCTTGAGAAAATTAACTTTAAGAGAAGTAATAGGCCTTTCTATATTTTGGGCATCTAGAGCTGTCTTACATGTACAATTCCCAAGGTGATAGGGAAATGAAGACTGTAAACTTATTATCTCTCGCAGTTCTATGGAGCTTATCCAGTTTGCCGCACACCTCCACAAGAGCCATTTTATCATTGCAGAACATGGGAAGCTTGAGAGGTGTACTTTCAAAACAATCCAATATTATGTATGAGAACTTTCTGAACTAGATGAAGAAAACCCCATACTTGGCTATCAGAGCCATAGCCTCATCATAAAATCTCCTGGAAGTGTCACCCTCTAAGAGTCTCATAATGTACATGGTGAAGGCATCATTTACCCTTCTGAAATTATGATTATTGTCCTTGATGGTAAATTGAGGGAAATATGCATAGATGGATTCATTCTTCTTGCCCTTAATGAAAATGAAGACAAACCACTCGTGAGATGTTACCAGGTGTACATGAGGTAGGAGGTCATGTAGAATTTTTGGTCTCTCGAACATTTGACAATTGTTTAGTCGATTCTCATAGATAATCTCGGCCCAATTTATGTTTTGCTTACCCTCGTAGATGATGCTTATGAAAGGACACATCCAAAAATGGAAGTCATTGGTAGAGGGCATTCCCATAATCTAGGCAAGTAGAGTGATGAAATATGATAGTTCCTCATTGAAATCAACCCTGAACAATGCCTTAGAGAGTCAGGACGCTCCCTTCTTAGGGCACTTTAGCCATGACTTAGCTACCGAGCCTTATATTTATCGTTTTCCTGATCAAACAAAGCCTGAGCTTGAGTGAGAGTGAGAAAATTGAGTCTCTCTTTCAGAATGTGTAGGGCAACAACGATGGTGGTAGCATCTAGTTTTGCAATCAATTCTCCATGCACATTAACAACCTCCTTGGTATCCGGATTGAAATGAGCCCCATAGGCGAGCACAGTTTCGCACACTACACAGAGATGGGAAAACTAGTAGCATATGTGATTCCACTATCATTGATCATTTGGGCCATGGGAGCAGGGTTGTCGCATGTTAACCCGCCCAAAAATCATCAAAATCCAAGTGTCGAACTTCACTATCCCCAATATTAGGTACAGAGGTCTCCAGAGGTGACAGATGCTCATGCCCTTGAAACTTGATCTTCATTTTTACAATGCACAGAGGAATGGCCTTCAAAGAATAGATTTGCAATAAAAATGCAAAGGGATACAAGAAGATGAAAAAATGATTCAATTGCAAGAATTTGGGCAAGAAATAACAAGCAAGCAATGTGACAAATGCATAGATAGTGGTCCCTTTAAATATCCATTTAGGAGAGATAAAATCATAAGTGCGCATTAAATACACCTTGCATCGACTCAAAAAGGAGAAATGCAGAAAGACAAAAAAACTAGTGCAGACGGTCCATGGGACATTGGGACATGTGGGATGTGAAAAGCTGATTCGGCCGATGTGGGTGATGCAAGGAATGCGGGCCAAAAGAGAACAGTACCAAGGACATAGAAATGTGAAGGACATGAAGACCCAATTCAGCTGATGTGGGGAATCGGGGACCAAGAAGCCCGGGTGAACTTGGGATAGATGGGCCGAAAAAGCGTGAAAATCCAAGAGACAGGATCTCATGGGAAAATTGGTCAATCGGTGAACAAAAGGCCCACTGGAACTTGGGACATGAAGGACAAAAATGTCTGACGGACCCGCAAGTTACTAAAATGACTCAAAACAAACAAAATTTCACCATCTCTTCGAATTTTCCCTTTACCAAAACACTTCCAAAGGGTTCCAACTCAAAAATTTTATATTTTTCAACTTTCAAAAGAGAGTAATTTTGAGGGTACAACAATGCCCTAGCAAACAAGTGCACGTGAGTTTGAATGTATGCATTCCCCTTCAAACACTTGTGCATGGGCCTAGCACAGCCCATAGAAGGATGAAAAACAAACTTCTAAAAATGAAAACATGTCAAAACTTTGGTATTTAAATCAATTTCTAATGAGATACCCATTAACGTTTCATGCAAAAGGAATATTTTAACACATATAAGGTTAGAAAATCTATTCAATCTTCAAAATACATGGAATGGTTAAAAAAATGATGTAAATCACAAAACTTGAAATCAACTTCTATGGATTATGGAGTAACTCCCACCGGACGTGCATATGTGTTCACGTGTAAATTAGGAAAGCTATTATATTTGAAACTAAACGCCTAAGAGTTTTAAAGCTTTAAACCAATCTAACAAGATCCATCAAGATAAGAGATTAGGAGGCTAATTTCTTTAACATGCATATAACTTTGAACTTAATTAAACTAACATGCCTAAATCAATCTCTACTCTTTAAATGCTGACTTGGAATGAACCAAAAAGATCCTTAGCAATCAGATTTGATCATTAGTATGATCCCAAGGTATGAGAATGGAATCTCACCAATAATGTCTTCAAGGCCATATGGTTCTCTCCATATTACTCAAGCTTGAGTTAATGGATGCACTATGATGATATTAGCTAAATATAAATGGAAAAATGCTCAAGATCTTAAATGCCTATAGTTTATGCTAGAGGAGGAAAATTGTTCTAAGAAACGATGAGGAGGAGGGTTCTATTTATATGTTTCTCATTCAAAAAATGGTATGATTTTGGTGCATGTGGGACAAAGGTAAGTCCAAAAGAACTTTTAGCAAGTCAAAGCACTTTTGGCTAGGATTATAAGCTAATTAATATTTTAAGATTGATTAAGATGTCCAAGTAGGCTTAGGAAACTTTCTCGGGAGCATCTAAAGGAGGTTTTGACATATGTTGAATGTTTTGGAAGTGATAGCTATCCAATAAGAAGGTTTATTGGTCAAATGTATGGTGGGAGGCTTAATCAATGTACAATAGTTAATTAAGAGGAGTTTGAGGGAGAAATGAGCCTAATTGATTAAGTGTCGTCAATTTATGGGAATAGAATAGTTAGTGAAATGTTAGTAATAACATTATTTTTATCAAATTATAGGTTTTTACACCTAGTATGCCCTAAAAAGTCAAGTGTGAACCAAAGCATGATAGTTATCATAAGGTAATGACAATACAAGTGTATCAAGTGGTTTTTGTTGATGCTTAAGAGATATTATACATTAAGTTCAGATCATGAACTCGCATGGGATGATAGAGACATTTTATAAAGCAATGTAAAAGTGGGGGAAAGTTATGGTGCCCGCCAAGTATGTAAGTGATGTAGATCTAGTTAATGGCGTTAAGTGGATAAATTTAAGTAGTTTCCTTGAAAAAATTGATTTTACATTGAAGTGGTGATTTCCTAGGATCCTCTCACACAGGGCGGCTTATTTGATAATGTTGTAGAAGACTTGAGTGGAGGCCAAGTTGAACTAAGTTTTAGAGGAGGTTTCTTAGATTGACTTGGTAATATTATAGATGACTTAGTAGGTGGAGGTGATAGAGAATGAACCCCGAGAGGCTATTGCTTAGTTTTACTTGGTAATGTCATATATAACTTGAGTGGGGAGGTGTGGGACCATCCTTAAGAGTATTGTTGGTCTGAAAATCTGTTGTCTCGGACAGATCTATGGATAGACGAGCCAGCAGCAGTGTGGTGGCATAGCCCCTCTTTGAGTCAGCAAAGTGAAACTGGTTTATTGCTATTCTACCAGCAGGAATCTATGCAAGTCTCACAGATTCTGCCTTCGGGGGTTTGGGATCTCATCCCAGTAGGGGTGTTTCGACTGCGAAAAGAAAGGAAAGGAAGAGGGGATGAAGAAAGAGCAGGTCCGAAGGAAGAAAAGAAATGAATTCCAAAGCAGAAAGGTCAGAAGATTTATGTTTTGGGATTGGTAGTAAACAGAGCCAAACCTACTTGCATAAACAAACAAAGCAATACTGATGATGAATAAATGACAAAAAAGTAGATATGAATCTAACAGAATAAACACATACAGATCTAACATAAGAAAGGTCTGATGCATAACACAGCTATTCAGCACAAAGTCTCAATATTTGTATTACTGTTTTCTTCTGTTACAAGAAAGCTCAAAGTCTTTTTTCTTCACTTCTATTTTTCATCTGAAAGATATCCATCCATCCCACAATACAACAAGTATTGGGGTATATATAGAAGAAGAAGAGAAAAGAAGGCAAAAAGGAGCCAACAACTATTTACAAAATATCTAAAAGTCATGTTGACTTTTTACAACTTGATGGATGACATCATCCCATGATGCAACATGGATGACATCATCATTTGTATCAACACACTCCAGATATTTCCAAAAAGAAAGACGGAGAAGAGAAAGAGAAGAAGAAGAAGAAGAAGAAGAAGCAGCTATTCGTCATCATCATCCTGCGGCCGAAAGGGGGTGGACTGCTTTTGTTGCTCCTCAGGTGACGAGATATGGAACTGAGAGTGGTATTCCATGAACTTGTTGATTATTGGCCCTAGTTGATCCTGGGAAGGATCCTTGTGCCTATCACTTATCGCCTCACAAGTCTCCCGCTCATCTATGAGCTTCTCTGGGAGTTTGGAATAGTCCTTTTCTGCCTCAATGAGGAACCCGATGAAGTCCCTACAGGCTAGCAGGTTGTTGATAGATTCTGTGTCAAATGTGACCTCCGCCCCGTTCTTGAGAAGCGATCTCCTCAAGATCCGGGGTGGTTTCATCAGCCTTTCCTTAAAGTGAAGGAAGGAGTAAGTAACCCTCGCGACATATTAAGAACAATTCATTCCATTTGGTGCATCGCATCCAGGGCTTCTTCCTTGACTTTGTCAATCTTTTCTAGAATAAATTCTAGCTGATCCACCCGGTAGTCCAGAGTGGACATGATTTTGTTGAGGGCCCTTGGATGGCCGAAGACGCCGAACTTGACCAGATCTTCGACTGAATAGTCGAACATTTGTTGGAAGGTCTCGTGTTGCAGTCTGGCATGTTCCAACTCTTCTGATATGGGCCCTGCTAACGCTTGGAGCTCTTTATTCACCTTACTGATATTCAGGTACAAGTCAGAGAACTCGGCGATCACTTTTTCACTGTCTTTGAGGATTTGGCTCCTCCAAGCGGAAACGGCCATACCCTGCTCGCCGATCTTGGCATACTCATTAATTTTCTCCTGGCTGAGAAGCTCAGAAGTCTCGGCGGTAGTTGTGGGAGGCGCACTACCCATCTTCTATAAGGCTTGGAGCAGATATTTGTTTTGCTCCTTCAGTTGCCTTTTCTCTTCCTTTATCTCTTTAAGCTTCTTGCAGAGGGCGTCAACTACAGAAAGAGCCTCCCCCTGAAGACTTTCGGAAGATGTCCCCATTGTGACTTGGGTCACAGTAAAATCTGTCGGAGACAGATCCTTTTTCTCTTTGAGGGGATTGGGGTACGCGATTTCCATAACTCTTTCTCCTGCAGCACTTTGAGAGAAGCGCGTGACAGGCTTCTGCTTCTTCACCCCCTTAGATGGGATCACGGAAAAGTCCATCGGAGCGATGGGAACTTTCCTCTTTTGCTGACTTAGCTGTTGAGAGATCCAAGCTGGACCCATGGTAGAAGGACCAGAAATAGAGGAGGGGGCAGCTGCAGTAGTAGAGGGGAAAAAGGTGGAGACACGTGGCGGCGGCATTGAGAGAATAGCCGAAGAAGTGCCCACGGAAGGAAGGGAAACTACAGCTGCGGAAGACATAGGAAGGGAAGGGAGCTCGGAGATAAGGGAAGAAATGGAGGAGGACAGATCCACGAGGGAAGAGAAGATGGACGAAGAGGCGGGGGAAATAGTAGAAGAAGGGGAAGAGGACACGACCAAAGGGATGGTCGCTTGAGTCGCTCGAGGAGGGGAAGGAAGAGAAGAAGAAAGGATAGAAGGGACCTCAGTTGTTGTAACAATGCCGACATCCTGAGTGGATGGGCCAATGGGAATATCCTCTTCTGCTTCTTTCTCTGGTGTGACCAGAGATATTACCTGCTCGGGTGCCGCGGAAGGAGGACTCTCAGGGGCTTCTTCCTGAATGGTGCTGGATTCACCTTCTACGCCTTTGCCCTTGCCTTTAGGCTACTTTTTGGATCGTGGAGGTGCGTTGCCCAACGGGGAGGTTGTGAAATCAACCCCAAGGTAGATTAGTCCATTCATACGGCACCAATGCTCTGTCCTACGCAAAGTCTCCTTGACCCTCTCCTCAATTGTTTGAGGGGCCTTAGTTCTATCAATGGCCGGAAAGGGCCAATTGTCCCCATCTGTGTCAGTATATACCTTGTCTACTTCATCTTCCATAGTTTGGAAGCCTTTGGGGACAATGGCTATCCCGTATTGGATGATTTCTGCCAATGCTAGGCGAGAATGATCCTTTCTCCTGAGCTCCACCTCATGGATGATGTCAATGTAAATGTCCTCGATCTGAGGGACGTGGATTGGATCAAGTTTCACCCTTGGCAGACAGCTCCTTGGGTCGAAGGTAGGCCTGGCTGGGAAATCATGTCTTAAATTGAGCAGCTCCAGCTCTGCGAACATTTCCTTCGCCTTGTGGTGGGTAGAGCATGTATACCGCCCACTGTGAGGGGGAAAGGAGTTCCACCCTTCTTTCTTTTCAGGCATTTCTCGTGGTATGTGATTAGCTGCCTTGACAGCTCCAGCAGAATCAGTTTAGGCCCAGCATACCTTGGTAGCCTGGTTGGCTCTCCTAAAAAGTTGGCAGCCCTTAGATAGGTGAATGTGGGAAACTGGGTGAACAAGGCCCCCCATTTCTCAGTGGCTGCTACTATGCTTTTGGTTGTGTGACCATAAGTCATATTCGGCCTCAATAGGTAGATGATGTGATAGAAAAACACATCGTTAATTTTTGTGAATTGGGAGATGCTATTCTCCAGCCTCAATTCCGGGTAGTACTCGTATATCTTGACCTGAGGCCAAACTCCACTCCGCGTCAGGCCTGGATAGTCCCTCTCTGATGCTGCAGCGTAGACCACGTAGGAGTTCATATGGAATGTCCCCATTGTGCTAAATTAATGTAGCTGCTCAGAGATTGTGCTACTTATAATTTCTCCCCAGCAAAAGCGCTGATCAGGCATATTCTTGTTCATGGTCTCTAAGTACCGCAGCATCCATTTATGGAAATAATGGGCATCAGAAAGCCCGAAGACCCTGCTCAGGAATGTAATGGTGTCACTGAGCTCCTCTGAGAAGTCGCTGCGGTGGATGATTTGGGGCCACCGGGTTACTACCTTTTTGTTTTTCAAGTAAACTTCATTCATTAGTTGCATACACTGATCTGCATTGTCATCCCATGCCTTAATGCAATCTGCTTGACTGATGGCCACAAAGTGCCGGTGGTGGGGTATGCCGAGTATTCCCTCAAAGTGACGGGCAGTGAGGTTAATGACTACCTCGCCCTTGCTGTTTACGACACACCTTGTGTCTTTGTTGTAACATTGGGCAATCACCATCAAGAATTCATTGTTGACGGCGCTGACTGGGATTCCACCAGTGAAGTGCAGGGCACTGCCTATCAGTTTTTCCATCCATGGACTCCTTGTGACTTTCTGAGTTCTAGCCCAGAATTCCTCCATATCAATATGTCCCAATTCTGAGTCTCTGACGTCCATGCTACACTCGGCCTGGGACTCGGGCATCCTGACCCTTTGATATTTATATTTCATCTCTTCTTCTGTAAGTTTGGCCTTTCCTTTGGATTTGGTAGGTCTTTTGCTGGATGTTGACATATGTTCTTTCAAATTTATTTGCTGATCTGCACGAAGAAGAAGCGAAACCCAATCCAAAAAGGTTGTATTAGCCATTTGATCTTCCATTGAAATGTTAGCAGAGAAGAAAGAGTTAAACCGCACGAGGAAAGTGTGTTGCAAGGGTTAAACTGGCGCCAAAGGCGCATGGCGCATGAATACTGCAGGATGCATTTTACAAAAGGGCGCATGAAAACATCGTGTTGCATAGAGACAGGATGCGCCAATAGGCGCATGGATTTTGTATGTTGCATGAACATTTGGTGCGCCCAAGGTAGTTTGGCGCGGCGCACAAAGGGTTTACACAACATGATGCAGCTGTAATGGGGAATGCGCTTGCGCTTTCAAAGCTTTGTACTTAGCATGGATAAAGCTGATGTTGCATGAGATGCAGGGTGCGCCGAGGGGGCGCATAGATATGCGATGCAACAAGGAAGGTTGATGCGCCAAAGAGGGCGCAAGGCTAGTGTTTGTAGCATATGGAGGAGGCGCGCCTTGAGGGCGCAGAAGTTTATGATGCAACAGGCGTGATGGGTGCGCCATTGCGTGGGTTTTATTCATGTTGTGAGTGGGGACAGATGCGCCAAAGGGGCGCAACTGTTTATGATGTTGCAGGATGCGTCGATGCGCCAAAGGGAAAAACGGTCTTCTTTTTCTCCATTCCTTTCTCTCGTTCTTTGCAGGTTTATTTGGACAATGAAACGGCTCATCAAAAAGGAAATAAAACCATGTTTTTTAGACAAGCTCCCCTATTAGCAGATCTGGACAGAGGGAGAGGGATATGGGAAGATAGCAAAAGGAGGAGGCTAGACCAACATTTTGATATTTCAATACTTCCAAACCACAACCAGACCACGAGCACACCAAGAACCAAAAACGTAAAACACACGAGAGGGAGAGGAACCTCTTACCTGGATAAATAGCAAAAACTTGCAACGGGTCCACAAGGCGTTGAAAACGATGAGGCAGGGGCTGACAGGCTCAGAGAAAAGAAATCACGTGCTCTGCGACTAGTGAAAATGACATTTTGGGCGCGCAAAAACATATATATAGGTGAACTAGTCATAAATGCGCCACCCACTTTGTAAAGGGCGCATGAAAATTATCATCAACATGGGAAGGTATGCGCCCTTTGGTGCATGAAATTATTTGCCAGCATGAAACTAAGCGTGCCTTTGGCGCACCAAAATTTGTGTTGTCATTAGATTATGTGCGCCCTTTGGCACACCGAAAAGTGGCGCAACAAAAGTTGTGCTAACATGAAGGCGGATGCACCTTGGCGCACGCAGAGAAGACTCAACATACAAGGTGCACCAAAAGGCATGTTGACACTAAAAATATGCGCCAAAGGCTTTAAAGGGGGCACCAAAAGTTGGTGTTACATAGTAATTCCATGCGCCCGTACCCAAAAAGACTAAGTTTGGAAAACTAGATTTCCTGGGAAGGGATTTTGCTGGAAGGGATTTTTTGAACGCAAGGGATCCCTAACGAGGGATCGAAACAAAATTTTTGGTATGGTTATCGGTAAAATTGCCCTTGTCAATTTTACGGGATAACAGCTGGCTCTTTCTGGGGACTATCCCTGAGAAAACTCGGGGTAGAGAATCCTAGATCTCATGTGCCTATCCATTGGGTAACAGAGTCAAAAACAAGGGCAACCGGAGGGAGAGAAAAAGGAACACACAACAAACCGAAAGCAAACACACGACGAAAACAAACACACAACTAAAGAAAACTGTACAAAGAAGAGAGCAAGCTCTACTTCTTGAAAATTTTTAGATGTTGCCCGCTATAAGGAAGCGGGAGCTCGGTTCCATCCAGATATGAGAGATAGAAGCTATTCTCTCCATTGAGCTGCTTGATCTTGAAGGGCCCTCTCCATAGGGAATCAAACTTTCCGTGCATGCCCTTTGGCTCTCTTCGCTTGTCCCACAAAAGGACGAGATCTCCCACTTGAAAATCCTCTTGCTTTGCTTTTTTATCGAATAATCTCTTGACTTGATTCTGATGTTCGGTGATCCTGTCGACCACCCTTATTCTCTTTTCTTCAAGTTCTGCCAGATACATGATCCTCTTTTCTAGAGAATTCTGGAAAGTTTCATCTTCAATGGCTCGTGCCAAGCGCAGAGCAGGAAGTTCGTAGAAATGGGAAGCTCGGCATCAGTGCCATATAACACTTGAAAAGGTGACATGCCGAGAGACCTCTTGGGAGTAATACGATCGGCCCACAAAGCGTCGTACAAAGACTTGTGCCACATCCGCTGATTCTCATCCACTAACTTCCGTATGATGGTCACCAAGTTCTTGTTGCTGGATTCTGCCTGACCATTTCCCTGGGGATAATAATCTGAGGCGTGAGCCAAAGTTATCCCATATTCATAGCAAAACTAATAACTTCCCATGAGGAGAAGTTAGAAGCATTATCAGCAACGATTTTGTTTGGAACGCCAAACCTGACAATGATATTTTCTTTAATGAAATTGCAAACCACCTCAGAAGTGGCATGCTTGACAGGTATGGCTTCCACCCACTTGGTGAAGTAATCCATTGCTGTAAGGACATAGCTATGTCCAGCACTCGATTGAGGATTGAGTGCACCAATAAAATCAATTCCCCATTGCTTGAATGGTTCATTGATAATGACAGGCCTAAGGGGAAAAGCAGCCAACTTGGGCTTGCCGACGAATTGCTGGCAGGGTTCACACTTTGCCACCCAGGTGGCTGTATCTTGGAAGAGCGTCGGCCAATAGTACCTGGCTCGAATGATCTTGTGTGCAGTCACGGAGGAAGAGAAATGCCCCCCACAGGCTGAATTGTGAAAACTTTCTAGTAGTTTTACCTGCTGGGGTTTGTCAACACATCGCAAAAAGATGCCATCTATCCCACGTTTATATAAACCGTCATCCCAGATGACATATTTAGCTGCTCTGAGCTTTATAGTGTGCTTCTCCTTTGCAGTTAGGTGCATTGGGCATTCGCCGTAGGTGAGGAAGAAAGCGATATTGGAATACCATTCATCACTAGTCGCAACAAATAGGACCAGAGGCAGCGAATCGGGTTTTTCCACCTGCCGGTCTCAGGTTTCATTGGTGAAGTCACCCTTTTCATCGTGGTTTTTCGAATCTTTTTTTCAGCCATTAGCGACATGTGCCCTGCCCCTTACCAGCTTGGTTGGTTTAATATCCAGTCATACTCGGACCTTGCGATCCAATTTCCTCGCAAGCTTCCTAACTCCTGCTGAGTTAGAATTGATTTCACCGCCGTGTCAGGGACCAGCACCACCGTATGCGAGTTTAGAATGTAATACCTGAAATTCTTCACTGCTTTGACAACGAAAAGGCATGCTTCTCCAATTGAGTCATTTTTAGTTCGTGAGGCTTGAGGGGAGAACTCATGAACGCAATCGGAGATTCGATGTCCTCCGAATTCTTTTGCATCAATATTGCGGACACAGTATGCTCAGATGCGTAACTATACATGATGAAGTCCTTGGAGAAATCGGGACATACCAGACTGGTGCATGAGCAACGGAAGCTTTTATTTCTTCAAATGACCTTTTCCCCTCTTCGCTCCATCTGAAAGTTGGTGACCCCTTCATCATGTTCAATATGTGACGGGTCTTCCCAGCAAAGTCAGGAACAAAACGCCTGAGAAAGTTCACCTTTCGAAGAAAGAATGAACACAGCCTTGCTTGTAGGCGAGTAAGGCTTTGAATAGCCTTAACTCTTTCAGTATCTATCTTTGTTCCTTCTTTGCTAACCACATGCCCTAGCAACTTTCCTTCCGTGACTCCAAAAACAGACTTTTTTGGGTTTAGGGAAATCCCATGTTCTCGGCACCTGGCCAACACTTGCTCCAAATGATCACAATGATCATTTCGTTGTTTAGAGAACATGGTTAAGTCATCTAGATAAACCACAATGACTTTCCCCATCATACCTTTGAATGCGAAATCCATGGCCCATGAAAAGTGGCGCCAAAGATTAGTTAGGCCAAAAGGCATCCTCGCTGTAGGCAAATGTACCCTGAGGAGTAGTGAATGCTATTTTAAATCGATCTTCACCTGAAACTTCAATCTGATTATAGCCGAAAAACCATCAAGCATGGATAAAGATCTCTAATCCAGATTATCGCTGCGCAGAACTTGATCCATTATCGAAGTGGGTAGTTTTCTTTCAAGGAAGCTCGATTCAAATTGCGAAAGTCTACGCATATGTGTATCTCACCGTTTTTCTTGCGCACTGGCACAATATTTGCTACCCAAGTACTGTGATGGATAGGAAAGATGATTCTCGCATCCAACATCTTCTGAATTTCGGCCTGGATAGTCCCCGAAATCTTAGGATTATAGTGCCTCTGCTTTTGGCGAAAGGCTTTGACATCTTCTTTCAACGGGATGTCATGCTGAACGTCCTTTGGCTTGAAAGACTTTAGATCGGCATAGGACCATGCCAACACATCCATATATTTTTTTAGCAACTTGAAAAATTTCCGTTTCTCCTCATGCGTGCAACATTTGCCAATGTTTATAAATTACGGGTGCTCTATCGAACCTATATTGACCGGTTCGGTTTCTGGGGATGAGTCAGGGTCATCTCGCCTCTTCTTTTTCACAAAACAGTCATGCCTGTCAAACAACCACTCCAGAGAAACTAGGCCCTTTGGGATTTTATTTCCTTTGAGCTGACATATGTCGTCGTTCCCTTTGGATTTATCGCCTTGATCGGTGACTGATTCACGGAAAGTGGAAGTAGATCCTTCAAAGTGTAATTCTTTAAATTTTTCCACTTTCTCTAGAAAGGCAATGAGTTGATTATCATCGTTGAACACCTGCCAATGCTGAGAATTGTCTGGCACGCTCGGGCGGAAAACCACCTCAATGGTGTATTTGTTTGTTTTCAAACCTGGGTGAGGAAGCATGAGGGATGCTGAAACAGCCAATGAATCGGCCATGTCATTTTGAGCCCTTGGAATGGATTCTATTGAAAAAGCATCGAATTCCTCGATGTTGTCCCATACCGCATTACGGTAATGCCTGAGCCTTTCATTCTTCACTTGGTAAATCCTTTTAACTTGATTCACAACTAGCTCCGCATCACCTTGTACTTTCAGATTTTTAATCCCTCTTTCTTTTGTGGCTTGCATGCCAAGTAACAAAGATTCATACTCAGCAGTATTATTCGTGTTAAAAAACTGCAACTTGAAAGAGAGAGGAATGACTTCTTCCTCGGGAGATATTAGCACGGCTCCGGCGCCACATCCGCTGGTTGTGCAGCTGCCATCGAACTGCAAGGTCCAGATCTTGTTAAGATCTCCTTCTTGAACGGGACAACCATTTTATCGGACTCGGTAGACAAGAAATAGTTCCCCATCCCTGATGATTCAAAAAGGATTTGAGCTTTGGGGTCCTCAGAGCTAGTAACCAAGTACTTCTTTTGTGATTCCGGCTCCAAAGTCTGCATTACGCCTTTGACGGGAATCCTAGCTTTAGACCAATCCATATGGATTTCTCCACCAACTTCACTTCAAAAACTTCTTCCCAGAAAATTCCATAGTGCCGTAATGTCAAAGCAACGAGGACTGTCATCTTTACTCTCTTTTCTGGGAATGCCGCAAATGCAAATTACGCATCTTTGATTTGGCCAACCAACGGAACCTGCTTGGTTTCCAAGGAATAACATCTACCGAAAGGCTTGGTAAGAGTGAGGCCCAGAGCATGGGCGACCTTTGCCGGCATGACATTATCAGAAGCCCCGAAATCAATTATGCAGTTACTCAGCTTGTGTCCATTGATTAGGAGGGAGAGATAGAAAGGCTCTATCTTGCCCGATGCCGATGTCAAGAAACATTTATGTGGGATTCAGGGGGGAGTGGAAAGGATTCCTTTTGGGGAAACCTGATTAGATACAACAACTTGACTTTGAATATACTTGGTCAATCTTACAAGCTGTTCGGGATTTGACTGAAGGTACTCAACTTCAGACATTTGGATCTTGGTCTTTTTTGCATGATCTATGATATCAAACGCGGCCAAGGGTTGCATTGGTGAAGGAATGAGTCCCTCACTTTGCGATGGTGGAATAGGATTACTGGTCTTGGTAGGAACATGAGAGGACTGATTTAGAGGGGAGATGGGGGGAAAAGATTTCCTTGTAAAAGATTTGCCAGGGAGTTGAGTAGGAAGAGGATTACCTCTTTTAGCAATGATCGGAGGCACGTTTGACACGGCCTTCTCCTGCTGGACATGGGCAGCAACTTCCGCTTCTTTTCCTTGCGAGCGAGTAAAAACGGCGTATGACTGTCCGCTTGCATATCCCTGGGTACCCTCCTCTTCATCAGATTCTTCCTCGTCAAATTCCATATACCCGATAGTAGAGTCGCCTGAGTTGGTTCACCGACATCTTGATCATCTTCGCCCGAGATGAAGGTTCTTCATAATCGCTCTTCTCCTTCGATTTCGGCCGGAGCGTTGTGACCGAGGAGCCTCAAGTGCCAACCGCGGAGTGGTTGCGGGTAAGCGGTCTTTGTGAAACATTGTTAGGAACGAAATTCCTCCGTAGAATATCCCAAAGATGAGGAACTCGGGGAGGCTCGCCAATCGCTTCTTCAATGCAAGCAAGTCATTTGCCATCTTTTCAAAGGCTAGATCAGACGAAGTAGTGGGCGAAGGGCCCCAAGATTTAGGCTTGGTGATTCCTTTTCATTTCGCGAGATATTATCAAATTATCCTCTATTCGAATGGGCGGCTTGGGCAAGAATTAAGGCACCACTTGCTCCCGAAGGAGTAAGAAACTAACTTTTGAGCTCATAGCATTTACGAAGAAACACTTTTGATTTTCCGGTGTTGGAAGCATGGCAACAGGGACACGGTTGATTAGTGCATTGAACCGGGCGATAAAATCGCGCATGGTCTCATTTGCCTCTTTCTTTAGGTGAGTGATCCGTGATAATAATGCAAATGCATCTTCTGAAGGTTTGTACCTGTCTTCAAAAGCATCCCGCAAGGTGGCCCAACTGGTAATAGATCCGGCTGGTAAATGCTAAAACCATTCAGCTGCAGGTCCTTGTAGGGTTTCCAGAAAAAGGTGAACCGACACATCCTCGTGAGTTACATCCAAAATACTGCATGACATGATGAATGCAGATATGTGGGAATCCGTACTTTGATTTCCGCTCCCGTCGAATTTGGGAAAATTCTTTCGGTTTCCGTGAGGTAGCGCATGAACTGGATGTGGTAAAGCCAAAGGACCCATAGCATTTCCCCATGGTACCGCCATTTGAAAAGCCGGAAAGAGAACACGAGCTGGAAGTATGGTTCCACTGAGTAGCAAGGCACTACAAAGGGATGTGGATGCCCCTTGCGAAAGATTCTTCCTTCGTGAAGGCGAGACACTCCTGGATGACCGGTCAGCCGAGCTTAGCATGAAAAGCGTGCCGGTGTTATGCTGAAATTATTCCTTTGAAGCAGATCGAAAGTAGGGTCAGCTTCTCCACAGGCTCTTTCTTGCGTGCGTAAAGGTTCACCCGCCAGTGTACCTTCCAGATCTGCAACGTTATGGCACAGATTTGAAATTTCTTTTTGGTTGTACTTGCTGATTTTCTAGTTTTTCTGTCAAAAACCAGCAAAGAAATACTTTTCTAAATATTTAAAAACTATCCTTATCAGAAAACCGATGCCGGTTAATGACAAATAACAATGAGGATAAAATGACAGAGAAGAATAGCAAGCTGATTTTCGGATCTGATTTTGACTTTTTTCAGAGGGTTTCAAACTTTTAGCAAACAGTCAAAAATTCAGATCTACGGCAAAATACTGATTTTTATAAAAACTCAGCGAACTAAAGATTTGTAACTAGGCCAGATCTATGGATCTCAGAAGAAAATTTTCAATTCAGAGCACTTTTGCAAATTTTTGGATTTTTAACAAAAAGTTCAGATTTGCAAACAGATAGTGATTTTTCTGATTTTCTATCCTATCACTATCATAGATCGATAGATCTGCATTCGTTCCCAATGAGTCACCAAAAAGCTGTTGGTACGAATATCATCACACCGGACAGATCTATGGATATACGAGCCAACAGCAGTGTGCGGTGGCATAGCCCCTCTTTGAGTCAAGAAAGTGAAACCGGTTTATTGCTATTCTACCAAAGAGGAATCTATGCAAATCTCATAGATTCGCTCTTGGGGTTTGGGATCTCATCCCAAAGTGGGGTGTTTCCGATTTGTGAAAAGAAAGGAAAGGAAGAGGGGATGAAGAAAGAGCAGTGTCCGAAGGAAGAAAAGAAATGAATTCCAAAGCAAAAAGGTCGAAGATTTATGTTTTGGGATTGGTAGTAAAGTGAGCCAAACCTACTTGTATAAACAAACAAAGCAATACTGATGATGAATAAATGACAAAAAAGTAGATATGAATCTAACAGAATAAACACATATAGATCTAACATAAGAAAGGTCCGATGCATAACACGCCTATTCAAAGACAAAGTCTCAATATTTGTATCACTGTTTTCTTTCTCACATAAGAAAGCTCAAAGTCTTTTTCTTCACTTTTATTTTTCATCGAAAGATATCCATCCATCCCACAATACAACAAGTATTGGGGTATATATAGAAGAAGAAGAGAAAAGAAGGCAAAAAGGAGCCAACAACTATTTACAAAATATCTAAAAGTCATGTTGACATTTTACAACTTGATGGATGACATCATCCCATGATGCAACATGGATGACATCATCATTTGTATCAACACACTCAGATATTTCCAAAAAGAAAGACGAAGAAGAGAAAAGAAGAAGAAGAAGCAACTATTCGTCATCATCATCCCGCGGCCGAAAGGGGGTGGATCGCTTTTGTTGCTCCTCGTGTGACGAGATATGGAACCGAGAGCAAAGTATTCCATGAACTTGTTGATTATTGGCCCTAGTTGATCCCGGGAAGGATCCTTGTGCCTATCACTTATCACCTCACGAGTCTCCCGCTCATCTATGAGCTTCTTTTGGGAGTTTGGAATAGTCCTTTTCCACCTCAATGAGGAACCCGATGAAGTCCCTACAGCAAAGAAAGTTGTTGATAGATTTCGTGTCAAATGTGACCTCTCGCCCCTGTTCTCGAGAAGCGATCTCCTCAAGATCCGGTGGTTTCATGCCTTTCCTTAAAGTGAAGGAAGGAGTAAGTAACCCTGGCGACATATTAAGAACAATTCATTCCATTTGGTGCATCGCATCCAGGGCTTCTTCCTTGACTTTGTCAATCTTTTCTAGAATAAATTCTAGCTGATCCACCCGATAGTCTAGAGTGGACATGATTTTGTTGAGGGCCCTTGGATGGCCGAAGACGCCGAACTTGACCAGATCTTCGACTGAACAGTCGAACATTTGTTGGAAGGTCTCGTGTTGCAGTCTGGCATGTTCCAACTCTTCTGATATGGGCCCTGCTAATGCTTGGAGCTCTTTATTCGCCTTACCGATATTGTGTACAAGTCGAGAAAACTTCGCGATCACTTTTTTGTTGTCTTTGAGGATTTGGCTCCTCCAAGCGGAAACGGCCATACCCTGCTCGCCGATCTTGGCATACTCATTAATTTTCTCCTGGCTGAGAAGCTCAGAAGTCTCGGCGGCAGTTGTGGGAGGCGCACTACCCATCTTCTGTAAGGCTTGGAGCAGATATTTGTTTTGCTCCTTCAGTTGCCTTTTCTCTTCCTTTATTTCTTTAAGCTTCTTGCAGAGGGCGTCAACTGCAGAAAGAGCCTCCCCTTGAAGACTTTCGGAAGATGTCCCCATTGTGACTTGGGTCACAGTAAAATCTGTCGGAGACAGATCCTTTTTCTCTTTGAGGGGATTGGGGTACGCGATTTCCATAACTCTTTCTCCTACAGCACTTTGAGAGAAGCGCGTGACAGGCTTCTGCTTCTTCGCCCCCTTAGATGGGATCACGGAAAAGTCCATCGGAGCGATGGGAACTTTCCTCTTTTGCTGACTTAGCTGCTGAGAGATCCAAGCTGGACCCATGGTAGAAGGACCGGAAACAGAGGAGGGGGCAGCTGCAGTAGTAGAGGGGAAAAAGGTGGAGACACGTGGTGGCGGCATTGAGAGAATAGCCGAAGAAGTGCCCACGGAAGGAAGGGAAACTGCAGCTGCGGAAGACATAGGAAGGGAAGGGAGCTCGGAGATAAGGGAAGAAATGGAGGAGGACAGATCAGCGAGGGAAGAGAAGATAGACGAAGAGGCGGGGGAAATAGTAGAAGAAGGGGAAGAGGACACGACCAAAGGGATGGTCGCTTGAGTCGCTCGAGGAGGGGAAGGAAGAGAAGAAGAAAGGATAGAAGGGACCTCAGTTGTTGTAACAATGCCGACATCCTGAGTGGATGGGCCAATGGGAATATCCTCTTCTGCTTCTTTCTCTGGTGTGACCAGAGATATTACCTGCTCGGGTGCCGCGGAAGGAGGACTCTCAGGGGCTTCTTCCTGAATGGTGCTGGATTCACCTTCTACACCTTTGCCCTTGCCTTTAGGCTGATTTTTGGATCGTGGAGGTGCGTTTCCCAATGGGGAGGTTGTGAAATCAACCCCAAGGTAGATTAGTCCATTCATACGGCACCAATGCTCTGTCCTACGCAAAGTCTCCTTGACCCTCTCCTCAATTGTCTGAGGGGCCTTAGTTCTATCAATGGCGGGAAAGGGCCAATTGTCCCCATCTGTGTCAGTATATACCTTATCTACTTCATCTTCCGTAGTTTGGAAGCCTTTGGGGACAATGGCTATCCCGTATGGATGATTTATGCCAATGCTAGGCGAGAATGATCCTTTTTCCGAGCTCCACCTCATGGATGACGTCAATGTAAATGTCCTCGATCTGAGGGACATGGATTGGATCAAGTTTCGCCTTGGCAGACAGCTCCTTGGGTCGAAGGTAGGCCTGGCTGGGAAATCATGTCTTAAATTGAGCAGCTCCAGCTCTGCGAACATTTCCTTCACCTTGTGGTGGGTAGAGCATGTATATCGGCCCACTGTGAGGGGGAAAGGAGTTCCACCCTTCTTTCTTTTCAGGCATTTCTCATGGTATGTGATTAGCTGCCTTGACAGCTCCAGCAGAATCAGTTTAGGCCCAGCATACCTTAGTAGCCTGGTTGGCTCTCCTAAAAAGTTGGCAGCCCTTAGATAGGTGAATGTGGGAAACTGGGTGAACAAGGCCCCCATTTCTCAGTGGCTGCTACTATGCTTTTGGTCGTGTGACCATAAGTCATATTCGGCCTCAATAGGTAGATGATGTGATAGAAAAACACATCGTTAATTTTTGTGAATTGGGAGATGCTATTCTCCAGCCTCAATTCGGGTAGTACTCGTATATCTTGACCTGAGGCCAAACTCCACTCCGCGTCAGGCCTGGATAGTCCCTCTCTGATGCTGCAGCGTAGACCACGTAGGAGTTCATATGGAATGTCCCCTGTTGTGCTAAATTGTTGTAATTGCTCAGAGATTGTGCTGCTTATAATTTCTCCCCAGCAAAAGCGCTGATCAGGCATATTCTTGTTCATGGTCTCTAAGTATCGCAACATCCATTTATGGAAATAATGGGCATCAGAAAGCCGAAGACCCTGCTCAGGAACGTAATGGTGTCGCTGAGCTCCTCTGAGAAGTCGCTGCGGTGGATGATTTGGGGCCACCGGGTTACTACCTTTTTGTTTTTCAAGTAAACTTCATTCATTAGTTACATACACTGATCTGCATTGTCATCCCATGCCTTAATGCAATCTGCTGATTGACAGCCACAAAGTGCCGGTGGTGGGGTATGCCGAGTATTCCTCAAAGTGACGAGTAGTGAGGTTAATGACTACCTCGCCCTTGTTTACGACACACCTTGTGTCTTTGTTGTAACATTGGGCAATCACCATCAAGAATTCATTGTTGACGGCGCTGACTGGGATTCCACCGGCGAAGTGCAGGGCACTGCCTATCAGTTTGTCCATCCATGGACTCCTTGTGACTTTCTGAGTTCTAGCCTAGAATTCCTCCATATCAATATGTCCCAATTCTGAGTCTCTGACGTCCATGCTACACTCGGCCTGGGACTCGGGCATCCTGACCCTTTGATATTTATATTTCATCTCTTCTTCTGTAAGTTTGGCCTTTCCTTTGGATTGGGTAGGTATTTTCTGGATGTTGACATATGTTCTTTCAAATTTATTTGTTGATCTCGCACGAAGAAGAAGCAAAACCCAATCCAAAAAGGTCAGATAGCCATTTGATCTTCCATTGAAATGTTAGCGTAAGAAAGAGTTAAACCGCACGGGGAAAGTGTGTTGCAAGGGTTAAACTGGCGCCAAAGGCGCATGGCGCATAGGGACTGCAGGATGCATTTTACAAAAGGGCGCATAAAAACATCGTGTTGCATAGAGACAGGATGCGCCAAAGGCGCATGGATTTTGTACGTTGCATGAACATTTGGTGCGCCCAAGGCAGTTTGGCGTGGCGCACAAAGGGTTTACACAACATGATGCAGCTGTAATGGGGAATGCGCTTGCGCTTTCAAAGCTTTGTACTTAGCGCGGATAAAGCTGATGTTGCGCAGATGCAGGGTGCGCCGAGGGGGTGCATAGATATGCGATGCAACAAGGAAGGTTGATGCGCCAAAGAGGGCGCAAGGCTAGTGTTTGCAGCATATGGAGGAGGCGCGCCTTGAGGGCGCAGAAGTTTATGATGCAACAGGCATGATGGGTGTGCCATTGGCGTGGGTTTTATTCATGTTGCGAGCGGGACAGATGCGCCAAAGGGGTGCAACTGTTTATGATGTTGCAGGACGCGTCAATGCACCAAAGGGAAAAACGGTCTTCTTTTTCTCCATTCCTTTCTCTCGTTCTTTGCAGGTTTATTTGGACAATGAAACGGCTCATCAAAAAGGAAATAAAACCATGTTTTTTAGACAAGTTCCCCTATTAGTAGATCTCGACAGAGGGAGAGGGATATGGGAAGATAGAAAAAGGAGGAGGCTAGACCAACATTTTGATATTTCAATACTTCAAACCACAACCAGACCATGAGCACACCAAGAACCAAAAACGTAAAACACACGAGAGGGAGAGGAACCTCTTACCTGGATAAATAGCAAAAACTTGCAACGGGTCCACAAGGCGTTGAAAACGACGAGGCAGGGGCTGACAGGCTCAGAGAAAAGAAATCACGTGCTCTGCGACTAGTGAAAATGACATTTTGGGCGCGCAAAAACACATATATATATAGGTGAACTAGTCATAAATGCGCCACCCACTTTGTAAAGGGCGCATGAAAGTTGCTGTCGACATGGGAAGGCATGCGCCCTTTGGCGCATGAAAGCATTTTCCAGCATGAAACTAAGCGCGCCTTTGGCGCACCAAAAGTTGTGTTGTCATTAGATTATGTGCGCCCTTTGGCGCACCGAAAAGTGGCGCAACAAAAGTTGTGCTAACATGAAGGCGCATGCGCCTTGGCGCACGCAGAGAAGACTCAACATACAAGGCGCACCAAAAGGCGTGTTGACACTGAAAAATATGCGCCAAAGGCTTTAAAGGGGGCGCACCAAAAGTTGGTGTTACATAGTAATTCCATGCGCCCAGCCAAAAAAGACCAAAAAGACTAAGTTTGAAAACCAGATTTCCCGGGAAGGGATTTTGCAACGTTTCGAACGCAAGGGATCCCTAACGAGGGATCGAAACAAAATTTTCGGTATGGTTATCGGTAAAATTGCCCTTGTCAATTTTACGGGATAACAAGTATGTCGAATGGATTGAATAGGTGGAACTTGACTAGATGAAGAAGGAACCTTAAAAGTGATAACATGATGCTCATTAGATGTAGAAGGATCATATTTAGGATCCCATTTGGATGTAGAATTTTTAGATGGGCATGCAACATAATGTTGTGTAGTGAATGAGAGAAACCATTAACGCTCAAGATGCATGATTCTTCATTGTAAAGTGTAACAATAATTTTCGTTGTCCATAGATCCTATGATAATTGCAATATGGAAGACCTTGATATTTTTCAAGTCAAGTAAGGAGGATAACCCTAAGTATATGGTAAAGTGATCAATTAATGACTACGGAGATCATTTATAATTTCATGTTGCTTAGCATTATGATCAAATGTGATTGTCTCTAGTAATGGTAGGACTTGAGGCTCACTAACATGAGCACATGTAGATTACATAGAACGAGGATGAGATGTAGAAGGATAACAAACATGATCTGAGATGCATCCGTAAGTTGTTAGATTTTAGATTTAAGAGATATGATCATGGATTCCATAGCCTAAAATTTGTCATAAAATAAAGAATGAAAATCTTGAATTGAATCCAATATGGGTTGATTAGATGGAGGATCACAAAGGCTAGGGTCATCAAATAGACAATGGAAAATAGGAATTATTTCATTTGGTAGTGTATCTTTAAGAAGACATAAGGAGTTTAAGAATTTTTAAGAACAACTGAAATTTGAGATTCATGTTAAGTAAATCAGATAAAGGAATTTTAGGAACTTTATGACCCATGATAGAAGAAAGATGAGGATCCAAGAGTATTCGAATGAGATGGGTTCACCAAATGATTTAACAAAAATAAAATAATGGGTAGATTACTTTTTTAAATTCTTATGTATGCTAAAACAAGTATATATGATAGTAAAGTACATAAAGGACTCAAACAAATAAGAAAAATAAGTAAAACCCTAAGTGTAATAGAGTAAGGATACTTAGATGATTTCCTAAATATAATGGCAAAGTGTATGAAGATGGAAGGCGGCAAAGACAGAACTCAAAATCGAACGAGAAAATTGAAGGAGTGTAGGAGGAGCGGGGACTAGGGCACTGGGATGCTACTGGGAAGCCTAGGCATTAGGATCCCTTTCTAGGTACAAGGGTCTTCATAGGTTGTCCATAAATGAATTTTATAGGGTCTCTAGTTGATCTAAAACCCTCGTTGTTTATTGCTATATAGTTGCACTATGATCGTCGATGTCATTGATAACTTTGTAATAAAGACATCACCTACAAAACCCTCAAAATATCGTCAAATCCTAAAAAGGAAATATGTAAAATGATGGGTCAAAGTTGTCCTTAGTTGTCAAACAACTGATCTTATGAATGAATGTTGCACTACATCTCACACCCAATGTAGTTCTATGTGTGTGCATGTGGAATCATGCCCCTGGTGGCTCTTTTACATGTCATACTTGATAGTGAGCAAAGTCCCTAGATGTAAAAATATGTAATAGATGTGTGCATGGAATAAAATGAACTTCCCTCTTATGCGTGTGATGCATAAAACCATCCATTGTCCTTGTAATGGTGTTAGATGAATGCAAAGATTCTCTTGAGTGCTTGTGAGATGCAACCTTAGGTGATAGTATAGATGCTTAGAGATTTTTCCTTTAATTTGGTCACATAACTTTATATTTATATGTTTCTCTTGTTCAAATTTCATAATTGATCACTAAAAGGTTGACCCCTAAGAGATAGGGATGCCCAATGGCTAGAAAGGACCTAAAAAGGAGCGAGAAAAGTATAAAGAGGTCTAGAGAACCTAGAGGGGCCACGTGTTCTTGTGCACCGATGTCCTAGCTAGGTGCCGGTATCTAGAGCCAAAAAGGTGAAGCATGAAGGTTCGGACTAGGCGGTGAGGTCTGTAAGGCCAAGAGGGAGGATAGAAAGGAAACTAAGAGGCCAAGTATAATGATCAATTAGTAATTTTCTCCCATAAGAAGCATATGAATAGTATTATGTGATTAGGACCTAGTAATGTACCCAAAGTGCATGATTTATTGTCTAAAATTTCCATTGATATATCACACTTGAGTTTTTGTTGAGATTTGAGGAAGTTATGGCTTGTTTTTTGAACACTAGTTTTGGGGTGCTTGTTTGTGCATGCTCTTGAGTGGCTTCATGAGGTGAGATGGTTGTTCCAGTATGTTTCAAGTTTTCTAAATATTTTTTATAGTTTAGAAAAAAATTATAAGTGCATTCCATACTTTTGTGAATTTGGTTTTCATCTAGAACATTCCCTTCATGGCGAGTTGGCTTGTTGTGTTTTAGGGATTCTTAAGTCCTAATGGTGGTCTAAAAGGCTCTAGGTGATGTTTGAAGCCTACATGTTCCTATGGGTGTTATATTTATGATGTTTTTATGATTTGGGAATGGATTTTTTTCTATGATAGCTAACCTAGGTGTTTTAAGTTCATAAGATAGGTATAAAAGCATATTAGAAAGCTCATTTGAGCTAGTTGTGTATGAGAGAGAAAAGTGTGACCTAGAGGGGTGTTTAAAGGATGAAAAGAGATATTTTTGACCTTGTTGAGATGAAAATGAGGATATGATGATGTTATAGAGAGATATTAGGTATGCTTCGAGCTAGGGAAAAGGAAAAATCAGCTTGAAGGAAGAAGTTTTAGGCATAAAGGCTAGAGAGATGTTTTGAGGAAGATAGAGGAGAAGAGTGAGCTTCATTGAGTCATCATCAGTTGTGTGAGAAAAATTTCAAATATGGAATTCATTTTAGATGGATTTTTTGGTGTTGAGTCATCTAGGGGGTTGGTGCCTCCTTGTAGGGTTAATGCTCTACTAAACTAGGGGTTGGTGCTCCTTATTGAGTTGGTGCTTAGCTAAATTTGAAACATGGCTATAATAAAGTTTTGTTTTTGTTGGTTTTCTTCCCCTTGAAGGTTTTCCATTTATATCTTGTTTCCATGTGTTGATGTATTCTTATTTGTTCATGTTTTTATTTGATCATTGAGTACATAATGAATTTTGAATGGTTAAGATGAAGAATGGTTAATAAATGGATAAAGTTGAAATGATTGAATGTTTTATTACACATTGATTCACCCTCCCTCTCATTGTTTATGCTTCCAATGACAAGGTGTAGTGCCCACACATGTGGGACCAAAACACAAGACCAAAAAAACCAGGATAAATTTTTTGTTTGCTTTCAATTACTTAATACAGCCATACAACACCACTAAGGCTTACAAGAACTACTTAGCCTCACATGCGACGTTTACAAAAACATGGAAATAACAAGATGCAAATTAATGCCATACTTTTACAAATGAACAATTATAAAACAATGAACTAACCACAATATGAACATCATGAATAGGCACCTTCCAGAATATCACATTTTCATGGATACATATTTATTATAATCATATTTCATTATTTTACCTTAAAGGTTTGAAGAACACTTAACATGTAAACACACATTATCCTTTTCTCTAGACTACAATTCCTTTCTTTCGTTTAACACTTAACTTATAAGGGTTCCATCTAATTTAGTTTTTTTATCTTATTGCAATTAAATTATATAACTTGATTGTTAATCGAAGTATCTTAACATTTAGACATCATAAGTTTTGATTCCCAAATGAGAAACTATGTTTTCTCAATTACTTGTTCTCACATGGATCAATTCACATCTACTTTCACATCATAAGAAATATTTATTAAGTTACAAGTAATCTCCACGGTACTTAAAATTTTTATACCATCATGACAAGGGTACTTCATCATTAACTAAGAGCAAGTTACAAATTTCCTTTACAATTAGAATCTTAATGGTGCATTAATGCATATCCTAATTGTCCTTATGATCCCAAACACTTTACATTATCTTCCCCTTCTAATGATGTTTAGTTTCTAGAACAACCATATGATTACATGCTAGATATTTCATCCTGTATGTCACAAAAGTGACATTATGCCTTGCATCTAAGCATCTTACACACTTTCATACCCACATGAATGCTCTCTACTAGGTTCCTAGGGAGGAACACACAAACTCTTATGGTGCCCCTAAGTCTCTAGGACTACAAAAAAAAAAAAAAAGATTTAGCATAACTCATGGCTTACAAAAAAAAAATACCATCCTATTGTCTTATAGAATAACATCCTAGCAGAGTTGATCCATTACAATTCCCATGAGGTGGTTTTATATATTTTGATGTTAAGCAAACATGTTCTTATGGTAACATGGATTTGTGATCTTATCTCCTCTTGTGTAATTAAAATTCTATAGTCCATAAATTTTTGGATGCATTTTGAGATACACATGGGTCATATGAGTCCCATGTTTGAGAAATAAGGTCACAATGTCAAAATATGTGTTCCCATAAGGAACAACTCATCTTATCATTTAAAACATGGAAGGGATTACTAATGAGTTGAAAGGGGTGGGTTCCATGTTTCACTTCGCTCCTAACCTTAATATTATAGGGACACAATTTAATAGAAAAAAATCATTGTGGGTTCCATTTTCCAATTAATATATTATTAGGGTATTGTGTTTATTTCTTTCCCTTTTTATCTCAAGGAATCTACATCTTGATACAAGTTAACAATAGAGAAATATACCCTATGTAAAAGGTCAATTAAATTCAAGAGGGGGTTAATGGATTCAAACATAAGGGTTTAATGCGTAGGTAAACTAGTAAATTGACTCCACTCATGTCTCTTAGATATCTTAATGAGATCATTCAAAGGTGTAAGATAAGAAATAACATGTGATAGGTTTAAGTCTTTTCTTAAAATGATAGGGGTATTGCAAATTGAACAAGACTTGATTAAAAGAGAAAAATACAAGGGTTAATAACATGGTTCATTTCGATAGTTTAGGAATAGTAAGTTTCTACCAAATAATACAAGTATTAAGAGGGAAAAATAATAATTAACATGGTAAAATATTGTTTCAAAACATCTAAACCATAAGAACAACATATAAACTCATAATCAAAATCACTCCCAGAATAGAATGCCCATTTTCCAACATACCAATATGCTAACAATGTCATACTCATCACAGAAAACAATAAATAACATTACTATTTGTAACAATATCGTTGATATATTCTATACAATTACATTATTTTCTAGATAACATTTTATTATGAAGACACAAGTAACGCTTCACTTCTCCTTGTCCTGGTACTTGTAACCACCACATGGTTAGCACAAATGTTGGCATGACATCTACCTATATTCTAGCACAACTCATGATTTCAAAGTTTTCCAATCATAATGAAACAATACTTAACATACTTCTAGGGAGAGTAAGAAATACAAATGCCATTTCATTTCATTTTCAAAGCTAAAGAGAGAGACGGTGAGAGGAGAGAGAAAACACCTTGTTTCCACAGTCAATTTCTTTTCACAACAAACATCAAAATATTTTTTTCTAAAAACATAAGTTAGTGTTTATGTGGTTTCCTTATTGATATTTTTCTTGAATAAGGTCATATGACAATTTTCCCCATTTTTTTACAAGTATCCAAAAATGTCAAATTTAAAAAAGTAGCTCAAAAAAATGTGTTCAAAAATAATCTTTGAGGATAGAACACATAAATATTCAAATCCACACCGACTCCCCTATATACAAGGAAACACTCGGAGCTTACAGAACCCAAAATTGGAAAAATGGGTTTAATTAGCGCTTGTCTTTCTGAAGCTACCAATTGTAATTGCACCCGAATGACCTCATCGCCCAATGACCGGGGGCCTACAAAACCCACTTTGGATATCTTACCTGCAAGTCAATTTTCTCTTAACTAAGGGTTAGTGCGATTGTCATGGAGAAATACCAGAGGTATGTAGAACCCAAAATTATATTTCTCCACCTACGGCCTAAACGGGGGTCAAAACAAAAGCGCATTTTTAACTTTTCAACGATTGTCTAAAGCTGCAAAATGGTCCACTGGGCTCCTAAACACATGAGGAGAAAGGGTCAAAAACATTCAAGGAGAAACCGGTGGTTTGGTGGAACATTCCATGTGACAAGGAACATGGTCAAAGCTTTATTTTCTCATGTCGAGGTTTATAGAGATATTTTGGGCATTATTAAAAATAGGTTTTAATTAAGATTTTGCAAGCTCATCAAGAGGTAGTTTTTACTAAATATCGAGTTTGACTCACCAACCACATGGCTTTAGTATCGAGTAATAATATCATATTTTTTCAAACATCTCATGAGGTAATTTAGGAGTAGTGTTTACATTCAAGGTTACTTTTTGAGTTACATATAAAACACAGGAAAAATTATTAGATACTACGTCTCATTTAATTCATTGAAATATTATTCTTCTTTGGTTTGATTAACAACTCCATTAAAATAAGAAGAACTAGAAACGTTAAGTTTATGCAATAAAATGGTCATATGACCATGCACGATAATAGTCGAACCAAGGTACACTTTGGGCTCCAAGTGGTCTACATTCATGATCCGTGAGACCATGATTTGTTAAGGAATAATTCTCCTTCCTCAGCGATCTATAAGGAATATTCCAAGAAATGTGCCAAGAACATTCATTCCAACAACTATTAATGGAAGTAATAAATTTTTCTTCTTTGAAGCAAAGCCAACAAATTCCACAATGGTGGGATTGTAATACATTTTAATATTTATACTACAAAATTGTTCAAATGCAATGAAACCAACACCAAAAAATAAAGAAATCATTATTTCCTTGGAATTCAAAAGGTCTAGGTATGATACTTTTCACTTGAAATATATCTCTTGGATCTCTTCTTCCATAGCAAGAGATAGTTGTTCAATCTCACCCTTTAGCCAATCGGGATTATATATACTTTCTATAATTGCAATTTTTTTAACATGTTTTCCTTGAGAAAGATTGAACATGGCGACTCTATAAAAATAACATAATCTAAAACCATACAATATCCGGTAGAGCTACTACACCAAGCATTTAATGACATGTCCCCGACACATCCGTAAATCATGAATTCACAAGATATAATAGGATTTTCCTCATAATTTTCATCAATGTATTTGTATTCATTAGGGGAGAGGGGCTAGTAGTGGTACACCCTAAGTTAAGGGGTCCAAAAAATCAATTGTTTATTATATGGGATTGTGATTTTTTCACTAATATGTAGTTTAGATTTGTGTTAGCTTATATTTTTTCTTTGGAATGTTCAATTGGAGGGAAAACCATATTTTGAATTGATTTAAAATAATAAATTTGAGTTACACTACAACCATGGTGGAAACCAATACTTGAATATGGGTGAAAATGCTTGAACATTGAATTTTTATACTTGTACATGGGTGAGAGGTCTTACATGTCATGATGTGATTGGATACTCTACATAATTATTATGTCAAAAATAAATAACTACTACATAGTACTATGAAAACTATTGGGTATTGTGTGATCAATAGTCATGTCAACTATTGGACCTTGTTCACCTATTGGCCCCTCTCCCTAATTTTCCCCTTGAGTTTCCAATTGCTAACATGGAAAATGGATAAATTCCAAGATAATCGAAGGATTTGGAAGAAGCGACGAGAGAAGAGCATGGTTTCATGCACTAAAACAAACCATATGTGCATACCCTATAACCATGTTAGTTCAAGGAGGCCATATCACAATGAGGCATTTTAACAAATGTTTCCTATGCTAAAATGTCGTATGCCTCGAAAAATGGTGGAAAAGGTTGTGGTGTTTTGATTTACAATTGGAAATTTAAATTTTTTCGAAGGATTCCAAGGCCCATTTTTAAACAAAAATCAAATTGTGCACGCACAACAACCACCGTAGGCCTATGAGGTGACATTTATTGAAGGCCTTTTTTCAAATAGTTCATATGACTTGCGTAAGCTTCCAAATCTACATGAAAAAAATAAAAAAACATATACAAAGATTGTCATGTGTATGCTTCCACACTTGCATACTTAGCTACAGGTTCTTTGCAACAAATGTAAATTCTGCTACATAATAAAAACAAAAATACCTCCTTCAAAATCTTGGTACATGTCCATACCCATCTTCAAAGATTGTGTTATGGCAGCAGGGTGCATGTTGTCAAAGGTTGTGACAGTTTTTCTTTAGACCTATTAATTGCATTCTACTTGAAATTTTTTAAATCCTTTTTCAAAAATACATTTTTGTGTAGGTCTGTAGTTGAGGCATGGTTGCATTTCTTCAAGGCATCTCATCAAACGTCCAATGTTTTCTACCTGCTTTGTAAAAAAATTAAAAAAATAAAACCCCCTTTCAAGTGCTTTAGCAACGTCCAAAACCTGTTCCAAAGTTCTCAAAATGGTGCGAGACATGGAGGATCTAACAAGGATTTGTGGTATTTTGGTGAACACCTACCAATTTACTTTTATGTCCATACCAATCTCAACTCAAAACATACACATTTTGAGAAAACATGCAACTAAATCTTCCCTTGTCATGAAAGCTTCTTCCACACTAAGCCAAGAAAAATGTGAAAACATCCTCGACAATTTGACAAATTCCCCAAAAGCCAAAATTCCCAAAATCCTCTCACACACACAACCTCACAATACCCAAAATTTCCATTAATTATTTTCTTGAAATGAGGTTGGCCCAAGCTCCAAGAATTTGGAAGAATTCAAGAATATTTAATGATTTAATTATTTTCATTTTACTTTTGTTATTTACATTTTAATATCAAAAGACTATATCATTTTATTATCTTTGATATTTAATTTATTTAATTGTTAATATTATTTTACGATCACAAAAGGAGAATTTGAGCAACCATTGAGCCATCCTCAGGATGAAATCAATAACGCGAAGAATGGAAGGCTCTTCCTCCATGGAGCATTTAAAATTTGGGGAAATTTTGATATGGCGTAATGAAAACCCAAAATGAGCCCAAAATTTAACGACCATCCCGAGGTCCTTGGGAAAATATTTTAAATGCCTTCAACATAAAATTTGGGAGATATTTATCCTTATCTCCACGAGACCATGGGGACTTGCAAAAACAACACGAGAACTTTTCTAAATTCCAATAAAACTATTAAGGCCAAAGCAAAGAAAAATTATACGAACTAGAGTGGGCACTAGCATCATATTTGGGCATTGGCATCTATAGATATACTCAAGATTTGGTTCTTTATGTGTCATTTAGTGTCACTCTTTATTGACCGTATGTATCATCATATTTATTGTGTCGCACATGTACCTATAAAATAAACCCAAGATAGTTACATAGTACTCAAGGACACATTAGATGAATAAAAATATGCATATGATTGAGTCAGAATGACCTCAATGGACACCCCAATGTGATTATCACCTATCACTACACTACATTTCAAACTTAATGTATTTCTAGTGTATGTGTGTGTGTGTGTGTGTGTGTGTGTGTGTGTGTGATTGAAATAGTGTTTCTTGAGCGAGGATGACCTAGTGTCAATCGCACAAGAAGATAGTGTACTTCAACTAATTTTTCCAAATGCAAATGTGTGGTTTAGAGTTTAGAATAAAACCCTCCTATGTAATGAAGTACGTAGTGTCAAAATGCAGTCCTTGATGTAGTAGATAAAAATACTATCTGCTTGTAATAGTATGTTCCTCTTGAATGCTTTCTCCTTGATGAGGTTAAATAATACATGTATGTATATGATTCATTGCTTGATTTTTCCATTAATAGGTGAAATTTTGACCAAGAGTGATAAAATAAAACAAGAAAGAATTAATATTCGAAAGGTTGTAAAAGGAGGTAAAGAAGACACGAGGCACCCAAAGGGGAAAATAGCACCCGAGAACTCATGTCCCTATTGGGTGGTCTTGTATAGGGTTCCCAAAAGGTAACACATTGAAATTAGAGTTTATTAAGATGTCATTTGGATTGCAAAACTATAAGTTGTCAATCAAAAGAATTGAGCAATAAAGATGAAATGGATAAAATCAATGTCAAATCAAAGTGTTGGTCGGAGAAAATTGACGAAGTATCGAAGAGAGAAGAGGCTTACGCATAAAGTTGTGTGCATAGAGGAATAGAGTAGCATGCAAGAGGAGCACTCGAAGTGAAAGAGGTCGAGTGCACAAGGTTGTGTGCATGCATGCAGAGGACAGGGGACTTAGCCAATTTTCTAAGAAGGTTAAAAATAGGAAAGAAGAGTTGGAGTGTTTTTAAAGAAAGGTATGGAAATAAGACAAAAGTGAGATGACTCAGCTTCTAAGCTAGGGATATAATTTGTAAAATCACATGTGGAGTAGAGGACAAAGAATAAGCATGTAGAAGGCTAATAATATGATTAAAGAATGTTGTATATTTAGTTTAATCTATTACTAGCACAGATAGTGAAAAGCATGAAGATGTATTTTGAGCACACCTATTATTAAGAATGTGCATGTAAGAAGTGAAGGAAAGTCTCCACCCTATATATATTTAGGTTGTGTATCTTGTTACGAGTAGTTCTAGGTTCTTAGTTCTAAGGTTTCGAGTTAGATTCTTATTCTATATATCTAGATGTAAGTGGTTCTTGAGATTGTACAATGCATGCATGGTCCAACATACGATTATACTAAGTATTATTGTAATCAACTCCTTGATATGTAATCGATGATGATTTTTAATGAATAAAATCTTATGGGTGGTAGAGATTATTGTGTTTGATCATGGGTACTTAGATCTTGTTTTTTATCATTTATGAATGAATTCCTTATTACATGTGTTGATGAATGATCTCTTTGTTCATGAATAATTATGAATATTGTAAGCATGCATGCTAAAATTTAGATAGGCATAACAAAGGAGGGACCTAGTGGTTACGCACACTTCAGATGAGATTCCATACTTGTCTGGATGAAGTGCCAGTGCACATAACTCTTGTTGGGTAGTAAAAGACTACATTTTAGTTCTATTTTTTAGAACTCTTTTAAATTTTTATACCAGGATATTACATGCAAATGGCATTTTGATTGTCTTTGGAGAATATTAAAAGTTAGATAGAAGACAACCAAGATGCTTTTCACAGAGGTATAGCACTAGACCTGAATTTAATGCACGAAAGTGGGTGGAAGACAATATATCATTGCTTGTATGAGATGTTCTTCATCTTCTTCTTAGTAGAGTTATACTAGTCGTTGGCGAGTTTACATGGTAAACAAAGGTATCCACCATTAAAGAAAGCTTGGGTGTAGGAATACTATCAAACACTATTTGATTTAGATGAGTTGTGGACTAAATTTGTAGGTTACTAGTGGGAAGTTGTGTTGAATAGCTATACCTTAGAGTACGTAATTTCAACACATTCTTTCCTAAAAGAAGTAGAGTTTTAGTTTTTGCGTGAGCTAAGAGGATCCTATTTGCACAAAATACCCTTAGCTATCAATATCCTAATGGTATAACTAGGAATAAATAGATTACCTATGGCAAGCTAAAACTCCATTGCACGTAGGGGAAGGAAGTAGGTTTGGGAAGGATGACAACATCCCTAGTAGAAGAAAAATGGAGAGAGTAAATTCGGCGTAGGTATAATGTTGCACGATGAGGGTATTTGATGAAGTGTTTAGGTTAAGAAGAATGATGAATTATAGAAGTGATGAGAACCCCACGAGAAGATGAGGGAATCTAGTATCATGTCCTCCTGACATTAGGAAAGTGCAATAGAGAAGACCCATCGACATTTGATGAGAGCGCATACGAGGAAAGAGCGAGAAACGTGGGCATGCATCCGACCCAACACGGCTACCTAGACCTTGCGCAAGGTGTTCAAAATCCAAAAGTCTTGGTAAAAGAGAATCATAGTGAAGGTGAGCAAGGAGGATCTCCATGTTGGGAAGGAGATACATGTATGCATATTTTAGTTTCATCTTAGGAATCACAACTTATTAGGAACGCGCACACGATAGTGCGGTAGGTGCGTGTTTTGAGCAAGTACATTTGGGGGTATTTTTACGGGTGTTTCATTAGAATAAAGTGTTAACACACGACCATTGGAAAAAATCCTATATGTTTTTCTATAGCATAGGCCATTGGTGTCTATTTCATCACAAAAACTAGGACAAAAGGAAGTTCATCTACATGGCCATAGGTCATCGCAGGAGGCTCGGGAAGCTCAAGTTAGCCACCACATGGAGGAAAATCTGGTGGAGGTTCGGAGTTTAGGATATGGCCCATCCCAAGAAAAGGGCCACAACCACAATAACAACCATAACAAACAACACCTATTGGTCGGTCAAAATATGGAACTTAGCGAAAAAAATGTAGAAGGTTCACGTAGAAGAACCAAGCGTGTTTAAAGGCACGGAAGGGTCAGGGAAGAATCGTGCATGAAGAAAGAGATAGATTTGGGACTTATCCATTTTCACGTGTACAAGCTATTTTTGGAGATAGCGTGCCAAACACACAAACCGGTTAAAGACTTGTATGACACACATTGGCTATTTTTGGAGGATCGACTATGAAGTGCTTTACATGGGTACAAGATGAGAATAGATTTACTATTGATAGTTAACTAGAAGAATTCTATTATTAGCGCACTTGCATGTGTGGCTATTATTGTAATAGCATGTGGCTAATAATAGCATGCGACCTATTTTGGGATTAGATAAGCGGTGAAGGGCAAGTCCCCACCCTTATAAATATGTAATGGTCTATGTAGTATGAGATATACAGAGATAGATATAAGTATGAGAGTGTGAGAGTAGAGTTAGTGTGAAGTTATGTTGTCAAGTTCTGTTACGCACATAAGCATATACTACTATTATTGTAAGAATCTTCTGTGTATTACTATGTTTTTATATAATGGAGTGTATTAGCTGAATCAGAGTGTTAATTCGAGTACAATTAGATCTTGCATACTTGATTTCATCATGGTTATCATTTAAATATGTTATTCTCTAGAACTAGATCTATACATGCACTGTAGAATGATGTATTAATGAGGGATCTGAATGCATTAAGTATTCATCATGCTAACATCCTATAACAGCAACCCTAAAGAGGGGTCTAGTACCTTTACGCACTTTGGGTGAGTGCTCAGTCTAGGCTGAGTGATGTGCCAACGCACCTAGGATTTTTCTGGTAGATTCTAGGCTACATCATTAGTTCTATTGCCGGGACCTCTTATTCGGTTGTTATTAGTATAGTTCACAATGAAGACATACCAATTGACCTTAGTAAGTGTCGAGGAGTGGATTAAATATTTGGAAGAAGAATACTCACGGAGGTTTAGCTTTGGATTTGAGTTTGATGTACACACATGGGTGGATCGAGAATCTCTATGACTGTTTATACAAGATTTTCTTTGGTATCTTTCCAGTAGAACTGTATGAGTGGCTGGTTGCTTATGCATCTAAACAAAATTGGAGGTATCGCACACTTGTCTAGATGTAGGAAAAATTTTATACCCTTTATGATGCTGATATTATTTGGACTCACTTTGTGGATACGTGGTTCTGTGGTGTTTTGAATAGCTATATCTTATAGTACTTGAATTTCCACTTATTTGTGACTGAGAGGTAGCTGAATTCCAATTTTTATGATATCTCAAGGGAACTTACTGTAAGGCATTCCTTTGGTGATAAAAATTCGATGGTAACCTTGAACTAGGAGAACAAACCGATGGCAAACTAAACCCCACCACGCACCTTTGGGGGGGAGAAGGTTTGGTGAAATATGGCAGACCTAGTGACAGAAAGGAAAGAAAGGAAAGGTGGATTAAGTATAATGAGAGGTGTGAGAGGGAGATAGAGAAGCAATGGGATGTTATAGAGCAAATGGTATTGTGGAGAGAGATAGTTTAGGAAGGGTTTGAAGTTCACGCAGAAGATGTGAAGCTTTGAGCATTAAAAACTCCCCCATTTTGAAATCATGATAGGAACATTCCTCGGCCTCACATAGAATTGTGCCAGAGAGACAACCTTGGCCACGAGCATGCATTTGAATCCACCTGGCAACCTTGCCCTTACACTTGGTTTTCTAGTATCTAGTACAACAAACAGTCAGCAAGCTAATTTAGGCAGTGGGAGAGTAGGAGTGAGTCATATAAAAATCACAATGATGGTAATACAAATGGCTTCATTGTTATATGGGAGTACCTTTTTGGGTGTATCATCCACATAGAATTCAGGTGCGTAGATTTTTGGACTCTCTTTTGGGAGTAGTAATACTTCACAGACTATTGGGGTATAGTTCAGTACTACTATTGGGACACATGGAAGTACATCTTCTATTCTAACTCTAGCTACAGTGGTCAGGATCAAGAGGTATAGGTGGCTCTAGTTCTAGTGGATTTGGTGGTTTTGGAGGCAGAGGAAACACATGAGGTTCTGGATCAGGTGGGAAAGGTCCGCACCAACCCTAGAATATTTACATGGAGATGTCTCTTCATCTCCTAAAGTATTGGGCTATAGAATATGCTACTAAACGCGTGCAAATGTGTGAAATATTATGGCACGCAAAAGGAATCATGGCTTCTGATCGTAGGGAAAGTCAATTTTCTACTACGTTACAAGGGCACACATGCAGTTGGTATAAAATGTTTGACCCTAATCAGACTTACGTATACTATGTAGCTTTAAAAGATGTTTTCCTTAAAGAATTTCATATCCTGGAGTTTGAGCAGAAGAGTATAAGTGTGCTCAAGGATATTAAGCAAGGCACTACTAAAAGTGTCAAAGAGTATGATGCTCATTTCAAAACACTATTATCTAAGATTTCTTATGATATTCATGTAAGCCAACATGCGCAATGGTTCATTGGGGGCCTAATAACACCTTTTAGAAGGGTGCTATCACATAATACATACACTAATCCATGCAAAGCACTCAAAGTGGATTTACACATTGAGGTAGTTAGAACTATAGACACTGGGTTGAGCCCATTTTTAGAAGCACAAATCGTAGCTATGGCGAAGATTGGAGAAACTATCAAAAATTCAACACATGAAACGCGCATAGGGATTTGGTGCATGATTGTGAAGTGGAAGGTCACACCAAGGATAGTTGTCCCCATAGATTAGTCTGCTCATTGCTATTGGACACCGAGATATGTCATTTAAACCATGATGCTAGCCCTTTGCCCATTTCTACAATGTGCGATAAGGAAGAACATTTCATGCTACTTTTGTAAAATCTACTGAGTCCACAACTCATGACATGGAAGATTGCCGGATGATTGGTGAGATCTAGGATGCTATACATATTGGTGTACTGATAGATGGGAGTTTGAGATAACTCTAAAAGTAGGAACAAGCATCGGGATCGGGATCAAAATTAGGCGGGCTATGATTGGAGTGAAAGGCATTTTGAAGGCGATCGTGGTAGAAGTTGAGGATACCATGGTGAATTCAAAGGATGAGGTTGTGCTCTGCGAGAAGAGGTGAGTTCCCATGCGAAACATATTACACATGTGGATCTCCTAACCACTACAGGCACGAATGTCCTCAAAATATTGCTTGTTCCTTCTATGGAAAGAATCACAACTATGAGGAATGCTTGGGCTTGTATGAGCATCTTAGTAAGAAACATAAATAGTAAAACAAAGGCACAAGGATGGTTAAGATACAACATGTTGTGGAAAATCATTGGATGCCCAAGTTGGAAGCAGAATCTAAGGCATTGTAGGTAAAGATCATAACCCATGTTGAAGCAAAGCATGTACCAAAGAAGCATTGCAGAAGAATCCTACCATCACTAAGGAGGAGGTTCTACATGCATGGTACCAGATCCTGCCCATCAGAAGGAGGTTTACCAGGAAACCATGGAGGTACTCAAGAATATTCAGGGTGAAATATAATATTTAAAGGAGCAATCATAAAAGATGGAGCAAAATAAAGCATCAGAGATGATCCAAACTGATATGGATGACTTGAGAGAAGTGTGCAAATTGTTGTGCTAGGAGAATATCATTCCACTGTTGGGGAATTGGTTAAAAGGAAACACTCCACGTGTTTGTCTGCGAGATTAGACGGTAGATCCTGCATACAAATCTTCCCCCTCATAGCTTGGATTATGACAAGGAAATAACTCTAAATGTTGTTGTGGATGGGTGGCTATTGAGTAAAATATTGATTGATACTGAGCACAAAAGTCAATGTTCTAACCTTATATACATGCTTAAAAATTGGGATACCTCCATTGCATCCATCCTCTAATGTATTGTTCATGATTAAGCTGGACTAAGGCCACTCCCATTGAAGCTTTAAAAGATGCATCCATTACCATACAAGGATCCAAGTTCACTAGATATTTTGAGGTTTTAGCGCTGACAGAGTCAGATAGCTTCCTAGCTCTATTGGGACATCCCTAGTGCTATGTAAATAATGCTGATCTTTGGTTCAACAAGGGTTATATCAGCTTTGAAAATGAGGAAAGAGTTATTATCCATTTAACGAGAAGGTAAATCATGCCCTATGTTGAGCCCTTGAGTGAAGAAGACCTGAATAGGATTTATGTACATGCCATCCGGGATCCATAGGTGCTTGAGCCATGTAAAGAAGGAATCCTTCAGTGGGAGGATGCATAGTTTATTAGTGATACTATAAGTGTTGCTTGTGATAATTGGGCTCATAGCACGTATGAGTTGGTAGGGCACAAAGTAAAGAGCATATTTCTAGGGTCGAGAAACCACGTTATATCAGGAGAATAGGTAATAACTTGATACTGTTACACCAAAGAAGGAGACCCTATGGTGTTCTGTGCACCATGGAAGAATAGTGGATAGACCCACTAGAGAGAAGGAATATGCTAGCATATACCCTATGCGGTAAAACAGCACACTAGTGGGTGGTCCATAAGGATAATATTATAGGATAGAATGAAATTAGGATTGCTCTTTCCAATAGGTTCTTCAGGAGCAATTCACCTACTCAAATATGCACTTATCATGGTAATCAACTTGTTCAGCACCATGTTCAACAAGTATGAGAGACTCTGGAATGAGGGTAGGAAGCTTTACCAAATTCCCTCTGGGTGCACAAGTTTTATTCCACTTTACAAGGTTGTGTGCATGCTTGGTATGTATATGCAGAACTCCATAAAGAGACTAGAAATTGGCAGGATTTAATTATAGGAATGACCCAAACATTTGACTTCTTCTCTACCAAGCCTCGGTGGAAGAAGCATTAAAAGTCATAAAGCACTTAACTATGGGAGATAGTGCCAAGGATGAAGAACTCATTTAGGAGTTATTCGATGAAGGAAACTCAGAGTGCGTTTTGTTGAAGAAATAGAGGCCGATGCCACACTACTTTAGCACACTTGCCTTGAGAAAGAAAAAGGAAAAATAGTCTACTTAGTGGATGATGAAGAAGTAGAAAATCTAGATGTAAACCATTCAACAGGTAGGTGTGAGGTGTTGGACAGTGCAGATAAAACCACACACGCCTATCATGAACCTATGAAGACAAAAAAGTGAATATTGGATTAGATGTTGAGCCTAAGGAGGCCATAATTGGGGACTATTGGTCAAACTTTGAAGTGGAAAAAATCATAGAGTTACTATGGGATTATCAGGATTTATTCCCTCGAGGGTACCATGAGCTTAAAGGCGTGCATGAATCATTAGGAGAGATGAGGATAAAGCTTAAAGAGGGTACGCACCCAGTTAGAAAGAGACCCTACAGGATGAACCCCAAATTGTGTAAAAGGTCAAAGAAGAGATTGATAAAATGTTGAAGTCTAGAATCATCAAGCCCCTAGACAAGTCAAGAATGGGTTAGTCAATGGTGATTAGTATCAAGAAGGATGGTCGGATTAGGATTTGTGTGGACTATAGGGAGCTGAATGCTACGTGTGTAACCAATCCCTTTCCTATGCCATTAACTGAGGAAATACTAGAAGGTGTTGTAGGGCATGAAATCTATTTGTTTACAGATGGATTCTCTAGGTATCATCAGGTTAGGATTTCCTAGATGGATCAAGAAAAGACTACTTTTATTACTAAATGGGGTAGCTTTTCTTATACTGTGATGCCTTTTGGTCTAAAAAATGTTCTGTTGTATTTTCACGCATAGTTGTTCAGACGTTTAAAGAGTTTATTCACAACTTATTATAGATTTATTTAGATGATTGGATGGTGTATGGTGGGCAAATACCATTGTGACAATCTGTGATTAATGTTTAAAAGATGTAGACATTTGAGTATATCTTTAAACATCAAGAAGTGCATATTTGCTACACCATTTGGAATACTATTAGGACACATAATCTACAATGAAGGTTTGTTGGTTGATCCAACTAAGGTTGCAGTCATTATCATCCTAAAAGATCCTACTAGTCAGAGTGAGGTGTCTGATTCTTAGGTCACATGGGGTATTATAGGAAATTCATAAAGGGGTATGCCAAGGTTGTTGCACCTTTGGAGGAGCTTGAAAGGGAAAGGTACATTCTATGGTTCATAAAGGGGTATGCAAGGTTATCGCACCTTTGGAGGAGCTAATGAAAGGGAAAGGTACATTCTATGGGGAAGTGCAGTAGCGTGCATTCAAGACATTAAAGGAGAAACTTACTATTGTTCCTATTTTATGATTTCCTTCATGGGACCAACCATTTCATGTACATGTGGATGCCTCTGGCATGGCCATTGGTGTGGTGTTAGCTCATCCAGGGGAAGGTATTATAGATAATACTATCTATTTTGCTAGTAGAAAGTTGACTCTATAGAACAAAATTACACAAGCAAAGCACGAAGCTTTGTCAATGATCCATGCACTACATAAATTCATACAAGTACTGCTATTTATGCCATTTGTATTTTATACTGATTACATGACATTGAAGTATTTGGTAAACAATCCCATTTTACAGGGCGCATATACAGATGGGTACTCTTATTTCAAGAATTTGATTTCACAATTATGGTAAAACTACGGAAAAGTAATTCTAAGACCAAACCATTTATCCGAATATAGTCAAGATAAAAATCACGGGGAAATTAAAGATACCATGTTAGATCCACATTTATATAGGTTACAATGAGTGCCATCAGAATTAGAGGACGTTGTTATATTTCTATGGATAGGTATGACACTAGAAGGAATGCAATCCTTAGAGAAGAAATAACTTGTTATACGCGCGACACCCTATATTTTGATTAGTGGTGACTGTAAAAATTTAGTCGGGATGAGATATTGTGCCTTGTGTATTGGAGAATGAGCGCACAAATATTATGGAAGAAGATTATAGTGGTATTATAGGTGGCCACTATGGAGGTGATGCCTGCGCACAAAATGTTACTCATTGGATTATGGTGAGAAACCATGTATAAATATTGTAAGGCATATTGCAAGGCTTGTGATCATTATCAGTGCCTTGGAAAACTAGGACAATGAGATGAAATGCCTCTAAGACTTATTACTAGCACAAAACCATTTGAAAAATGGGCTATAGATTTTTTTGGTCCTATTTTACCACCTCACACAGATGGATCGTGCTATATCATAACTTACATAAATTATCTAACAAGGTGGGCAAAAGTAGCCCCTATAAAGGATTGTACAACAACTACAACAACTAGGTTTCTATGGGAAAATATTCTTACAAGGTATGGATGTCCATTAAGTTTAACGAGTGATAGGGGTACACATTTCTTGAATGAGACAATCAAGATACTATTTGGATGAATTCATGATTGCACATCATAAGATGACACCCTATCATCCTCAGGCCAATGGAACTGTTGAGGCTTTCAACAAAATTTTGAGCCAAACATTGACAAAAATTTGTGATGTTGGAAGAAAGGATTGGGATGATAAAGTATCTGTAGTGCTTTGGGCATATCACACAACATATAAAAGGTTGAACAAAGCCACACCATTTCAGTTAGTGTTTGGCATGGAAGCAATTCTTCCTATGGAATTCATGTTACCGTCTTTGCATATTGCGCACGTTGGAGGTCTAGCTGATGAGAAAGCATTAGAAGAATGGATTGAAAAGTTAATCAAGTTGGATGAGCGATGACCAATAGCACATTGGAGTCAAAAATAAGAAAAATCTAGGTAGAAAGCATGGCATGATAGGAGCATCAGGGATAAAAATTTCACAATTGGACAGATGGTGTTCCTTTATGATTCTAAGTTTTTGTGCCATCCAGGAAAAATAAAAGTACATTGGTTGGGGTCGCATGTTATCACTCACATACTTGAAACAGGAACTTTCCAATTAGAGGTGCTTGATGGAACACTGTTACCTAGGTACTTCAACGGAGTAGGCTGAAGCCCTACTATAAATAAGTCTTCTTGGTGTTTGTAATAAGGCAATGTTGCCATTTAGATTAGGTTTTCAATTATGTATTTTCCTTAATGTATTTCCTTATTTGTCGCTATGTTTTGTCAATTTAGTTGGTTTTTTTGTAATAAGCACATTTGCATGCACCAAAAGCTAATTACTATTTGAAGAATTTATATGCGCAGAGGACTACACATACCCTTAGTGTGGGGTGGTTATTGATATCCAAGTACAAGGACTGTTGAAAATAAGTACACATGAAAGGAACAAACTGCTATGGGTGTTATTCAAAGTTGGAGAATTGTTAGAAAAAATATTTCTTTTAGACAAGATGACCATAGATGGAGATAAATGATGGAATAGTATACCACAAGGTAAGTAGAGCTATGAAGACTAACGTGTTGAAGGCATAGTGATGAGGTACTTGGGCGCATGGAAGCACGCTAAAGAGAATTTTGTAGCTAGAAGGTAGGAGGGCGCGCTAGAAGGTTATGACTGGGGTGTAAAGATGTATAATGCAGAAAATGGAAAAAAAGGATCAATTAATGAGGATTTTTGGTAGGTGAAGGAGAAATAAATACACTAAATTTTTGAAAATCTATAAAAGGAGGGGATGTAATTTCATTCTTACCATTACAATCATGATAATTTGAAAGAGCCAAGTGTGACTAAGCTGCAAGAAGAGTATTCAGGTGCAAAGAGTGTGAATCGAGATGTGACGAGTAGATTTGTGCGCAAAGGAAGCTTGCATCCCTAGTTGCGAAGGGTTTGAGTGAAGCAAGGTGTTACAAAAGAGCTAGGGCATGTAATTTCAACTAGGGCATGTTGAATCAAGCTAGGGTTTGGGTTTACACATTGTAGGAGATAGAAGGTGAGTATTTGAAGTTAGAAGATTACAAGTTATAGATGGCACCAAAGAAAGCACCTACCACAGGAGCTAAGGGGAAGAAGAAAGTGGAAGTAGAGGTTGAAATGACTCCTGAGAGTAATTTATCATAAATGCAATATCCAGAGGGTGTGATTGTGGGTCAAGAATGGGATTCCCACATACGAAAGAGAAAAATCAGTGATTATAACCGTCGTATACCTGAAAATAAGGAGTTGGATGTGTTATTAAACACAAAGACAAATAAGCACACAACAAAAGACATGTCGATGTATGATGATGTTGGGGAGAAGTTGTTGAAGCAGATTGGAGTTTACCAATTGTATGATCTCCCCTAATTTGGTAAATATGAACCCTTGTACTAGTGGTTGATGAGCAGGGTACATGAATATTTCTTCTACTTTGCAGGATGCAGGGTAAGGATCACAGCCATGTTGATCTCAACAAAGTAATAGGGTTGAAAGGCATAGGGGTAGATCTAGACAATGATTTAACTAATAAGTCCACAATCTTGGAGATAATGAAGGAATTGGGGTATACCAAGGGTCTATGCAGCATGGACATTGATAAACTAAATAAGTACCCAATCATACAAATAATTGCACACTTAGTGACAAAGTTGAATGACCAAGAAAGATGGTCACAAGTAAACACAATGTGGCTACACATTGCGAAGAAGATGTCATAGGGAGTGACTTACAACATCTCCAGTTACATCATGGAAAATATCATTGAAGAAGCATGCACAGGAGAGAAAATTAGTTTTGGGGTTGTTCTATTATCTCTGGTGTTTATGGAAATCAGGGTGCCCAATGGGCCAAAGGAGAAAATTTGGGAATACCCTATGGAGAACAAGTCACTTGCGGAAAGATTTAGCAAGTACTTGTGTGAAGGATCAATGAGTGGACCATTCAAGTAGAGGGCGGAGAAGTGGTATGATAGGCTCCACACAGTGTTCAAAGAAGAATGGCGCATACCCAAGGAGTTACCTTCAGTAGTAGGGAAGGCAATGCAGTTTGCGGTATACCAACACTTTTGCATTGTGTGGTTCGCCATGAAAGATGGGACTTGGAGCCCATGGTGAAAATTACCATATGCCTTCATAACACGATATTTCTAGGCATCAGTTCACCATTTTTGGATGTGCACCACCTAAGATTCAATGCAGAAAAGGTAGATTGCGACTACCATACACTGAGAAAGACATATGTATATCTAGGACAGACTGCCTACATTGAGAGGCTAGTCTCATATGTTATAAGCATGAAGCCTGTAAGCTTGGTAGTTGGGGACACCAGAGCAGTGCTTGTGTACCTTCAACTCAAGCCTAAGCTAGAGAACAATAAGTATGTGGATAAATTTCACACTCTCGGGGATGCCAAAAGGTAAGCATCTTGTTTCACCTTTTCGTAGATTGTTGATGAAAGCAGATAGGGTAATGAGCATAGGAGGAATACATGTTCAAATTTTGGTTGATAGGTTGTTGCACGCGTATGACTTCCAAATCCACATCGATTTTGTGAGAGCTTCCTTTTGGCTAGGAGGAACTACCTGTAATGAAATCAAAACCACCGAGAAAGAATTAAACAATATGGGTAGTGAAGCGCCTAGCGTGAGCTAGATACGTGAAGCATGGTACTTCCTAAATGGCTGTTAGTCCAGTGTTTTAAAAAAATTAATGTTGTAAACAAAGTAAATCCTATTGTTATTTTGAAATGATTTAGGTATCTCACTTAAAAACACAATAAGAAATAGATTTAATCTAACAAGTTAAGCTAGAATAGAATCCAAGGTCAAGGGATAGGTTTTGGGTCTCTGTAGATCTGATAAAGGTCTCGGGTAGGTCACAGGCAAGTGAGGGTGAGGTAAAATGAGGTGGGTAGGTCTCTATTTAAGACTGTGTAGACAAACACAAACCGGCGTTAGTCGAGTTGGTGACCGTAGTTAGGTATAATCGGCATCGGATTCTTGTGAGATCTAGAAATGTCACGAGAATGGGGTTTTGGTTTCCTTTGTGATTGTATAAAGGATTTGGTGGGTTGGGACAAGGTATTGGGTGACTTGAATAGGATTTTTAAGGTTTGAATGAGTCTATGGAGGTGAAAATGTTGGATAAGGTCAATAGGGAGCAAAATAAACAATGGATGATAAAATAATGATGAAATGAAATAAGCCAACGAAGTATGACATTATACTTACTTGGATTTCGTTTCGTGTACGTGTGTGAAGGATGGAGGTGTTGATGATGGGTTTGAAGGTTGCAAGTGATTACTAACTGAAGAAAAGCTTCTCGCATGGGCTGCATGCACACTCCTCTTGCTTGGATACATCGAGAACGTGGCTAGGTGGATGTGCGGGGAGAAGATGCTCAATCTCCTTCCTTGGATGTGAGTTCTTACTTTGGAATTGCTCTCTCGAGGATGTGTTATCTCTCACGAGATTTGTTCTTTTCTCATCAAATGGCTTTCTTCCAACTTCCAAGTTCCAAGTTATAACCTTGAGAATAAGGTTGTTTTGGGTCAAGAGGGGTAAGTGGCTTGATGGCATTCGGCTTAACTTGGGATTGTGGTTAGGGGTAACCAACGCGTCGGTCAAGGCGAGATTTCCTAGGTTTACTAAACTTAGGGAGATCCTCTTGATTTTCTTGGATCTCGTGTCATTATCCCATGGATTAGACTCAAAACTTCTTGTGAGCATGCATGAATATGGTTAAAGGGAATGTAGACATTGATTTTTAGGGTTTGGGTAAGTCTTAGTTAGTTATGGTAACTTGCTAAGAATAGGTCTTAGGTTGAGTTAGCTTGGTGAGGTGTCTAAGTGAACTATATGTGTAGATATTATTTAAATAAGATATTTAAATAATAAATATAGTGAGGATAAAGCATTAATTTAATTTAATTAATTAAATTAATATTAGTGGGGTGAAGGGGGTCATGGCTAGGTAAATGTAATAAAGGGGACTTATATGTCGAGGCACGAAGGGGAGTGTGACCTAATTTTAGTGTCTACATTTTGCCCCTTTTTGTTGTGTAGCTTGTATTGGTAAGCGATGCTAACAAAAATAAGATGTGGTTGCCCCATGTGAGGGTGAAGGTGATCCCCCTCAAACCAGGAACTGACGAGGCAAGCAGGCTGAAGCGGTGAGTGGTTTGATAAAAGGTAAATGTGAGGAAGGCAAGTGGGTGCAAGAGAAAAGGCTGAAAGGTCGACTCGGGTGATCTAGGTAATGGGTCAGGGTCAAAGGTAGCAATAATCAAATGCACGCACACATATAAACTGCAGCACGCTACTAGGTTGAAGAGCAGGAAAACTCTACATTGTCTAAGGTCGATAGGTTTATCCAAACAAGGTTGAAGTGAATCCAGTATCCAAGGTATAGGATAAGGTCAGGAAACACAATGTAGGTTAGGTGTAGGAATGTGTAGGTATGTTTCGGTACACCAAAGGTAGGGTCAAGATAAACGGTCACGGCAATAGGCTAGGTAAGGTCATTAGGTCAAACAACACGGGTAACGGTGTCGTAAGGTATAACGAGCACATTGGTTCAAAGGTCACAAACAGTTTTCGGGTCTAGGTAGATAGGTCATAGCATGGGTAAGGTTGAGGTAGGGGTAAAATAATGAGGCTTCAACAACGGATGAGGTGAGGTTGAAGAAGGTGGAGGGCCAGAGGTGAAGGTAAAGTGGTCAGGTAGGTGTAGGGGAGGCAAAAGAAAGAGGAGGTAAGGAAAATGAGGTCAATGTGAGGAAAATGAGTATGCTAGGGTAACCGATAGTGGTCTGGGTGAACCGATGACGGTCTATGGGAACCGACATCGGTGAACGAGGGCATACAACCGATGTCGGTCAAGTCGATGTCGGTAGGGTAGGGTATAAAAAGTGGAAAACCCGTGTTTTGAAAATTCATTTGTGCATTGTGAAAAGTAGAAAAGGACAAGAAGAGAGAAAAGAGGAAGAGGAAAAAGAGAACATCTAGAGAGCTTGGTTGGCGAGCCACATAGGCGAGGTTGATTGGGCGAGAGGTGGGGCCACGAGATTGGATCGAGTGAGGTGATTGGTTGGGAGAGTGAGAGGTCATTTGAGGATGGTAGAGGCTAGAGAGGGATCGGGAGGAGTGGCACGAGGCCGAGAGATTCCACCACGATGGCGAGAATGAGATGCGGTAAGTTTTGAACCTTTTGATTCATTGTTTGGTGAATTTGATGTAAAATATAGAAAGTATGAAAAATGGGGGTTTGGGGGGAATTTCAAAACGGGAAAAAGAGAGGGAAAAGGGAATGGGGAAGGGTAGGGTGTAGAGAAAGAGGGTAATAGAGGGATATTTAGGGGTGTAAGGAGTGAGTTGGGTGGGTAGAATGAGTAGGGAGAGAAAAAGTAGGGTTGGGAAGTTGTGGTGAGTGGCAGAATAGTGACCGACATCGGTCGACTTATGGCCAACGTCGGTGGGTAGTGATCGGTATCGGTCACAAGAACAGTGACCGATGTCGGTCAAGGGGAGACCATGGTTGGTCAGGGGAAAACCAGGGTTGGTCATGTGAGAGGGAAAAGGGTTAAGGGAGATGGGAAGGGTTGAGGGTGGCTTGGTTGAGGGGTAGGGTAGATAGTTTCGGGTGGATGGGTTTGGGTGGGGGTTAGGGTAGATAGGTAGGGTAGATGGGTTTGGGTAGGTTTGGGTGAGGGTTAGGGTAGATAGTTTTGGTTGGATGGGTTCGGGTGGGGGTTAGGGTAGATAGGTAGGGTAGATAGGTAGATTATATGGGTTTGGGTAGGTTTGGGTGAGGGTGAGGGTAGATAGGTAGGGTAGATAGGTTTAGGGTAGATAGGTAGGGTAGATGGGTTTGGGTAGGTTGGATTAGAGATTAGGTCGGGATGTGGGGTGAAATAGGGTAAGTTGGGAAGGTGTACTAATACATTGTTCTTGTGGGATGTAGGCCGAGATGAGTTGCGGATGAGGGTCGGGTGCCGCCCTTATTATTGATGAGTATGGGCTAACATGATGTAGGAGGAGACAACGTGTTGTAGAGGTGGGGTTGATAGGGGTGAGGCGCTACTGGCATGTAGTCTAGGAGGAAAGTCTGATGGTTGCCCTCATCGATAGATGGACTCGGTGACCAATACCTTCCACATGCCGATGGGTGAGATGATGATCACACTGGAGGATGTCTATAGGATCTTATGGTTGCCCATATTGGGGGCCCAGGTTTATTTTATCTCCTCAGAGGCATCTGAAGAGCTACTAGCACCTATTTTTGGTGTGGGTGTAGCAGACCTAATGTTCTATAGTGCTAGCATGAGCTATGGAGTGATGTATAGAGCTCATCCAGAGGAGATAAGGTTAGTGGTACTGTTGATGGAGGCGGTGTACTGCTACGCGCACTACGGATACGAGAGGGTGGTAGATTCCGAGGTCACTAATGGGAGTCCTTCATGACATGGTGATACATCGACACAATTTGAATGGGCACTGCATTCTTGACGTAAGTATATATAGAGAGCTATGTGCCTCTGGTGACTAGAGGTTCATCATCTACTACGCCATACTACTACATTATTGGGCTTATGAGCACATTGTTTGTGTTCAACCAGTGGGGATGCCCCAGAAGATGCATTCCCATGGAGAGTTTTGAGAGTTGGGTACAGGCGGTGGGTACCGGCCATTGGAGAGGCCCGAGGTTCCAGAGCTACTCATGATGTAGCTTACTACAGGATGTTGTTTGAGGGTTGTCCAGGGTGTACATCATTTAGAGTTCGTATGTGGGCTTCCCCTCATACAAACAGATGGCCACAGAGCTAGATGGGCTACAACTTTATCTGTGGATAGAGGGGAGGAGAGCGGGAGAGCATGAGTAGATACCCATAGAGTGGGTTAGGCACCAATTTAGGTTAGTCCAGGATGTACCACCACCCTTCCCACAGTACAGGAGAGATGACATGGAGAGACCTATGTCTCCACCATGACCACAGTGCCGATTGGACAGGAGCAGCCAGTAGATACATAGATTGATGATGTTGGGGTTATAGATGGATACAGGCAGTGGTGGGCAACACATGGATTGAGAGCTATACCACCAAGGCCAGGGTAGCCAGACTTAGCCACCATCACCATTTAGAGAGACACCCTATAGGGGTAGGTGGCTACTTTGGTGACACAACTCGAGATTATGCGGGAGGCAACTTATAGGTTCGAGAGGCATAGGTTGCCATCTTACGAGCCCAGAGATAGTGACATTGTAGGCTTAGGCAGGTAGGGACAGTACACACGAGGTGGAGGCAGGGGAAATGGAGATGGAGAGGAGGTAGATGGAGAGGGAGGGTAGGTAGCCACCCTATAGGAACAAGTACATGATCTACAAGGCTGGCTAGCCACGGTGCGAGGGTAGGTTGCAGTGCATAGGGCTAGGGCTAGATGATAATAGCACAGGCATAGATTACTACCCTGTAGTCCCAGATATAGGCATAAGCACATATTCCAAGGCGACTCGAGACTCTAGTACCAATATAGGGCTCGAGTAGGTTCGAGGCAGGGTCCCCTTATATAGGTACCCATGTAGGTAGTGAGACCCATAGCACCTCCACAGATAGTGACCATGGCCAGATTCAGGGATGCCCTAGTAGAGGCACAATATTATCAGGATCATTTGTTAGCTGTCGGGCTAGATGTGCCCTCCTATGCCTAGTACATATACAACAGCCTCTGTGAGAGGACTAGATCTCACACTCAAATTTTGGAGAGTACAGGGGGCTTGCAAGCCCAAGGATAGGGTCATGGTGAGGCCACTAGTGTGCAGAGGCCAGCCCCAGGTGAGGAGCCATCGGCGAGGAGGTGGGGTAGGTGCGAGCACAGGCAGGTGTGGCGAGAGGGTCGGGAGAGACATAGTCACAAGGAGCATTCCTTGACATCAGATGGGGAGATGATTGACTTTCTATGGACCGGCTTGCATGTCGAGTCATTTTTGTATGGATTATATATGAGACCCAGCTGCATGCGAAGATATTTTGTATTTAGTATGAGTTTTTTTAACATGATACCGGCTAGCCATGAGCCGAAGATATTTTGTATTGATTATGATTTTTGTACATGATACCGGCCTTGAGAGCAAAGATATTTTGTATTGATTATGATTTTTTGTGCATGATACCTAAGCTGCGAGTAGGCAATGTATGAGAGACACATGTATTTTTGAGATGAGTGTACATGATTGTGATGCACATGTATTTATATGATGAGATGTACGAGGTTAAGATGATTATGTGTTGTGATCTATATTTTATTTTACTTTCTTTATGATATGAATGGATTAGGTGAGTTAGGCATGACGGAGTCAGGTCGGTTTAGGCATGGATCGAGTCACGTTGGTTTAGGCATGGATCGAGTCAAGTTGGTTTAGGCATGGATTGAGTTAGGTTATAGGCATGGATCGAGTCGGGTTGGTTTAGGCATGGAATGAGTCGGAGTTGATTTAGGCCTAGATCAAGTCGGGTTAGTTTAGGGATGGATCGAGTCGAGTTATAGGCATGGATCGAGTCAGGTTGGTTTAGGCCTAGATCAATTCAAGTTGGTTTAGGCATGGATCGAGTCAGGTTGGTTTAGGCATGATTCATTATGGTTTGCAATGAATGATACTATGGGTCATATGTGAAATGTTGTATAATCTATGCATAGTGATGATAGAGAGATGGTAGGTGTAATAAATGTATGCTATGGTAAACAACTTGTTATGTATGTGGCTTAATTTCCAATTTTGTTAGAAAAGGGGAACTAAGTGAAATGTGGGGTAAATGGTGAGTTAGGCATGGTTAATGAATTGTTTAGGGTAGAGAGTGGCCGAGCTATCCTCCAAGGGCCCCATGCCCTTAGAGTGCTGCCTACATAGTCCTAGCGAAAAGGGACCTCAGGCCGATGTAGTTCTCCCATGAGTTAGGGAAGAAGATGAAAATGAGTTGGTAGGTTTGTGGGCATGTAGTGGGTTTAGGTTTAATAGGTGTGGGTAGATGAAAGGGTAGGATGACCCCCCAAAGGTAAGTGTCGAGGACCAAGTCCTGTATAAGGTAATCAAAATGTAAACAAAGATGGTTAAAAGATAAGAGGGGGCAATAAAGCCACGATTGGGTAGAATCATACCGAGTAGATCATACCTTAAAAAAGGGGTGATGAATACAAGACCTTAAAGGCATTGCATGATTAACTATTTGACGATGAAAGTAGTCACCGGATCACCAAATGTTGCAAGTCCAAGATGTCCCTTGAGGAAATTTAGGAAATGAGAGAGGAAATGGTAAGGTGGGTGAAAGGTAGTTAATTGTATATGTTTTGAGTGACAAGGCTTTTGGGCAAGAGGTCCGAGGTCATAATGGGCAAGTCCATGACTAAAAAAGCATGTTTATTTTAATAGACTGATCGATGTGGAAAGTCTATATGGGATAAATAATATGGTACTCCTTGAGGTCTTTGTGAAGCTGATCAATGTGGGAAGCTTCGTTTTCTCTCATTTTTTTAAGCTTCACATAGTTGTCCTTTGAAGGAAAAGTCTATTTATAGTAGCAATTTGTTGGAGAAGAAGATGTCCTTTTGAGGGAGTCATATTTTTATTAGAAGTTTGACTCAAGGAGTATGGTCAGGTCTTTAAAATAATGGACAAGACCAAGGTGAAGGATAGGACTCTTGTTCAAAAGGTGAGGTGGAATGACCATGGGATCTCATCTAATGGTAGACAAAAGTATCCATGAGAATCATGCTATGTGTAGTGCCGCAGTACACATATTCAAGAGAAGATAACAAGTGATGGGTACTCTCATGATTCTTGTTTAATCGTTAGGGAGATGGATGGAGTGGATAACGCTCAAGGGATGAGCATGGAGAGAGACGAAGGGTGAGGTAGGACAATGAGTCAACAATAGAATGGTCGAAGATGCAATGCATTAAGGGCCAGGTTCGGGTTTACCCTCAAGCAAGGAAAATGATAAGCACTCGATCCATAGATATGAGTTACGATGTATGGTCCAAGCTAATTAGGAGTGAATTTTCCCCGTTTACTTTTTTCTACTTTGGTTACGTGTTGATTTTCTTTCAAGACAAGGTCATCGACTTGGAAGGTTTGTTCATGAACATGTTTGTCATAAGCACATTTGATATGTTGTTGGTAAACTTGAAGGTGATCCAGAGCATTAAGATGATTTTCATCTAATAACTCTAGTTGTGCTAAGTTATCGATGAAATTCATCATTAGTAAGCATGTCATGGAGAGAAATGTAGAGTGAGGGGATCTAGACTTTGAGAGGTAAAACAGCCTCGGTACCGTAGACCAGTGAAAAGGGTGTAGCCATAGTGGAAGTGCGAATACTAGTGCGGTATGCCCATAAGGCAAAATGAATGTGTGTATGCCAATCCTTCCCAGTATTGTCAACCACTTTCATGAGAATTTTATTGAGGGTTTTGTTAGTGGATTCGGCTTGGCCGTTGGTTTGTGGGTAATAAGGTGAGGAGAAACTAAGTTGAATGCCAAAGGCGTCGCAAAGTTTTTGTAGTGTTTTGTTTTTGAATTGTTTTCCATTATTAGTGATGAGGTAATGAGGGACACCAAAGTGGAAAATGATGTGATGGTTAATGAACTCACATATTTTCTCATCTTTCATGGAGATGAGTGGTATGGCCTCCACCCATTTGGTGTAGTATTTAGTAGGAGTTATGATCCATTGATGACATTGGGAAGAATGAGGATTGATTTCTCGAAAAGATCCAAACCCCATTGAGAGAAGGGCCAAAGGCCACGAGCGACTGTAAGACATGACCTGAGTGTATGATGAAGGTTGGAATGTTTTGAAATTTCACACAATGTTTGACATAGTCGCAAAAATCATGGTTAAGGGTTGGCCAGTAATAGCGTAGGTGAAGAATACGCTTAGCAACAGTAAGGCCACTAAAGTGACCTCCACATATGCCATCATGAACCTCCTTAATGGTATAAGGAATTTTAGAACTTGTGAGGCATAGTAAGAGAATACCATCAAATCCGTGCTTATAAAGGAGTCCCCCCAGGATAACGAAATGGGATACCTTTTTAGGAAGGATTTTAAATCTGTTATGGGTGAGATCGGGAGGTAAGATGGAGATGGAAAGGTAGTCAGAGTATTGTTTATACCAAAGGTCACTCGGTTCAGGGGTGTCATTTCCAATTGAGTAAACATCGTGAGGTAAATAAGAAGGTGAATGGAGGCATTGCATGGTGACAAATATTTTGGAATCAACGAGGGGAAGCAGGTATTTGGGAAGTATAAGAGGCCATGGTATCCACAAATTTGTTGGTTGAACGTGGGATGGTTCGAAAAGGGTGTAACGATCAAAGGTGGTCAAAAGTATGTCTACATGATGTTTATACTTTGAAGTATCTTGTTATGACATTGGTACATACCATTGACTTGGTTTATGACCAATTGCGAATCGCCAAAGATGTGAATGGTTTTGACATCTAGGGCATAGGCGGTCTGGGACCTAGTACGAGCTCTTTGTCTTCAACAATATTGTTGGTGCATTCAAAGTCTAGCTTGAAAGACAAAGGCATGGGTTCTCCAACCAGAGGAATGAGGATAAAATCAGCTCCACCCCCATGCTAACACTTGGAACCTTGAAAAATAGTGTCATTTGGTAAGGGGTTCGTCCAGGAAAGGGTAGCAATGGATTCATCAAGAAAGTCAAAATTAGAGGGTTGTTCCTCGGCAATAGGTGCGTCGACCATTGGTGGTGATAGCCTAGCCCTTAATGGACTTTTGGTGAATGAATTCGAGGTCAAGATCAACTAAAAGCATAAGCCATCTTGTAACCGCTGATTTTGATAAGGTTTGGCGTACATGAAGTGTAAAGGGTCGGTGTTGGTCACAACATAGGTTTTGTGATTGAGTAGGTAATGTCGAGTTTGGTGGTGACAAAAATAAGGCTGAGTAAAACTTTTACGGATGGTTGTATCGGGTTTCATAGTCCAAAAGAGTACGGATTATGTAATAAACTACCTGCTCCTTATGGTGTTCATCGCGATGAGCGAGCATGGCTCCCAAGGAATGATTGGTAGCTGATATGTATAGGTAAAAAGGTTGATCATCTTTCGGTGGAATGAGTATGGGTGGTTAGAGAAGGTATTGTTTTAGGGCCTCAAATGCTTTGTGACAGTCATCATCCCATTTAAAGGAGACATCTTTCCTAAGCTAGATGATGAAATGGTTGACACCGATCAGATAGTTGTGAAATGAAATGGTGAATGGACTGCAATTTACCTTGTAGGCTACGGAGTTGTTTAAGGTTAGTGGGTGGAGGAATTTCCAAAATGGCCTTGACTTTAGTAGGGTCAACTTCTATACCACGGAGGGAAACAATAAATCCTAGGAGTTTTCTTGAGAGAACCACGAAGATGCACTTCTTAGGTTAAAGGCGAGACATAATATTTAATGAGGTGGTCAAAGATGGTTTTGGAGGACGGTGAGGTGCTCGGTGTGACATTTAGATTTGGCAAGAGATCATCCACGTAATATTCCAATAATTGATGCATGATATCATGGAAGATGTAAGTCATTGCATGTTGATATGTAGCACCAAGCGTTTTTAAGACCAAAATGCATGACTTGATAGCAAAAGGTTCCCCGAGGGTAATGAATGTAGTCTTGTGCTGATCTTAAGGGCAAGAAAAATTTGGTTATAACCCGAGAAACCATCCATGAGTGAGAGCATCTCATGACCAGTGGTAAGGTCAACTAGTTGATCAATATCGAGCAAGGAAAGTCGTATTTTGGGCAAGTGAGGTTGAGGTCATGGAATCCGTGCAAATGTGGAGTCCCCATGTTGCTTTAGTAATGAGAGAAAATGTTAGAAATCAATGAGGATAATCAATGGGTAAGATGAAGGAAATGGAAAGAAGGTGTTGAAGTTCTTATTTGATGAGAAGAGCAATGCGAGGATGCATTTTCCTCAGCTTTTGTTTGATAGGTTTGGCATCGGGAACGGTTACGATATTGTGGACCACTATGGTGGGGTCAATACCGGGAATTTCTGTGTAAGACCAAGTGAAAGCATGGTTATGATCTCAAAGAAAAGAAGTGATGGCTTCCTGTTCAGCAACATCTAAAGATTGTCTGATCTTTAGGATGTGCGGGTCATCCTGAGTATGAATGTTGATCTCGATAGTCAATTCATTCAACATGGTTTATGTCTCAGACGGTAACAACTGATGAATATATGAGTCTTCTGCACCAAGGTAGGTGAGTATGGGTTCATCATCCTGACATTGAACAACATTAATGATAGGTGTGTCATTGTCAATCATCTCAGGATACATGAATGGGAGAGTGGAAGGGGCCTTGCCTTCATGTTGATAAGTCAAAGGCCCCAAGGAAATGGTGGAGAAGGGCTAGGTTCCTCAATGATTTCAATACGAGCATGTTTGGTAGGAGGTTCAGGAAGCGATACCACTCCGGTCATTATGTTTCTTTGGTGGTACATGAAATAATGGTATGGCGGCCTTGCTCATAAAATCCAAAACCAAAACCCTTCCACACATAGTAGTGCGAAGGTGTGGGTGAAGCTTGATGATTGGTAAGTGATTGGAAGTTAGCGAGAAAATGGGCGGGGTTGTGATGGTGGTAGTATAAAGTCAAGTCCCCATAAGTGAGACTAGTACGAAGATGAGGAGGACCATAAAGGAGGCATTCTCTATACGGTGATCATAGTGAGAGTGTTGGTGAAGGCTTCCATACTCGTGCATAGTAAGGAATGTGTTCATACTATATAGGTGGTACTCCCCTAGAGTGAGGCATTGAAAAACACCTTCCAAGGATCGAGTGGTTAGTATGTGGGTAGCTGGTATGGATGATGTGTCGGAGGTCAATGCGGAGGTGGAATTAATGGATTGGGAAGCTAATGGGTCAACCGTGGAGGTTATATTAGCAGAAGTAGGCATAGAGGAGGTATGTGCGGTGAAAGAAATGACTATCTTGGTAGGTGGGAGGATAGGTGAGGTGAAGTATTGGTTATGGAGGTAGATGGATTGATAGGTATGAGCACATCATTGGGTCGGTAAAGCATGTTGCATGTTTTGAAAGGTGATGGGTCAGCTAGAATGGTATAAGTTTGTCCTTCATGTTCAAACTTTACACAACGATGCAAAGTGGAAGGAACACAACCCATGACATGGATCCAAGGTCTACTAAGCAACAAGTTATATTGAAATTCCCCCTCCAAAACATAACACAATTCTAGAAAAAGTGTAAGGGGCCCACACGAAGCGTGAAGGATGACAGTGCCTAGTGTGGAGTTGATAGTGTCATTGAATGAATGCAACATGACCAGATGTTTATGCATGCAATTTTCAGGTATGCACATTTGAGAAAATGCATGGGATGAAATGATGTTAATGCTAGTGCCTCCATCAATCATCACATGGCGTACCCGTATGTCATCAATGTGGATAGAGATGAAGAGGGCTGGGTCTAAGTCATCATTTTAGTATAGCGCATCTCTCCTCTGAGAAGCTAAGGGAGGCCACTTGGTGAACAAGGTGAGGTGAGGATGAAGGTGGTAATTTGGTGAGAGAGGCTACATGATGGGGTGTGATAATGGAGGCTACGGGTGTAGGGTCATTGGGTAAAACCTCGATAGATTGAAGAACCTCCATGAGGGCTTGACGATGGGATTCCGAGGTTTGGATGAGGTCATATAAGGACATTTTGAGGGGAGATTGGTGTAATTGTTTGAGCATGGTGCGATGTGTGACACCATTAGAAATGGGGTATGTGGGGCCGTGGATAGTTATCTTAGGTATGGGTGCAGATGGTATGTTGGGTATAGGATTGGTTGGTGGGTCAGCTACCTTTTCTTTACCCTTTTGTGCATGTGTAGTGACGTGTACCATGTTGATTTGAGGGAAGTTGTCAAATGGAGAAGGTGTAGGGTAAGTGGTATAACGACATGAAGGTAAAAACCTACTAGAGGAGAAAAGCCTTGTGAGGTCAGTTGGGCACAACAACATTTGGGTGGTGGCGTGGCAAGTTCTTTGATGCAAACCATGTTAATTTCAAATTTTGTGTGTGGTTCTGAGAGCTTTGAGGGTAGAGGTTGTGGTTGTTGAGTGGGTAGTGTGGGAATGGGTGTTGGTGAAGTAGGATCCTCATCAAGAAGGTCATCGTCATCAAAGTTGGTTTTGGGTGGACACAATTGGATAAGGACGGTTTTCAAGGCCTTATAGTTCTCCACATCATGCCCTAGCACACGATGGTATGTGCAAATTTTGGTATCATCAAACCCCTTTGACACAGGTTTGAGGGGGTCGTAAGGTTAAGAGTGGGTAATGTGATAACAGAAGTCTTGAGGAGGTTGGTTAAAATTTTGGCATAGGACCCTGCTAGTGGATCACAATGGGAAGTGAATGTGGGTTTGGGTGTAGGTGTGGTTGGTTGTCTGGGAATTGTTTTTGGAAGAGTAGGAACAGGTCAAGCGATGGGTTTAGGTGCTGGTGTGGTTTGAGGCATTGGTCGGGTTCATTTGGGTAGGAGTGCAGAGTAGATGGATGGGTAGGAGGTTGTGGGGTTGTTTGGATTACCTTGTTGCGGGGTCGTGGGGTTTTGTTTTTGGGTTGCACCTTCTTGGGTAAAGGTGATGTGGGTGTAAAAGGCCTAGAAGGAAAAGAAGATGGAGGAAGAGGGAAAGTTACCCACGGGGATAACGAGAGTGCTATGAAGGTATGTGATGTGGGTCGTGTTTGGGGTGTGAGGGAAAATGACTTAAATGTAGTGGGTAGTGAAGTAATGGCTGAAGGTATTAGAGGTATTGGTGGTAAAGAGACTGCAGGTGCAGGTATGAGTTGTGTTGTGTGCCTGGGTAGGTTAGAGGTTTGTGAGGAAGGAATAGGTTGTTGTGTTATTGGTTTATGGATGGGTGAAGGGTACTTGACCATGTTGGGAAGCTGAGGTCTGAAGGCAAATAGGACAAGTGTGGGTTTGATTGGTGTGGTCGGGGTATGAGGTCGATGAGTTTGTTTCTTTGGTTTAGGTGTCAAGGTAGGTGTGGTATTGACGTTGGAGGATGTAGCTAAATCTAGTTTAATAGGTGGATGAGTAAGGCTAGTGGTCGGGGTGACCCCTAAAGTGGTAATAGGTTTAGTGGAGGTAAATGTTGTGGGTATGGGTTTGGGTTTAGGTATAGGTCGGGTTATGGGTAAGGGTGTGTTATGAGTGCTAACACGTATCATGGAAGGGGTTACAAAAATAGTGGTTGTATATGATTTGATGGGTGGAAATGTGTTTGGGTAGATAGTGGAGGTGTCATCGAGGATCTCTGCATCTGTCTTTGAGATAGGGAGTAAGAGACGCCCCATAATAAATCCCTATCCACATAATTCAAGTGATCGGCCAAATGTGAGAATGGCACGTTTGTGGGTGGAGTTAGTGAGGACCTAATGGCAATTCTCGTAAAATGCATCGTAGAGATGGGGAATCGGCCAGCTTGACTTTTGTGGGTAAGAGAGCTAAAAGTAGGTCTGTTGGATGTTGGGTGGTGATGGAGAATGCTCGCCGGGAGGTAAAGGTATCTCCACCAGTGGTTCATTTTAAGACACCTCTTGGAAATCGAGGTGGAGAATACCTAATGAATATCCCCGAACCGGTTTCGTGGGAAGGCAAATTTTTGGGGGTTGTATGAATTTTTTTACACGATTGTCAAGTCTTTGCGACAGAAGGCTGGCGCTAGCGATGGGAGATTTTTTTATCGCATGTCAAAAAAAATGCATTGGCGGCGCCATAGACCTCGGTGATGCTGCGTCGGCAACCATAATGAGCGTGCGTCAACAAGTAATGATGCACGCGTCAGTAGGAGGTCTATTGACACACGTCCACTAAGGGTGTTGTTTAGTGATGCGTCGTAAGGTGCATTGAGCGTGTCAATGCATTTTTTTGACGCGTGCGGAAAATCTCTCGCGCATCTGTGGCCTCCGACCTTTGCTTTCTCATCAAAAAATCTCTGTGTCGTGCATCAACAAACTCTTTGTCATGTGTCTGCTATGCGTCAATATCTGTTGTACCTCCTTGTCATGCGTTAACTATCCGTCAAGGTCGTGCGTCAACAAATAACCCTCATGTGGCGCATGTTGCAGACCTGTGCAGCGTCAACAAGCGTAATGACATGAGTCGAGGTATTGGCGTGCGTAAGGCCATCGAGGTCTATTGACACACGTCAATGAATTTTTTTTAACACGCGATAGTAAAATCTCTTGTCGCGTGTCTATGGCCTCGACCTTTCTTTCTCATCAAAAATATCCGTGTCGCGCATCAACAAACTCTTTGTCGTAAATGGTCTGCTATGCGTCAATATTTGTTATACCTCCTTGTCGGGCGTCAACTATCCGTAAGGTCACGCATCAACAAATAACCCTCATTGACGCGTCAACAGACCTCTTTGGCGTTTAATCGACAAGGTTGTTTACAGCGTCGTAAGTGGAATAGGTTGCAACTGAGCGGTCAATGAGGTTTGTGGGATGGGCGTCAATGCATCTTTTGACACGAGACAACAAATATGTCGGCATCTCGTAGCCTCCGCCCTCTTCTTGCTCATCGAAAAATCTCCATGTCGCTCATCAACAAACTCTTTGTCATGCGTGCGTCTACTATCGTCAATATCTCTGCAGATCTCCTTGTCGCAAACCCTCCTTGTTGCGTCAATAACTTACCCCCTTGTTGCTTGGCGTCTATAATGCGGGATATATCATATTGTTGAAAAATGTGAAGTAGAAGTGTTCTACATGGTGAATAATATAGGTTTATATAGGGATATTTTTCAAGGGTAGGCGAAGCCTAAAGACCCCTAAAAAAAATTAAAAGTGTAATTTTTAGGCGAATGCAGTCAACGACCCATGCCAAAAAATTTACCTTTTCAAAATTTTCTAAAATGGAATATTCGCCATATTACAAATATTCACACTAAAATTTTCCCCGATCTCACCTTTGGGTCTATGATGGGTGGAAGAGATGATGGGAGTTCCTCTATGAGTGGAGGAACAGATAGGTGCTCCTCTGTGGGTGGAGGAGGTAATGGGTGCTCCTCTATGGGTGGAGGAGGTAATGGGAGCTCCTCTATGGGTTGAGGAGGTATGGTAGGTAAAGGTTCTCTAAGTGGAGAAGCTAGGGGTGAGATGGTCTCAATGTTAGCAGAAGACTCCTCCATAGGTGATGTAGGAGATGAAAGGTGTCTTCTTATTGGTGAAGGAACAAAGTGATGGTTGGTTCGATGTGGAAGGAGGATTTCGGGCTAGGATTTCCTCTATGGAAGGGATGTGAGGTAATTGAGAAGCGATAGGTACCTCATTAAAGATTGTGTGAACTTCACGGGTATGGGTATCGTGAGTGGATGTCTCACCAGTTTGATTGGATGAAGGGGCATGATTGGGAAATGGTTTTTTGAAGATTTGTAGATTTTGGTTGGGGGTGGCATTGGGATTATCCACAGTCAACTCACCTTTCTCAAGCATTTCTTGGACAATATTCTTAAAAGTGATACAATTGTCGTCACTATGACCCTTCACTCGGTGATAGTTATATAAATATTGTTCCTTATACCACGCGGGCATGGGGTGAGTAGGGTCAAAACTAGTGTGTGGTTTTATGGGTGGAAGGGTGATGGCGCCAACTTTGATAAGCTTTTCTAAGATAGAAGAGTAAGGTTCCCCAATTGGGGTATATTTTCACTACTCTTGTTTGAATTGAAAAGCCTGGACAGTGATAGATTAGATGAGGGTGTAGCCTGATTGGACGGATGAGCTGGGCCAGCCTTGAGTACCACTATGTTAGCGGTACCTTTAGCCTTTGAATAATTGGTTGGTGGTTTGGAAGAAGAAGAGGTTTCATTCAACTTGAATGCCGAATTCTTATTTCATAATTGGATTTTCTTCTCTTCAATGGCCCGAATCTCTAACTTTCGTGCCATAGTGAATGCCTCATCGAATGTTCGGAAAGTTTGGACCTGCAAGGTTAGGGAGATATGTTTGGTGCAAGCTCATGTGAAGAGATCGATGAGTTCAGTTTATGGTAGTTAGAAGGTAAGTTGATTGATCAAGTTATGCCAGCCGAGCAACAAAATTGTAATAGATTCATCCTTGTCTTGATGTGTGGAATATAGATCAGTCATGGTAATTTCTTGGTGATATTGATAGAGAAATGATCCAAGAAAGCTTGGGCTACCTGATTGAATGAAAATATAGAGTGTGTGGGTAACCCACTATACCGATCTAATAATGAGTCTAATGAGGGACATGGGAAAAGTTCTCAAAAGTAAGGCATGATCATGAGCAATCGATAACACCGTGTTTGAATGAGTGCAAATGTTGTTGTGGGTCTTCTTTACTATTGAAGTGGTTGAATTTGGAATTTCCCAATGCACAAGGTATGAACGGATACGAATGGATGGGTGAATAGGCTCGTTGCAAATCTCGTCATAGGTGAGAGTATTGCGGGAGCTAGAAACCGATGCCTCTAGTATCAGCATCTTATCCATCATCAATTTAATTAGGTCATTAGTGGGTTGTGATGATTGGATGCCTCCTATAGCATGAGGAGGTTGGTTTTGGGTATATAATGGGGGTGGCATTCTAGTGTATGGGGCTACCATGTAAGGTGGTGGAGAAGAAGGTAATGAAATAGGGAGTACATACCGAAATGGATAATATATGAAACAGGTGGTTGTTGGTAGCATGTATATGGGGGTGGAAGGGTCGTGGTAACCCTAGTGGCAACAGGGTTAATGATTGTGGAATGGAAAAAACTATGTTCGAAATAGGGTAGGGGTCACCGACACTTAGAAGTGGGAGCATAGCTATAGGTATGTGTGAGACACGAGGGGTGAATGAGGTTGTGTTTGGGGTAATCGTCGAGGGTATGGTGGATGTAATGGGTGCCACAGAGATAACAGACACGGTAGTCATGGCAGGTATAGAACCTAACTACAAAATGACTGTGGGTAAGGTGGATGTGGGTAGCACGGACCCAGATGGGGCTGATGCGGAAGTGAGTGCGAGTCGGGGGATAGATAGAGGCATGTCATATATCAACTGACCTGAGGTGTCTTGAGTGGACGAGTGGGAGAGGTAAAACTGTAAGACAACAGGGTTCTGGTCAAGGAATCGTGCAAACTCCTCATCTCTGGTAGCGATATTAGTAGGCTGGATAGGATCCATGGCTAGTGATAAAATAGAAGGTGGTGAAGGACTAGGTGGGAGCGGTTGGCAACTGGCGTGGAACACGAGGGCATTCGCTTGTCTACGGGTTAGTACCATGTGAACCAGTATTGATTAGGTAGGGCTACTTCCCTGTAAATGATACAGAGAACAACAGGAACAGGTGAATCTGGTGATAAATAAAAATGGATGAAGTAACAAATGGTGGGTGGAATGTGAAATAGGCTAACCGATGCTAGTTAGGAAAACTGACATTGGTTAGGGGTAACTGCTACTGGTCACTGTAGAAAATAGACAGTGAGTAAACAGCAAGGTAGAGGCCAAGATCTAACAAGAATGCCAAATCTGGGGATGTGTAAAATGTCAATGGGAAAAATGACAGTGACAGAGACTATGGAAAGTGGAAAAAAGTGAAGTGAGAATGTCCTTTTGAGTAGGTTAGCAAAAGGACCTAGAACCGACATTGGTTGGGTTTAACCGATGGCGGTCAGAGGTAACCGATGATGGTTACTGTGAAATTGAAACAGTGATGAGAAAAAGTGGTTGTGAATTAGAATTTGATGTGGAATCAGACCCAAAATTCTGGGAATGATGGTGATATGGCCTAGGCACACTCAGGTGAAGCCGGAATACACTAGCTATGATGAGGAGCATGCAAGGATGAACAAAAAGTGATGAACGTGATCTTTCACCTCAAAACGCAAGCCAAGTAGAAACACTAAGAAAATGCGATCCTAAGAGTGCCCTTTTCTATTATGTTTGTTTAGCTTATGCTATTTAGGGACTGACACATGAATTGTGAAATAGAGTTTTTGGTGAGGATGGCTTCCTACAAAGAAGGAGATCTAAAGGGTGAGGTTTCAGGTATGTTATGTTGGGGCGGGCTTCGCTCTAAAGTATGACTCAATAGAGAGCAGCAAGCTAGGTGCCCATTGTGCCGTGATCATGTGATCACCTACAACTTCTTCCAGGTAAGATGTTGTTTAAGAATGTATGTATTTGAATTTTTGTGTGGTTTGGTAAGACTCGTAAAAGAGAAAAGGATAGAAGTGCTTTTCTATGATTCGTTTGTCAACCATCAGCTGGTCATGACCTCCAGCATATAGGTTGCCCTCATTTAATGTGAGCTAATGCAGAAAATTAGAATGAAATGTAATGATTTTAAAACCCAAATTGAAAATGTGAAATTGGATGACACAATAAGATGAAGAGGAAGAGGGATGCTCTTTCACTATAATGCAAAAAAAAACATGAAGGAATGATTCCTTTTAAATACACCAAAAGAAAAGTTTCCTTTAGAGAAAATAGAAAGAAGAAGTGGATTACCAGGGAAGAAAATTAGTGTGTACGCTCTTAGAAGGGAAACAAACACAAATTTTTTCCTAGGAATGAATGAAATGCAAGGAACCCGGATGGGTCCCACCAGGCATGCCAAAATGTTTCACCTTTTTCTTAGATTGTTAACGAAACAGATAGGGTAACGGGTGTAGGAGGAATACCTATTCAAATGTCGGTTGATGGGTTGTTGCGTGCGTATGACTTCCGAATCCATAGCTGACCATGAGAGCTTCCTTTTGGCTAAGAGGAACTACCTGTAATGAAAGCAAGACCACCAAAAATAATTAAACAATATGGGTAGTGAACTACCTAGCGTGAGCTAGATCCGGGAAGCATGGTACTTCCTAGATGGTTGTCAGTCCACTGTTTTAAACAAATTAATGTTGTAAACAAAGTAAATCCTATTGTTATTTTGAAATGATTTAGGTATCTCACTTAAAAACACAATAAGAAATAGATCTAATCTAACATGTTAAGCTAGAATAGAATCCAAGGTCAAGGGATAGGTTTTGGGTCTCTGCAGGTCTGATAAAGGTCTCGGGTAGGTCACATGTGAGTGAGGGTGAGGTAAAATGAGGTGGGTAGGTCTTTGTTTAAGACTCAGTATAGACAAAGATAGAGGCGGCGTCGGTCGAGGTGACCGACCACGATTAGGTATAATCGGCGCCGATTACTGTGAGATCTAGAAATGTCACAGAACGGGGTTTTGGTTTCCTTTGTGATTGCACAAAGGATTTGGTGGGTCGGGACGAGGTATTGGGTGACTGGAATAGGCTTTTGAGGTTTTAATGAGTCTACGGAGGTGAAAATGTTGGAGAAGGTCAATAGGGAGCAAAATAAACAATGGATGATAAAATAATGATGAAATGAAATAAGCCAACGAAGTATGATGTTATACTTACTTGGATTTCATTCCTGGTGGTCTGTGTGTGAAGGATGGAGGTGTTGATGATGGGTTTGAAGGCTACAAGTGATCACCAACTGAAGAAAATCTTCTGCATGGGCTGTATGCACACTCCTCTTTGCTTGGATAGATCAGAACGTGGCTGGGCTGGTTATGCAGGAGAAGATGCTCAATCTCCTTCCTTGGATGTGAGTTCTTGCTGGAATTGGCTCTCTGAAGATGCGTTATCTCTAAGATTTGTTCTTTGCTAATCAACTTTCTTGCTTCCAACTTCCAAGTTCCAAGTTCCAACCTTGAGAATAAGGTTTTTAGGTTAAAAGGGGCAACGATGGCGGTCGGCTTAGCCAATGTGACAATTAGGGGTAACCGACATCGGTCAAGGTGGGATTTTCTAGGTTTACTAAACTTAGGGAGATCCTCCTGATTTTCTTATATATCTGTCGTTATCCCGCGGATTAGAATCAAAACTTCTTGTGAGCATGGGGGAATATGGTTAGAGGGAATGTAGGCATTGATTTTTGGGGTTTGGGAAAGTCTTAGTTTGTTATGGTAACTGCTAAGAATAGGTCTTAGGTTGCGTTATCTTGGTGAGGTGTCTAAGTGAATCTGTATGTGTAGATATTATTTAAATAATAAATATATTGAGGATAAATAATTAATTTAATTAAATTAATTAAATTAAAATTAGTGGGGTGAATGGGGTCATGGATAGGTAAATGTAATAAAGGGGGCTTATATGTCGAGGGACGAAGGGGGAGTGTGACCTAATTTTAGTATCTACACATATAATGGAAAATGCTCTCTAAGACCTAAGCCCACAAATACAATAGAAGTAGATGATGAAGAAGAGGAGCATGAAGATAGTGGTGGTTTGGAGCACTAGAGGCAGGAGGTAGCCTATAGATAGGGTAGAAGATGATCACGTGACTACTCCACCCTAGCCACAAGAGGAAGGTGATGAGGACTTGGATGCAGTCCAAGGAGAGCATCATTTCAAAAGGGTTTTTAGGAGAACTAGGACCCAAGGTGTTACTCCACAATCAGTTTAGAGGTCACCATGGCTCTCACCTCTAAAGAGACAGTTGGAAGAAAAAGGAGGAAGTTAAAGTTGAACAAGGAAACGAAAGAGTTTGCAAAAAGTGCACCCGAACCCCTACACCACTAGAGGATGTGGAAGATCCACAAGAGGAAGAAATGAAGGATGGAGAAGAAGGAGAAAAGGAGGAAAATGAGACAAAGTGCAAGAGACTGCTCAGGGCATAGCAGAACAAGCTCTAAATCTTGATGCTCAAGTTCCTAAGGGGCCAAGATCGAAAAGAACAAGTGGAGAATATGTTGCACCGATCATGGGCTATACTAAGGGATAGGTAAAATTGTCTCGCACCCATTTTCAAAGCACAGTGAAACTAAAGGATTTTTATGGGTGGGAGCTGATGGATGAAGATATGGAAACCATGTGCACAAGGAAGTAGTTGTCATGGTCTATGCACACACACATGGATAAATTGGACTTTGATGTATGTGAAGAGTCATGTGTATCAAAGAGGTTGAAGAATACACCTTAGGCCAGATACATAATGGTAAAGCCTACTTTTATGTCAGATGAACAAGTGAGTAATGCTTTGGTAAAAGTCTTGACAGAGGTGGCACAATGAAATGTGGATAAGGCTGCAACAAGTAGGTTGATAAGAGAAGAAATCAAAACTAAAGATGTAGAAATAGTGCAGCTAAAGCAAGAAAAGGACTTAGAGCAAAAGAAGAATAAATTGGAGACCTTGTCTTGAAGGAAAGACCACACCTTGAATATAAGGTACTAGAAAATTTTCCTTCAATAATGCATTATGTACGTACCTTGGTGGACTTGGTGCTTGAAGATGGACCTCTGCGCATTCCAACACCAAATAATCCTAAGCAGGAAGTAGAGAAATAAAAGGCTTCGGTGATGAGGAAGATTGCATCATATGAGGCATTACTTCAAAGCTTGCAAGAGGAACTGAAGAAATAAGATCAAGCGCTAAATATTTATACAGCCCCAAAAGTCGTTATAAGAACTAGGACCATTATGGAGGATAATGAAGTCCTGAAATCCATGAAGGATGAGACCTTGGGCCACACAAAATGATTAGTGCTTGTCAAGAAGAAGTGCAAGGCCCTTACAAAGCAGCATAATAACCACACAAGGAAAGGCTAGATGAGCTTGGGAAACTCATTGCGTAAAAGATGGACTTATTAGAAGGAAGAATGACTGCAATGTCCAACATTGTTTTGGTCTTGTAGAATGAGAAAGGAGAAATTACACAAGATGAGCTAGAGTCAATTACAGTAGATATCCCAGAAAAGGCAGAGGCCACGCTCAATGATTGATAGACTTTAGAGGTAGAAATAAAATAAGAATATCTAGAATTGATTCTTTTGGTTGAAGCAGAAGATGTTGCAGAGTAAAGTAATTATTTTATTCATAAAAATTATTTCTATTCTTCTATTCATATTCTTTGATTCATTTTGGAGACAACCATTGTTGGGGTGACAATGCAATTAGTGTGGGGTAATGTTGGTCAGTCAAAATATGGCACTTAGTAAAAACATACAGAAGGTTCATGTGGAAGAACAGAGCGCGTTCAAAGGTGCAGAAGGGTCAAGAAAGAATTGCACATGAAGAAGAGAGATAGATTTGGGACTTAGCCATTTTCACATGTATGAGCTATTTTTGGAGATAGCGTGCCAAACACACAAACTAGTTAAAGACTTGCATGACATGCATTGGATATTTTTGGAGGATCGGATACGAAGTGTTTTGCATGGGTATAGGTTGAGAATAGATTTACTACTAATAGTTAACTAGAAGAAGTCTATTATTAGCACACTTGCATGTATGGCTATTATTGTAACGGCATGTGGCTAATAATATCATGCGACCTATTTTGGGATTGTATAAGCATTGAAGGGAAATTACCCACCCTTATAAATATGTAATGGTTTATGTAGTATGATATGTACAGAGATAAATATAAGTATGAGAGTGTGAGAGCAGAGTTAGTGTGAAGTTATGCTGTCAAGTTTTGTTACGTGCATAAACAGATACCATTATTATTGTAAGAATCTTCTATGTATTATTGTGTTTTTATATAATGGAGTGTATTGGTTGAATCAGAGTGTTAATTCTAAGTATAATTGGATCTTGCATACTTGATTTCATCATGGTTATCATTTAAATCTGTTATTCTCTAGAACTAGATCTGTACATGCACTGTAGAATGATGTATTAATGATGGATCTAAATGCATTAAGTCTTCATCATGCTAACATCCTACAACAACAACCCTAAAGAGGGGCTTGGTACCTTTGCACACTTCAGGTGAGCACTTAGTTGAGGCTGAGTGATGTGTCGGCGTGCCTAGGATTTTTTTGGTAGATTCTAGGCTACATCAATACCCAAAGTCTCCTTTCAAATGTTTGTTCATTTGTTAGAGTATAGAGGTGTGGAGGATGTGGAAGAGCATGTGCACAAGTGTGAATTTTTATGGAGAGATAATAGAATTATAGCTTTTGATATAAAGGAAAGTCAATTCTCCACCACACTTCAATAGCGTGCACACAGTTGGTATAGAAAGTATGACCCACATCGATCGGCAATGGACTATGATGCATTACACACTGCATTTATGGACCGAACTTCACATTCCTGAGTTTGAGAAATAGAGTATTAGCACACTCAAGGAAATCAAGCAAGGCTTATCTAAATGTGTGAGAAAATAAGATGCACACTTTAAAACTCTCTTGTCCAAGCTATCTTATGATATTCATCAAATCCAACATGCACAATTGTTTGTTGGAGGCTTATTGACTCCATAGAAAGGGCCTTATCACATAAAAAATTTACAAATCTACACAAGGCTTTGGAAGCATCTCTACGCACCTTTGAATAAGTTAGGAATGAAAACACTAGAGTGGGACCTTTTCTTGAGGTGCAAATAGAAGTTATGGCTAAGAAATTGGAGAAATTTCTGCAAATTTGGCACATGAAACTTGTAGTGGGTTATGGTGAACTGATTGTGATCGGAATGGAATACTAAGGATAGTTTTCCATGTAGGAATTTTCCTGTACTATTACAGTCTTGTGAGATTTTCCACAAGACTCATGATGTTTGGAATTTCCCTTCTTAGTTCACACAACGATGGAAAATGTCTCTATGTACTACAAGGCTTTTTATGCACATACCCATGACACAATTGAATGTTGATCGATAGATCAGATTCATGAGGCATGCGAGATTGGATTACGACAAACTACTATGGAAAGTAGCTCTTAGACACATGAATCCCAACCGAATGAAGGGCAATAATAGAAATGGTGGATTTTGAAGTGGATATAGGAGTAGAGGTTGAGGTGGTAGAGGAAGGTTCGCATCTCTGGGACTTGCTATACTTGTGGGTATCCAAATCATTACCAACATGAGTTCCAAAAACCAATTTTTACATATTGTGGCAAAGCACACAAAGTTGAAGATTTTTGAACCTCTATGAGAATTAGTCTAAGAACAAAAATAAGGAGAAAGGCATAGGGATGATCAAGGTACAACATGTAAAGAATGAATAATGGACACCTAATAAATAAACTAATCCGAGATTCAACTTTGTGTTAGTTACATTACACATGTAGAGGAAGTACGTGCAATGGAACCTCTTAAAGAAAAACCTCTCATCAGGAGGGAGGAGATTATGCATGTTAAGTACCCTAGATGTTGCTCATCAAAAGAGGTCTATTAAGAAACCATGGGAATAATAAGAGATTTTCAGAGTGAGATCTAATGCCTAAAGGAGTAGGCGTGCGAGAGGGAATGCGTGAAGAACATTGAGCTCCCATAAAGGGATGTAGATGATTTGAAGGAAGTATGTAGGATGTTGCAAGTAGGAGAACATCATCCCATTACTAGGAGAATGGTTTTGCGTGAAGGTACTTGTGCATTTGAGGTGAACAGAGTGCCAAATTCTCCATGTAAAATTACGACCTCAAAACCATGAGTATAACAAGGAAATTACATTCAATGCGGTGATAGATGGCTAGTTGGTGAGTAATATTCTTATTAACACATGCACAAAGGTGAATGTTCTCGACTGGATGCCTGGAACCAAATGGGGATACCACAATTGCATCCATCTTCTAATTTATTGTATATGGAATATAAGACAAGGGCCATGCCTATTGGGGTACTCAAGGATGTTTTGATCACTATTTAGGGAGAAAACTTTATAGGTGATTTTGAGGTATTGGAGCTTGATGAGGTAGATAATTTTCTAGCACTCTGGGCATCCTTGGTATCATGCCAACAATGCATATTTTCACTTCAACAAAATATATATCATTTTTACTATAAGGAGGAACATGTTCCCATACCCTTGGATGATGTGAATTTGTGTCTTACATTGAGCCTTTGAGTGAAGAGGAGCTTAACAAGATTTGTGCACCTACAAAGTGCATGACCCGAGAATTTGGAACCATCAAAAGAAGGCATACTTCAGTAGGAAGATGTGCAATATTTTAGTGACACTACCAATATTTCTTTTCGATAATTGGGCCCATGACATGTATGGAATGGTCAAAAGGGATGTCAAAGGAAGAGTCACTTGGATGATTAGGCCACACATAATTAGGCACTTGATAAAACATTAGCTACTTAGGTATACTAGAGAGGAAAGACCATGCTCTTTCTTGTGTGCCATGGAGGAACAGTGGAAGACTGAGGGAGATAGAAATAATATGATGGTATATACATTGGGCAAAATAGAAACGTGCTTTGGTGGGAAACGCACAAAGATAATATTTTGGGTTGGCATGAGGTAAGGGTATCCTTTTGACAAGGTTTACTTGGATTAATGTTCCTTCTCTTATACATGAGTATGATGGTAAGACTCTATTTTGGTACATGTCCACAACTATGAAATAAAATGGGCGTAAGGACAAAAGCTTTACCACCATCCTTTTGCGTTCATAAGTTCGCTCAACATTGAAGGGATGTGCACATCCATGGTATGTGCATGTTGAGATAAAGTAAGAGACTGCAAGTTGGTGAGACATGAATGAAGGTATTTCTCACACCTTTGATTATTTTTCCACTAAGCCACCTATACATTAGGCCTTACAGATCATGAAGCACATCACTTTACGCAATAGTGAAAAAGGTAAGAACTCATGGTCTAACTCTTGGGAGATCCCGGGACTAAGGTGCAAGAATATTTAGTCGAGATGAGAAGAGATGCTCTTAAGTCGCACATGAAAAGGGAAAGAAAAATGGAATATGGTATACCTTATTGATGATGAAGACGTAGAGAACTTGGATATTATCCATAAAGAGGGTGCACACAAGGTGATGGAATCAATAAATGAATAGGGATGCACATACCATGTTCATATAAAGACCAAGAAGGTTAATATCAGCACTGAGGATGCACCTATGGAAACTATTATTGGAGATTATTGGTCAGAAGCAGAGGTTGAAAAGATCACTAAACTATTACGTGAATTATAGGACTTATTCCCAAGAGGTTACCATGAGTTGAAAGGTGTGCATCCCTCATTGGGAGAGATGAAGATTAAGTTGAAGGAAGGCGTGTGTCCCTTTCATAAGAGGCCTTATATGATGATTCCAAACCTAAGCGTGAAGGTCAAGGAAGAAATAAATAAAATGATTAAGTCTTGAATCATTGAACCTGTCGAGGAATTTGAATGGGTCAGCCCTATGGTGATCGGTGTCAAGAAGGATGGCCAGATCAAGATCTGTGTTGACTACAAGGAACTCAATGCTTCATGTGTCATAGATCTTTTTCTTGTCATTCACATAGGAAATCCTTAAAGGCATGCAAGGAGTGAAATTTATTCTTTTACTTGATGGATTTTCAGTGGTACCACCAAGTTCACATGCATGAGAGGATTAGGAGAATACCACCTTTACCACTGAATGAGGAAGTTTTTCATATACTCTTATTCCCTTTGGGTCAAGAATGCGTTAATGTATTCTCGCGCATAGTTGTATAGGATTTTCATGACTTCATTCATAAGTTCTTATAGGTTTATCTAGATGACTGGACCATTTATGGGCTTGTGAAATTTCATTATGATAGTTTAAGATTTATGTTTAAAATATGTTCATAAAGTTAAACATCTCTCTTAAGCATAAGGAAGTGTATCTTTGCTACACCCTTTGGCAATTTTTGGGCACATTATTTGTAAGGATGGATTGTTAGTAGATCCAACTAAGATTGCAATCATTTTGGGATTAGAAGAACCTACCAATCAGAGTGAAGTGCATGGTTTCTTGGGGCATATTGGTTATTACAAGAATTTTATCAAGGGATATGCAAATATTTTACACCCCTAGAGGAATTGTTCAAAGCCAAAAGAAATTTTTATTAGAGTGACTCTGCAACAAGTAGGCATTTGAAACATTGAAGAAGAATCTTACCACCACACCAATCTTATGCTTCCCTTTATGGAACAAACCTTTTCATGTACATGTAGATTCCTTTAGCATGGATATTGGCACAGTCTTGACACACCAGAGAGGGTAATGTGGATCATCCCATATGCTTCATAAGTAGGAAGTTGACACCAGTAGAGAAAAAATATACAACGGTAGAGCACGGGAATTATCCATGATTTATGTCCTTCAAAAAATTGATAGTACTTATTGGCCACATCATTCATATTTTATATAGATCATATGGCATTGAAGTATTTGGTCAATAAACCTATTTTACAAGGGCACATCTATCGGTGGATACTCCTTTTTCAATAATTTGATTTTATAGTTGTAGGAAAACCAAGAAAGAGCAACCTGGGCCCTAATCATTTGTCAAGAATCAATTATAGAGAGGACGTTCAGAGAATTGAAGACATCATGCCCGATGCACAAGTGTTTAGATTGAACCACATGCCGAGAAAATTTGGAATACATTGCAGTATTTTTGTACAACGGCCTTGCATTGGAAGGAATGAAGACCTTGGAAAAGAAGTAGCTTGTTATGCATGTCGCACCATACCAGCTTATTGAATGGTGCCCAAGTATAAAATGGATAGAGATGAGGTCTTGTGCATATTTGTTCTAGAGCATGAACGTGAAGCCATTATGGATGAAGCTCGTGGAGGCATCACAGAGGACACTATGTAAGGGAATCTACAACGTGAAAGATCCTTCTAGCGGAGTGTATGGTGGGAGACATTATATGAGGATATTAAGGCCTTTGTTAAAGCTTATGATCACTGTCAAAGAATTGGAAATCTTGGAAATAGAGATGAAATGCCATTGAGGCGTATGACAAGCATGAAACCTTTTGAAAAATGGGAAATTGATTTTGTAGGACCCATTGACTACCCACGCACATGAAAATGTGTGTTACATCATCACATGTAATGACTATTTGACAAGGTGGGCATAGGTTTCACCTACAAATTACTACACACAGTGGAAACAATAATGAGGTTCCTTTGGGAAAATATTATCAACATGTATGGATTCCCATTGAGTCTAACGAGTCATAGAAGAACTCATTTTTAAATGAGTCATAGACTACCCCTTATCATCCCTAGTCTAAGCACTCGCTAAAGCTTTCAATAAGATCTTGGGACCGACACTAATGAAGATATGTGATGTTAGAAGAAAATATTGAGATGAAAAGGTATCACCATTCTTTTGGCATGTAGAACAACCTATAAATAATTGAATAAGGCCACATCTTTTTAGTTGGTGTTTGGCATGAAGGTTGTATTACCTATGGAAATTATGTTACCATCCCCATTGTTTATTGCGCACATAGGAGGATTGGATGATGTGGATGAGTGCATTGACAAATTGATGCAATTATATGAGTAGTGCACCATTACGCGTTGGATTCGAAGGTAGAAAAGGAAAGACAGAAGGCCCGGCATGATAGGCATATCAAGAAAAAAATTATATAGTGGGAAAGATGGTACTTTTGTATGACTCCAAGTTTGTGTGCCACCTAAGGAAATTGAAAGTCCATTGGTTGGGACCCTTTGTAGTAACCAAGATACTAGACTCAAGCACATGTCAATTGCAAGCGTTGGATGGCACCATGTTTCCGGTTACTTCAATGGGAGTAGGTGAAGCCCTACTATAAATAAGCTTCCTTTATGTTTGTAATAAGGCAATATTTCCACTTAGATTAGATTTCCCTTTCATGTTTTGTTTTTTTTTTTTTTTTTGTCATAATAATTTTTTCCATGTGCAAGAGCTAATTACTAATTATTGAGTTGATACACAAAGGACCACACATATTTTAGTGTGGGGTAAAAACAGTGTGACCATGCGCAAAGGAATATTGTGATGCTAGTACTTGGTTTGGAATCGGTTCATTGGTGCATGTGAAAAATTTTAAATAAGGGTGTTTGATGGATATGGGAAGTAGTATGTGTGAAAACAAAAGGAAGGTGTTGTATGTGCTTAGGAATGATGGTGCTTGAAAGGAATTTCTCATATTAGGGAATCCATGCAAGAAACAAGTCATGCAAGATAACATGAGGGAGGCAACAATAGGAAAAAATACTTGGTATGTGGTATGAGGAAGTGTAGAAGTTCATGAAGATTGCAAATGTGGCGTGTAGAAGGGCACGCGAAAAATAAATTAGGAAAAAACACAAAAAAATAAAAATGTAAAAAAATTTCAAGTGTAACGGTATCAAAATGAATGAAATGACATGATGTGAGACTTACCATAAAGGAGTTGGAAGACAAAAAGTGCGATATATCAACAAAGTTGGTCAAATCGTAGATGATATTATGATAACACGCCCGACCTAGAAGAGAATGACAAGGATGAATATCCATCGAATTGCACCACTTGGAAGAAAGTAAGAATGGTATTACATGAAAAGAAGTATGTGTAAGGGTCAGCAGAAGAAAGGTTAGTTGTGGAGCAAGAGAAGAATAAGGAAGTTATGATGCATAAAATAGTTGAGTATGAGGTGATGGGCACCATGATCAAAGAGTCATTAAAGAAAGTATGTGCATTTGAAGTTGCTAAGACCTAGATATGATCCTCAAAATGCAAGCTACTCAAGAGGAATGAATCGATCTTACAAGAAAGATAATAAGTTTAGTCGAGAAGAGATCATGGACAAAGCAAGATATGCTTAAAACCATGAAATATGAGCCAAGGCTCAAGGAACTCCACTCATTGGTTACACGCAAGATGGATTCCTTAGAAGGAATGGCAGATTCATTAGGGAGCTAAAGGAGAAGGGTGAAGAAATGACCCATGAGAGTGTTGGATATTACCGGGTTAGTGCCGGATAACACGCCTAAGGAACTTGTAGAGTGGGAAGAGTTGGAGAATATCCGAAGACAGAGTTCCCTAAACTACTCCAGCCACCCCCAGAATAGAATTAAGTGTGATGAAATTTTATATTCCATTCATTGGGTATATGCCACTATTCTTTGATCTTCCAATTATTTATTCTTTAATTCTTTGAGAGGAATTATTTGATTCAATATTATCGAGGATGGACAATACTAATGTGGGGTAATGTTGATAAAGAAAATTGGGTCAAAAGAGCACTTGTAAGGGTGCACACGTAGAGAAACAAAGTAGTACGCAAAGGGTCACGTTCAACAATGAAAGAGGTCAGCACACAAGGCTACGCGCATGCATGCAGAGGATCAAGGAATTAGCAAATTTTCCAAGAGGGCTAAAAATAGGAAAGCGGAGTTGGAGTGCCACTCAAGAAAGGTATGGAAATAAGACAAAAACGATATGAATTGGCTTCCAAGCAAGGGCTATAATTGGGAAAAGCACATGCGAAGCAGAGGACAAAGAACATGCATGGAGAAGTCTAATAATAGGATTAAAGCATGTTGTATATTTAGCTTAATCTATTATTAGCACAAATAAAGTGAAAAGCATGTAAGATGTATTTTGAGCACACCTATTATTAGGAATGTGTATATAAGCGATGAAGGGAAAGTCCCCACCCTAAACATATAGGTTGTGTATCTTGTTTTGTATAGTTCTAGGTTCTTAGTTCTTGGGTTCTTAGGGTTCTTAGTTAGAGTCTTATTCTACAAATCTTGATGTAAGTGGTTCTTGAGATTTTACAATGCACGCATGGTGCAACATACAAGTATCTTGAATATTATTATAATCAACTCCTTGATATGTAATCGATGATGTTTTGTAATGGATAAAATCTTATGTGTGGTAGAGATTATTGTGTTTGATCATGGACACTTAGATCTCGTTTGTTATCATTTATGAATGATTTCATTATTACATGTGTTGATGAATAGTTTCTTTGGTCATGAATGATTATGAATATGGTAAATATGCATGCTAACATTCTGATAGGCATAACAAAAGAGGGACTTGGAGGATGTGCGCGCTTTGGGTGAGCTTCAGACTTTTCGGATGAAGTGCTAACCCGCATAGCTCTAGTTGGGTAATAAAAGACTACACAAAGTAAACTGGGTTGTTAATGACTAGTTCTCTTGTTTGGGAATCATGCATGTAAATGAAGTATTTAGAGGCTAGATGTACATAGTAAATGCATGATTTAGTGACTACATTAAAAAATCAAATATTGACATCCCTTTTAACATAATTTTTAACACATGCAATTCCTAGTTATTTCTACTTTTAAATCTAAATTATAGTATTAGGGATTAGTTTATTCCATTAATGTGGCAAACCCATTTTCGAGAGATGTAATATCGTATCTTTGAAACTTATGACTTAAATTTATGTCCCCTTCATCAAATTAGTTGTTGGCAGGATAAAGTGATGCTTCAAGTAAGTTAACGGCGCATGTCCATCACACCAACCTACACCCATGGAATTGTAAAAGAAATGAGTATGGTTTGGTACACGTGTCCAAGAAATGAAAACCTCTAATATTATGGTGTGTTTTAAGTCACCGCCTTTCAACCTTTATTGAATTTGACCCATGTTTTCCATTTGTGGAGGGTATAGAATTTCTAAAATTTATAATTGCGTTTTCCTACGAAGGAAAAGGTAGGTAGGTGACAACTTCCACCTACATATTTTATAGTCATACTCAGTATTGAAAAAGAAAGTCAATGCCTTGTACTATGACATGTTTTTACAATAGAACTTAGTTATTGAGTTTGGGATGGGATGAATATGTTTGTTTGTTTAGTTTTAATGCTGTTAAAAATTGATATTCTCGTATAATTGTTTATTACTTCAGGTAGGGTATGCCTCTTCAAGTACATTTTGAATTGTTTCTACAATTCTAAAATCCGTCATTCAATCAAAAAAGTAATCCTACATTAATTCATACACTTGGTTTGCATCGTATATAAACCACAATATACCAAGATCATAATAGATGGGTGTTTATCATACATATCTTAAATTCCTTGTTCACATTTTTTTTTTTTTAAAAACAAAAAAACTTTTGAATAAATATTATTTTGTTACTTTTCAAAATTTATTAAACTTGAATTCATAATTTTAAATATGTGTGAAAATTCTATAAAAATATTAAATCGAAGAAGACGTGGTTAAATAGGATGTAGCTCGAGAACATTGAAGTCGCTATCATATACTAGTCTTTATGCAAAGCACTTTATCTATATGTGTAATCTTTTTTTATCTACACTACGACATGCGTAGTTTTCGCTTCCCTTATTGAACTCACACATCTAATACTCTTTCAAATACCTTCGATTGTAGATATTAGTTTAGTAATTGATATACCGAGTTCATCATGAATATATTAAACATTTAATGGTCGTGGGCATGGATGGAAGTTTTTTCCTATGGCAATTCACACACCCTTAAAGAATGTGGTTAGGCCTATTAGATGAATGGCTTTGTATGTTTTTGGATACTATGGCTCATAACTCACTCTACACATATGGTTCCCTATGCACACACAATTGAGAATGCCCCCAAATTGATTATTCGAATGTAAGCAATAATTGTCGACTTTTATCTTTAATTTGAATGGACTTTAGTTCTTAGTCGTCATGGTTTTTGTTTATAGAATGATGATATTCTACCCGGCTTGAAGACGGTGATCTACTTCTTGATTAACAAGCTCTTATCTTTAATTTGAATGGACTTTAATTCTTAGTTGTCATGGTTTTTGTTCATAGAATGATGACATTCTAACCCCAACTTGAAGACGGTGATCTACTTCTTGATTAACCTCTCATTATTTAATCATATATTTCCTTCTTTTCTTTTCTTTTGTACTTTGTACCCTTCTTTTCGTGGCCATCAAATTTCTTCTTTCCAATTTCTTATCACCATAACTCTATGGAAATTGATTTAATAGCGTCAATTTTTTTAGAATTGAGATCCACTAAAGTTACATAGAATATTAATATATACCATCTACATTTTTATTCTAATAAGTGTAATATTTTAATTTGAATGCAATATGGTGACATTTCATTAAAAAGAAGAGTCGATAGAAAGGTACGTGTATTTGGCCTGCAGTCCACAAGCGTCTATGTCCACATTGAATAGAATTCCTTCTCAACTCTGACATTTGTGCAAAACCAGCCAAAGTGGTCACAAAAAGATCTCTTGCAGAATGGAAAAGTCTAACCAATAAAGATTTATTACTCTTTGCTTCGGTGCGCATGATATAATTTCAATGAGAAGATTTATTACTATTTATACCTACCCTATTGACTCTTGCAGCAAAACTGAGTCCCTCATCGCTATAAGATGTTGCACCTCCATTCATTTCAGGCGTATCATCTCATTGTCTTCCATATATCTTCTTGAGAAGAACAGGAGATTATGGGTTTCAGAAACTCTGTGACGGATATATTGATGGTGTTGGGCATTTGCTTTTGCTTCAACACTTTTTATGCCAGTGCAGGGTATAATGATAAGTTTCAGTTGAAGGAGGTGGTGACCCATTTGGAGTTTTACATGCATGACATAGTTAGGGGAAGAATGCCACTGCAGTCCAAGTGGCACCACAGAAGCCTGAGAATTTTTCTTCTGGGGATTCCTCGTTTGGTCCAGTGTATGTGATTGATGACCCCCTCACTGAGACTCCAGACCCGAAATCAAGGGTGGTGGGGAGGGCACAGGGATTGTATGCCATGTCATCACAGGGAGAAATAAGCCTGCTCATGGCTCTCACTTATTCCATAGACAGTGGGAAGTACAAGGGAAGTTCTCTGAGTGTTGTGGGGAAGAACATGGTGTTGAGAGAGCAGAGGGAGTTCCCAATTGTGGGAGGAAGTGGGTACTTCAGGATGGCCAGAGGGTATGCCTTTGCCCACACACATTCCACTGATGTGCCTAATGCTGTTATTGGCTACAATGTCACTGTATTCCACTACGGGAAATAGTTACCCCAAACACCCATTGATGGGAATGGAATGGAATGGAATTGGAATAGAGATTTGTATATTTCTAAGTCGGTTTACTATGTTTGTTCTGGAATAAGTTTTTACCAGGTATTTCAAATTATATTGCTTTTATTGATAATAAATAGTGTCAATCTAATTATATTTGGTTTTGGATTTTTTAAAGTAATGAAAGAAAAATGGATCATATTATTAAATTAGATGTTTTACATGGAAAAGAGATTTTAAATATATTTTGTGTTGGGGAAGCTCTTAATTTTATTGACGACTTTAACTTCGGATTTGCTTTGTTAAGTAGGATTTGTATATGAACATGAATGTGTAACTAGTTTCCTCTAATTTGTAGATTCTGATGTTTATAATTATGAGGGTTGGTACTTAAGTTATTGCATGTCTAAATTGTTACTTATTAAAGTGTAGTCATAGCATATATGGTATTCGGATAAAGTTTAATGGAAGGGTTTCAAGAGATATATCTACACTAAATGAGTTGTGGTCCAATGGTGTGTATGATGATGTAAAAGGTGTTGCCTACCCATCCACCAATGTTCCACTCCCACACTCCCACGAGATACCAAATAAGAAGGGATGAGGCAAGAAACATTTTACAATTTATTCTCGTTTTCCTTTTATTATTTTTTACAATTTTTTAAAGGTATAAAATTGAATGGAGATATACATTGTTTACTAGAAAATACCATAACATATTGGAAAAAATAATAATTTATTATAAATACAATTAACAAATCAAATATTAACGTTCTTGACATTCTTGTTAACTTGTGTGTAATTGATAGTTATTTCTACATTTATATCTGATTTATAGTATTAGGGGTTAGTTAAGTCCATTATTGTGACAAATTCATTTTCAACATGGAATATCACTTTATCTTTGAAACTTATGACTCAAATTTTATGTCTCACTCACCAAATTACTTGTTGGTAGGATAAAGTGATGCTTCAAGTAAGTTAACGACACATGTCCATCACACCAACTTACACTCATGAAATTGGCAACAAGAAATACATGTGGTTTGGTATAGGTGGAAGCAATGATGACCTCTAATGTTATGGTCCGTTTTAAGCTGCCGCCCTTTGACCTTTCCTTTATTGACTTTGACCCATGTTTTCCATTTGTGGAGTATAAAATTCCTAAAATGTATAATTGCATTTTTACTACAAAGAAGGAAACAAGTAGGTGGATGAGAACAACTCCCACCTACATATTTTAGAGCCATACTTAGTATTTAAAAAGAAAGTCAATGTGGAGTGTATAGAATTTCAAAATTTGTTATTGCATTTTTTTACAAAGAAGGAAACAAACTCCCACCTACACATTTTATAGCCATACATAGTATTGAAAAAGAAAGCCAATGCCTTGCATTAAGTTTTCACAATTGAATTTGATTGTTTGATTTTTTCGAGTAAGAAAATGATATTTTTGTATAATTGTTTTTAAATATATGGTTTATTACTTCAAGTAGGGTTCGTCTCTTCAAAACCTTTCGGATTGTTTCTACAATTTTAAAGTTCTTCATCAAATTAAAAATACTAAATTAATTCATACACTTGATTTGCATCAAGATATACACCCCAAAATACCATGATTATAATAAATGATTGGTTATCACAATTTAAAAAAAAAAAAGATTTCTTCTAAATAAATGTTATTTACTTTTCAAAATGTATTAAACTTGAGTTCATAATTTTAAAGGTGTATACGAGAATCAATAAAAATATTAAATCTAAGAAGATGTGGTTAAAGAGGATGTAGCTCATAACATTGAAGTCATTATCATAGACTAGTCTTTATGTCAAACACTTGATCTATATACGTAATATTTTGTTATTTAGAAGAAAGCCTATGTAATTTCCCCTTCTCTTAATGTACTCCCATATATAATACTTTTGGAATATCCTCCTATTTTAAATATATTAGTTTTGTTATTAATATATCAATTCATCATGAAAGTTTTTTTCTATGACAATTTACACACCCCTAAGAATGTGGTTAGGCCTATTAGATGGATGGCTTTGTATATTTTTGGATACTATGGCTCATAACTCACTTTAGACCTATGGTTCACCATGCACACACAAGTGAGAATACCCTCAAATTGATTATTTAGTTGAAGTAATAGTCCTTAGTCCTTTGAAATTACGGTTTGTGTCTTACTATGGGTCGATGACCATATTTAGTTGAGTTCACCATGCTTGGTGGATTGTGTAAAGGGTGATTTGGGTTTGCAAACCATGTTGTCTAGTTCTTGATCGTCATAATTTTTGTTCGTGGAATGATGATATTTTAATCTTTTCTATGAAGATGATGATATACTCTTTGATTACCCTCTCATTATTGGATTAGATATTTCCTTCTTTCTTTTATTTTGTATTTTTGTACCCTTCGCTTTCTAAGCATGATAGAAGTTCCACCAATCTATATTCAAAACCTACCCACAATTATCTCCAACCACAAAATAATAATTATTAATTAGTTAAAATTATATTTACCATAATTATCTCCAACAACAACATAATAATTATTAAATAGTCAAAATTCTATATTAAAATTTTTAATATGGTTGAATTTATAATGTACGTTTTTATATATTTGTGCACAATCTTTTCCCATTTCTTCTTTTGGTTACTTTGACATTAATCTTTAAATTTAAATTTAAATTTATCGCCATAACTTCATGAAAGTTGATCTAATATCGTCCACATTTTTACTTTAAATAGGTGTAATATTTTAATTTGAATGTAATATAGTGGCATTTCAATTTTTTTAAATCAGTCAATAGAAAGATACGTGTAGGTGTTCGGCCTGTAGCCTATCCGCACTGAATAAAATCCGCTATCAACCCTGACATTTGTGCAAAACGGTCAGAAAAAGATCTCATGCAGAATAGAAAAGTGTAAACAATAAAGATTTATTACTATTTGATTTGGTGCGCACGATATAATTTCAATGAGATGTATACCTACCCTATTGACCCTTGCACATTCATTCATTTCAGGCATATCATCTCATTGTCTTCCATATATCTTCTTTAGAAGAAGAATAGGAGATTATGGGGTTCAGATATTCTGTAACTTCATCTGTGATGGATATATTAATGGTGTTGGGCATTTGTTTTTGCTTCAACACTCTGTATGCCAGTGCAGGGTATCATGATAAGTTGCAGTTGAAGGAGAAGGTTACCCATTTGGAGTTTTACATGCATGACATAGTGGTGGGGAAGAATGCCATTGCAGTCCAAGTGGCACCACAGAAGCCTGTGAACATTTCTGCTGAGGCTTCCTATTTTGGTCCAGTGTATGTGATTGATGACCCCTCACTGAGACCCCTCACCCCAAATCAAGGGTGCTGGGAGGGCACAGGGATTGTATGCCATGTCATCACAGGGAGAAATCAGTCTGCTCATGGCTCTCACTTATTCCATAGACAGTGGGAAGTACAAGGGAAGTTCTCTGAGTGTTGTGGGGAAGAACATGGTGTTGAGAGATCAGAGGAGTTCCCAATTGTGGGAGGAAGTGGGCACTGTAGGATGGCCAGAGGGTATGCCTTTGCCCACACCATTTCCTGAAAGGCCCAGATGCTGTGATTGGATACAATGTCACTGTGTTCCACTATGGGAAATAGATACCCCAAACACACCCATTTATGGAAATGAATTAGAGGTGTAATCTATAAAAATATTTTTAAAAGATTTTTGTTTTATTATTAAATTTATTATTTTTCTTAAAATTAGCTATAAAAACATTCAAAAGATGATTGAAAGATATCGTCACATGGTAGAAAACAAATAATGTTATTTAGGATTTGTCTTTTCCTTGTGCAAACCACCGTCCATAATATACCTTGATAAATGTATCTAAACCTTTATTCAAAATTTCCTTGATTGCATATGTTAGGTAAATATATTATTACCTTAATTAATTATGCATTGCATAATTAGTTTGTTTATTTATTAATTGTTATATGGTTATGGTTATATTTGATTATAACTATATATTTTGTTTTATTCAACATATGAGAGTTGTTGTATTGTTTTAACAATACTATTGTTTGTATTAGTTCAAGGTTGTACTTACATGCAACCCATTTATTTGTTTGTACATCTTTTGTAAGATTGATTGATTATTAATAAAATCATCCAGGGTTCCGTCCCTCTTTTACATTTGGTTTCGTGAGCGAGGTTGAAGGATATTGGAGGATTGCAGCAGAGTTTGAGGATCATTGGAGAAGCTTGTGCAAGCAAAGGAGAGCCAGAGTTGCCTCTACAATTTTCTAGCCCCATCCCCCTAATATCATCATCACATTCTTCAAAACCGTTATCAAATTCTTCAAAACCACCTTTATTCATTGCAATTAAGGTTGAGGAGGATAGAATACACCAAGGAAGAGATTACAAGCTCAAAGGAAGGAAGAAAAATTGATCTAAGGTGCCATACACACCCAAAACCACCTTCATTCTCGCCAAAGCCTGTCATTTTTCTTTTTGTTGGAATTTTTGTTCAAAACCACCTTTTCCAAACCGTGGTTTTTAAAAGAAGTATGGTTTTACCATTTGTAAGTGTTTAATTACAATTTTCTCTCTATAAATAATTGTTTAACTTAGCACGCTTAATGGCTAGCATATCTTTTATAAGACACTTGCCATCAAGAGAGGCCAAGGGGTCAAATCCCCTCCCTCAACCTCTACCAAATTTAGTGGGATCGCTAACTTTAGCGGAAAATTCAAATTTAGTTATAAGTAACTAAATTTATCGAGAAAAACCCTAATTAGGGCCAATTTTTTCTCTTGTAGTTGGCTTATTTTTTTATTCTGAGCAACATTTGCTAAAGGAGGGACACCTAAAAATTGCATTTTTAGCTATATTTTTGCAATTTTTAGCATCGTGGGTTATTTTGAGCTCCAGAGGCCACCACGGTCCGAAAAATAAAAACATTTTGCTGTTATTCAATTTTTCCAAATTTTTGAATGTAATTGTATACTTCAGTGTATTGTACTAATTTGTAGGTTGTCATACTCAACTGCAAACATTGTAACTACTCAAAACTGGCAGAGAATTGTAATAAAAATAATGAAATTTGGTTTTGAAACACTCACAAGATCCGAGATCTCATTCACAGTGTTCAAAGTATATATAGTGCCTCTGGGAAGCACTTACGGGTAAATTTGTCGCGACTAATACTACACTTAATGCCTAATATAGTCACTGAACAACATCATTTGGGCATTGACCCTTTAAATTGACGGGGAGTAATAAGAACACAATGCACACACTTTGAGCCCTCCCATCCGTTTGTGAATGATTGCACGACATAAACTGGATTGAGAAATTATCCAAGTATATAGCGAAGTTACGCGCACGTATGAGGATATTTCTTTAAGTCGAGTGTCAATAATCACACTGCCCTTTCAAGTACTATCTTAGTACCACGTATCGAATTCCTTCACGTACATTAACACCTCTTTCACGTCACATGGTCGGGTATATCGAAAAGGCGAGCTTCTTCCACGTCTTGACAAGTATATCGGAAGGGCACGTATATAGAAAGGTTCGGTATATTAGACTAACGGTATATAAATTAGGAGACCTTATACCTGGAGTGATAAGAGCCTAACCATCGCCGTGATTTCTACAAAATGGGCACCAATGCCCCCAAATTCTTTCTTCCAAATTCACAACTACTCAAAAGAAACAAATATGTCTTTGCATAGAAGACAAACATCAAGACACAACTTGAGTTTGAAGAAAATTTGGCCTATTGTCAGAATGGTACTCTAACCAGATCAACTACTGATACAACACAACAATGAAAATTTGATAGATCATATCAGAAGGCCAAGCTAATCATCTTGTTTGGAGTGTCCGATGATGTGCAACCCCACATTCGAGATGCAAAAACAACCAAAGAAGCATGTGCTAAGTTGAGCACAAGTGCGAGGCTAAAAACAAGAATGTCATTCTGAATTTGTAGAGTCAGTTACACACACTGAAGTTTAAGCAAAATGAAAAAGTAGAAGTTTTCTTGAGAAGAGTTGTAGAGTTGAGGGCTTCACTTCTAGCCATGGGAGAAGCGGTCACTAGATGAAGCTCTCATTCCTATTGTTCTGAGAGCTCTCCCTTCTTCATACCGCATTTTTGTCACAACACTCAACTTGTCAAACCAGACAGTGAGTTTTGAAAAATTAGTAAATCTACTGCAACAAGAGGAAGCCATGTATAATAAAGATGATGAAAGAGGAGAGGCATTTTCTTCTCATCAAAAATGGAAAGGAAAAGGGAAAGGAAAACCTAATTCCTATCAAAAGTCCCAAAATTAGAATCAGGATCAATAAGGAGACAAGCAACAGAAGAAGCAATGTCCAATCTATAAAAGAGGACATGAATTAAAATATTGTTGGTATAATACATACAAGAAGTTTCATCAAGTAATTCGAACCTCAACACCAACAATCTCATAAGGGACATACGAACTACAATCAAGGGCGAAAAAGGGGAACTGGAAAAGAAAACCCTATCAAGCAAGGAAATATTGTTGAGCAAGAAGAACATTTAGATAATGAAGACTACTTGTACACTACTCGATCAAGTGAACCTTCCACGTCATCTAGTGATGTCTGGTATGTTGATTTGGGAGCCACTCGACACATGAATGACCACAAAGATTGGTTTACTTCAATGAGGGACACACCTTTGAAAAACCATGTTTCGTTAGGTGATGATTCTTCATACACGTTCGGGGATTGGAAACATTTCTCTACCCCTTGGTTCATGCAACTGTAGATTATCAGATGTACTATATGTCCTTGGGTTGACTAAAAATCTCTGTTAGTCAGTCAACTCCTTGATCATAACTTGAAAACTTGACTTTGATAGTCATTTCAGCAAGAAATTGTGTCTAATTCGAGACAAATCACGAGGCTCAAAAATAGTTGCAAAAGCCTCTAATGTTGGACGCATGTTCCAGCTTGATGTTTTCCACAGAGATGATCAGACACTTATGGCTAAAAATCTACCTCTGCACTGTTGTGGCATCGGAGACTTGGTCATATAAGTTTCAAGTATCTTAAGACACTACACCGATGCAATATGGTAAATGGTTTACCATCTCTTCAAAAGGATACAGATAAATGTCCTCACTGCCTTACAAGAAAATAACACAGAGCTTCATTCCAAAAGAGTACGTATTGAGCTCATGGTAATCTTGACCTAGTTCATACCGATCTTTGCGGTCCGATGCAACCAAGTCATTATGGGTTCCAATATTTCATGCTTTGTGTTGATGACTACTCACGGAAAATGTGGATATACTATCTTCACAAGAAAAGTGAAGCTTTTGAAACCTTCAAGAAATTCAAAATGGCTATTGAGAACGAAACCGACCGTCACATCGAACTCTTTGCTCAAATCGAGGGGGAATTCACCGGTGATGAGTTCTATAAACTACCTACAAGCTCACGAAATTGTCGACAAATTCCTCCTCCACACACACCGCAATGCATTGGTGTTGTTGAGAGAAGAAAGAGTTCAATACAAATATAAAGGATACATAATAAATTTTTCATCTAGAAGAAGAAGAAATTACAAAAGTTTTTCCACAATTTTTCATGGTGGCTTGATTGACATGTTACATCAAATTGGATAAGGATTTCCTACCATTTATTCAGTTTCAATGCACTTGATCTGTATTGGTCTGATCTACATGTGTTAGTAAAAAAATCACAAGGTTTGACTCTTTTGAAAGAAAAAATTGATATAGAACAAAGTGAAAGGATGAGGTGATATTTTTATCTATCTCTCATATAACTTAGTTAGAAGGAATAAGAATATTACTACAGTCAAAATTAGAGCATACATCAAGCAAACTGAAGATGTATCAAAGTTTTGAGAAGAGAACAAGCAACTTAGATGATTTGTTGAGCAGTCAAAGACACTCTAATGATAAGACATGTTTGGGTTTCAAGGAAGAATCTATGATCGTAAACTCTTCAACTTTGGAATTATCCACATAATCACAATTAATTGTTGATGTTCTACTTTCTATTAGAAAATAACATAGATAACTAGTGAATGAATTATACTTGTGCTTAGAATCAATAATTTGTAAAACGGGAAAGAATATAGAATCATACAACGACAATTTTATCTCGGAAAACCTCTGGAAAACCTCCAGAGGAGGAAAAATCCGATCGGGAAGGGAAATTGCTCTTTCTTCCCACCGTTATTGGCCAATTCAATAATAAGTACTTGTAAATGACAATAATTATGAAAGAGAATTATCTCACACTTCCTCCCAGTTACTTGCTTGCTCTATCTCAATTACTCCTTGCTTCTAAAAATCACAATTCCAACACTAAGAGATTCTTACTCACTTGCTTCATGCTTTGATGTCTTTGTTCTCTTCCATAACATGCATTTATAGCCTTTCTCATGTTCTCCCATGCATTGGAGAATGGGAAAGGTCATGCAGAAGAAGAGACATGGACACCCTTTGGAATTCTAGGATTGTCCGCGTCATATTTTATTTTTGTCTGCAAGAGCCAGGACCATCGCCCAATGCGAGACTAGAGGTCCCAAGACCACCACTCCGGTGGGGTGGCAATTTTGTAACCTCCACTCTACACATGTCAAGCAATCCTCTTACTAGACAGATAGAACCTCTGTGTATCTTTTTTTCTTCTTCGTGTTGGCTGATTTGATAAAGTAGAGTCATTTTGGATCCCTATGGATCACACCTCCCCTACTTAGGAGGCTTTTGGTCCCACAAAATCTTAGTGGGGAGTAGATGAGGAAATAATTCCCTCACTTGCTCCTTTGAGTACCACCGGGCTTGCCTTGGTGTCTTTCCTTTCAATCCAATCTGCCAAGACTCCTGCAGACCTCTCCTAGTCTCTCTAACCTTCTGTACCAGTACTACATCCTCCTCCAATTCACCTTGTGAGTCTAAGATGCAATCCTTAATGGAAGGTAGCAACTGTAGTTCTTCATCTTCATCTAGCATGGATGGCTCATATAGGTGTAAGTTCTCGTAGTTTACTACAGAGTACATCCTCATGAATGATAGAAAATCAAGTCAAAAACATTTTCTCCAACCTGCTCCAATATGGTGAAGGGTTCATATCGTAGTGGCTTGATCTTCCGTGATTAATGTTGTAGTCTCTCTTTGCTCAAATAAACCCAAACTCTATCTCTAACATGAAGCTTATGTTCCCTTCTATCTTTGATCATTCCTAGCTTTATACTTGGCCCGATATTTTTCTAGCTTTTCTTTGAATTTGAGATGGATTTTTCGGATCCTCTCAATGAATTTGTTTGCTCTAGTCACCTATGTGTCTCGTGTATCCTTCTCATCTTGTTGTCCAACTTCTACGTCCAACATATTTTTAGGTAGATATCCCAAGTATGCTTCAAACGGCGACTTCATAGTGCATGTGTGTACTTCATGGTTATAGGAATTTTGAATGTAGACTAAGGACTCATCCCAAGCCCTTGGGTATTTGCTATTATACCCTCTAATCAATTGTACCAAAGTCATGTTTACCACCTTTGTTTGTCCATCTGTCTGTGGATAGAAAGTTGTGCTCCTCTATAACCTGGTATCCATCTTGTCCCACAAAGTAGTCCAAAATATCCCCAAGAACCTGGAATCCCTGTCAGAAACAATACACTTTGGCAAACCAAAATGCACCCATACATTGGCAAAGAAAATATCTACCGCCTCATGTGCTTTTACTGTCTTTTTACATGCCATAAGAAAACACATCTTACTAAATCTATCAACAACATAGAGATATTCATGGCCATATATAGACATAGGTAATGCTCCTACAAAATCCATAGAAATGTCCTCCCACAAATGAGTAGGTCTTTGGAAAGGGCATATACAAACCTTCCTTCCTACTCTTAGGCTTGCTAGTAGAACAAAGTTTACATCCCCGTATAAATTTTGATACTTCTTCTTGTATATTGGGACAAGACACATACCTTTCCAAGTGGGCTAGGTCTTACCAACACCGAAATGTCCCCTTACTTTCGAGGTATGTGCTTTCCTCATCAATAGAATTCACTCTTCTTTTAGCATGCAAATTTTCCCCCATTTGTAGAGCAAGAGACCGTCTTTGAGATAAAAACCTTCAATCCTGTCCTTTCAGCCCCTTGGAATTGCAACTTCTGAAATTTCACCCCAAAGTATTTGTCTTGGGTATATGCCTCTCTGTAAGCTTCCTATGTGAAGGGCTCGATCGAGAGATAGTGGCCAAACAGAAAAATTTCTTGTGTGGGTGGCCTAGAAAACATGTATGCTAGAAATTTTATACTAACTCGCTTTTATTTAATCACTAGATGGAACTACTGAAGGAGCCCCATCCATTTGTAGTGCCTTGCCTGCTGTAATTTAGACTGTCCTTGCAATACTAGAGATGTTTGTGGTCAGTGTGCATAATAGTTTCTTTACCCAACAAATAATGCTTCCATTTTTTAATTTCTGAACTAGTGCATACATTTCCTTATCATATATTGAATATCCTTTAACTGTTAAAGTGAAAGTTTTAGAATGATAACATATTGGTTTACCTCCTTGAAGCAACACTGTGCCCATGGCGTAATCACTGGCATTTGTCTCTACTTCAAAAGGCTACTACAAATTAGGAAGAGAAAGTAATGGAGCATGACTAATCTTGTATTTCAATAACTCAAAGGATTTGTCTTGTTCCTTACCCCAATCAAAACTCTTACTCTTTGTGGCCACTATGTGTAGAGATGCTACAAACGCAGAGAAGCCCGAATGAACTTCGCATGTACTATACTGCTCCCACAAAACTCCTAGTTTCTATGGCTCCTGTTGGTGTTGGCCAATTAGTGATGGATTCCACCTTCTTTGGATCCACTCGTAGCTCTCCTCCTCTAACCACATGCCCAAGATAGACAAGTAATTGTTTGGAAAATTCACATTTCTTCATATTACAAAGTAGTTGTTTCTCCCTAATAACTTGCAAGACTTGCTACAAATGATTTAGATTTTCTTCCCATGTGTTACTAAAAATCAAGATATCGTCTATATATACAATGACACATGAATATATGAAATCCCACAATACATCATTCATCAATCTCATAAATGTAGCGGGTGTATTTCATAACCCAAAAGGAAGTACTAACCATTCATACAAACCCTATTTTGTCTTTAAGGAAGTCTTCCATATATCCTCCTCCTCCTTTCTAACTTGGTGATAACCTTATTTAAGATCTAACTTTGTGAAAAATTTGGCATGCTGAAGTTGGTTCAAGAGATCATCTATGTGGGGAAGTGGATACTTGTTCTTTATGGTGATCTTGTTCAAAGCACGATAGTCGATGCAAATTATCCAAGAACCATCCTTCTTTGGCACCATCATGATAGGCGAACCACATGGTGAGGTGCTTAGACGTATCACCCCTTGGTCTATTAGTTCCTGAAGTTGTTTCTTTACTTCAGTACTCTCAAGCAAGGATTGCCTATACAACCCGATGTTCGATAGAGGGGATTCTGGCAATAGTTGAATCTCATGCTCTACTTCTGTTTTGGTGGTAACCCGCTAGGAGCCTGAAATACTTCTGAAAAGACTAAATAATACTATCCAAATCATGCTTTCCCTAGTTAGAAATCTTTGCAACTTCTACCCCATCTTGTTTATCCTTTAATAAAAGTAAAAAAACTGATTATGATTTGCTGTATAAGTCATTTTTCTTGGTTAGCACTTACCATAGTAACTTGTGTCTTACGCTGGTGTGCTTGGATGTTGTAGCTGATCCCATCCTTGAACCATCTGTACCAATTTTCCTTCCTCATAAATATAGCATCCCTTACATATAAGGACCCCCAAATACAACATCAAAAGCATCAAGTGGAATAACGTCAGCTTCAAAAAATCAATATATTGGGAATTTATCCCAAACTTGACCTAACATCTTCTTGTTACCTGAATTTCAACACCCTTATTCACCCAACCCAAAGGATAAGGGTGTAGATGCTTGTAAGTCTCAAGACCAAGCTTCTTTACAACTACTTCAAAAATCAAGTTAGACTGAGAACTGGTATCAACCAAAGCATTTACCTTAGCTCTCTTGATCTAGATTTTGATCTGGAATAGTCTACTCATCTCCTCTTCCTGGCTGTCCATATTGGTGGTTGTGCATCCAAGCCTCTCGTCTACATCAGAGTCATCTTTGATTTCCACATCCCCTTCTATTTTCACAGTTGTCATGGACTTCTTTGAGTCCTTGGTTTGGTTCTTTGGATGTAACTCCGGATGCAACTTCCAACATGTAGCATTAGTATGACCATTGATATCATAGTTCTTGCAAAAATTCTTGGGATCTTTACAAGTATTCAAAGTAGTGGCAGCTTGTTTACCTTTCCCTTTCCACTTACCCTTGTTACTTGTTTGCCCAAACTCTTTCTTTTGCTGATTTGTTGACTGCTTTACCCTTGGCTCTACTTCTCCTTGCTTCTTTTCATCATCTATGTAGTACGCCTATATGCATGCTTCGTTGAGATCTTTGGGTTTTGTGGAGATGACTTTTCTTCGAAGGTGAGTGTGAAGTCCTCCCAAGTACTTGGTCAAAATATCCTCATCCTCCAATTCCATGTTAAGCAACATGGCTTGCCTCTGAAACTCCGTAGTATATTTCTGTACACTTTGACCACTGCCTTGTCTAAAATATTTCCATTTAATCATTTGGTCAGTCTTATGGCCAATAGGATAGAAGTTAGCTCTAAGTAATTCTTTAAATTCTTGCCAAGATTTTACAATAGGACACTTCTTCTTTTCACAAGTGGCTAGATGGGTTTCCCACCAAACCAAAGCATGTCCCTCCATCTTGAGATGTGCAAAGGTGATCCTCTTGTGCCTTAGTGACATTATGGATGCTAAAGTAGACTTCTAACTATTTTAACCATTTATCAAACAACTCTGCATCTACTTTTCCTTTAAATATTTTAATCTCAACTTTCATTTCAAATTAAAAAGGAGTATGATCAGATTTTAACTTTTCTCTTGTGTTAGAAGTCTCTTCTTCAAGCTCTTCCCCATAACTTTCCTCATGGTGGCTCCTTCGTATGCCAAAATTTTCAGCTAAGCCCTAAACCACTGAGTCAATGGAGTCTTGTTTGACAGAATTTGTCTTCTGTAAACCAACAAGCTCTTCTTTCCTTCTAAACATCTTATCCATCATGGTCTCCAACATCTCGATTCTACGGACCAAGTTCTCTTCCTCCATTTGTCCCGAATTCGGTGTTTCCATTTTTTATAGAATTTTTTTGATCACAAGGCAAAGCCTCTTCACCTTTATATCTCGTCATTGTCATACAAATCCAAGAACAAATACCACAGTCCTAGATAATTTTTAGCTCTAATACCAAAATGATTTGTAAACTCTTCAACTTTGGAATTATCCACAGAATCATAATTAATCATTGTTGTTCTACTTTCTATTAGAAAATAACAAAGATAGCTAGTGAATGAATTATACTTGTGCTTAGAATCAACAATTTGCAGAAAGGGAAAGAATATAGACTCATACACTAATAATTTTATCTTGGAAAACCTCCAGAGGAGGAAAAAACCTATCGGGAAGGGAAATTGCTCTTTCTTCCCACTTTTATTAGCCAATTCAATAATAAGTACATAAATTACAATAAGTATGAAAGAGAAGTAGATAATATCTCACACTTCCTCCCAGTTACTTGCTTGCTCTATCTCAATTACTCCTTGCTTCTACAAATCACAATTCCAACACTAAGAGATTCTTACTCACTTTCTTCATACTTCGATGATCTTTGTTCTCTTCCATAACATGAATTTATAGCCTTTCTCATGTTCTCCTGTGCACTGGAGAATGTGAAAGGTCATGCAGAAGAAGAGACATGGACACCCTTTAGAATTATGGGATTGTCGCATCATATTTTATTTTTTGTCCATAAGAGCCAGGACCGCTGCCCAAACGCAGATCAAGCGGTCCCAGGACCGTCACCTTTTTTTTTGTAACCACCACTCTACATAGGGCAGCGGTCTTGTCACTAGACAGAGAAAAAGCCTCCATGTATCTTTTCTTCTTCTTCATGTTGGCTGATTTGATAAAGCAGAGTCATTTTGGATCCCTATGGATCAATCTAAGAATGAAGATATGCATGTTGAATCAATTCATGGACCTTTTAAGTTAATGAGGATAAAAAGACTCAAAGGAACATCATAAGGCAGCCCAATGCATCTAGGTATGAAATAACCTTCAATGGTGTTTATTATTCTTACAATATCTTGGGTCATAGAGCTAGGGACTGTAAAGTACAATCAAAATGCATTTCCATGGAAAAATGGAAGGGATGATCTCTCATATCAATCTAGAGACATTACATGCTACAATTTCCACAAGAAGGGTCATATAGCTAGATTTTGTTTTCATGAATTACAAGATAGAATTTGGAGGAATGAAGGGTGTGTTTCAATTGTAATCAAGTTAGACACATCGCTAGATATTGATACCAAGAGACACCTAGACAAATTTAGAGAGATAAAACACCAAAAGGTAAGATCCTTATTATTTGTTTCAATTATAACTCAATTAGTCATGTTGCAAGATATTGTAGAAGGAAGATGTTAAGACTACTCTTGTTGAGAAGGAAACACATGAACAATGTATCTTTCTCGATAATGATGAGCCTACTAGTCATATAAGTCTATTTGTTGTTGAAGAGCCCAATTTTTTTGTTATCTGTCAAGAAGATTATTAGGTGGAAGATAGAGAAATAAAAGTGAAGTTGACAAGGGTGTGGAAGTTCAAGTTTGATGACCTGTTCCATGAGGATATATATGCTTTGCATCACTAGACATAACTAAGTGAATGAAGTGCCTCCATTATAATTCATGGAGTCACCTTATTGTCTTTTGAAGCATGGATTTATTAAGGATTTTCTTGAAGTATTCTAAAAGGTGCAAGAATGATCCAAAGACTAGTAAAGATCTATGGAAGGTACTTTGAGGACTTAAAGTCTCTGTTGTAGTTAATTATTGGTCGCGAAAAAGAACTTCAAGAAGAGCAACAGTCAAGGGACAAGAAGTCCCTCCTCTTTAGTGGGAGAGGTTCCCTTATTCAGAAATGAACCTATTTACACATGTACAAAGCATGGTTTCACTATGGAACTTGGATATCATGAAAGCGTTTCCTAAATAGATCATCAATTATAAAAGTATAGAGGAATCAAGATGTGGAAATGAGCAGAAAGGCACCATTCAGAATTATAGATGACAAAATAATTCCTTATGCGTGCAAGAATACAACAAATTGGAATAAGATCATTTGTACCCGCATTAATAAGATGAAATTTGAAAAGACACACAGTTCTATGAATAACATCTACAAGAATACAAAGCTTCTCAGCATAATGCAGACAAATGATCTAACAATATTTAATGGATAGCTTGCGAATAAAAAGAATCAGATGGACAAAGAATGAAAATCCTTTTGTATTGATTGCTTTATGATTTCTTTACACTTTCAAAAATAAGCCAAGTTCCTCCTCCCAAAAATGGCAAGGAGAGGCCACTATATAGTTTACAAAACAGTTACCTTTGGTAACTACTTCTTTTAACTAATGTTTAGTTAAAGGGCTGCTAATCACAATACCCCAACTAATTACAATAAATCCAAGATGAAGAAAGGAAGAAAGGAGAAGAATTAGGAGAAGAAGACAGGTGTTTATGATGAGAGGGGCCCACTTGATTTTAGGATCCCGCATGTCGAATCTTTTCAATGCCTCTGCTATGTCTCTGCCTCATGGGACCGATGTGTTGGTAGTGGACTGGGTCCAAAATCCAAGGCACTTCTCCATCTCTTTGTCGAATTCGATGTGTGTATGATGATCTTTATTTGCTTCTTCAATAGCAGATTGGAGAGAGAAGATCTCCTTCATCTTTTCCTTGGAAATGGAATCCTCCTTGAACAAATTGTCTTTGACAAAAGCTCTGAATTGAGCTTTGATTTCTTGCAAGGAGAGGGGTACACCAGAGGTCTCATCATGGAGGTGGCAATGTATGTCCTTGAAAGTAGATATTACCAAAGTCTTGAAGGCCTCACCCTTCTGCCAACTATTTTTTAATTCTCCCAAAGCCTCCTCCAGCACCTTGATTTTCCATTCCACACTGTATACCCATGATTTTGACAAGTTATCCTTTGCATCATCAAAGACCTTGCTCACCATTAAAATATTCTCATCAGTTTGTCCCATGAGGCGAAGGTCTACTATGCAGCTGCTCCAGAGTTTGAGCTCTTTATCTATATTTCCAATAGTGGAGGAGAGCTTCTATTGCAGATTATTCACCTTCTCGTTGAGTTTGAAGGCTTCACCAATGAAATTCAATCCTGTAATGAGCATGTCATCCACCATGGCCTCCATATCCCTTCCATAGATAGAATACCTGTGTATATATTTGATACTCTGCACTTCATCTTGGCTGAGAATCATAGGTGGTGGAAGAGTAGTCAGTGGGGTAGGATCTAAAACTTTATCCTTGGATAGCAGTGACTTGATGAAACTTGTAAGAACCTGGGCCTGCTCCTCCAGCTATTCTATGGTTTGTTGCCCTTTCTCCACTCTCCTAATGACCCTGGTGACTATTTCCTGAAGATTTTGGATCTCACCTTCAGGGGTAGAATCTCCCATGGGAATCCTTGAGAGCTCAAGGTCAGATGCTTGCAAATCATGCTCTGGCTTGTCTACTTTGGGCTTGGCTATCTCCAGGAATTGTTGGCCCTGAGCATCAGATACTATTCTAGAGGTAGTCTTGGCCTTCTTGGTGGGAGTAGGAGGAGTAGTGCCTAATAGGGCCACCACAACATCAAAATTGGGTCCTGAGATTCGGGAGGAAGATTTTCTTTTCCTACTATCGATGAGAGGCTGCACCCATGCAAAAGAGGAGGAGGAAGAAGAAGGTGGGGCAAGAGGACCAAGAGATAGAGAACTCATGGCACCCAGGGTGTGCACTACTGTTGCTTCTAGTTGAGATATGAGTGGGGCACTCAAGACTTCTGGTGCGAGAGGAGTTGATGGTGCTTAGGAGTTCAGTGCTTTGAACCTCCTTTTCTTTATCTGTAGGAGCTTCTGGAGTGCTTGTAGAAACTGGCACTTCACTCTCCTCACTTTCACTGAGAACAATAATGTTCTCTGGTCCTGAAGGCAATTCTGAATGCTTCCTTAGGGGATCTTCCTCCACAGGTTCCTTCTTAACTTCTTTGACTTTCTTCTGATACACTTGGGTGGATGAGGAAGGAGTGGAAGATGTAGGACCTTTAGTTGATGAGGCAGGAGGGGTCTGTACAGGTACTCCCAAATCAGGTGACAATGCCTCCTTTCTTGGTGTTGAGGTGTCTTTGGAGGAGGACTCACCTGAGTGCCTTCTGAGTTCATGAACTCTCCTGTCAAACCAGATTTTGGTTCTTACCAAGACGGGAGCTAGGATTTCTGCCAGATCATCCTTCTCCTTTTTGAACCAATCCAAATCCTCCAAGGGAGTGTGTTTGATGATGTTTTCATATTCATATGAGTACAGTCAGAATCATCATCCTGGATTCCTTCAAGAACTTGGTACAGGTTAAGCTCTTGAATTAATTGAAGAGAAAACCTGTCATAATGTCTCCTCCTTGCTTCGAAATCATCAACACAGTCAGCCCAATAGTCTTCGTATCGCCCTATGATGATAAGTGATTTTGATGTTCTGTTCAATAAATTTCTTCAAGTCAAAACAAGTTCTTGGCTTGAAGAAATGGACAGTGATGGGAGCTAGGGCTCTTTCTATGTTTTGTGCATCTAGAGTCGTCTTGCAGGTGTAGTTTCCCAAAGTGATGGGGAAGTGCAAGCCAGTAATTTTCTTATCCCTGCAGGTTCTGTGCAACTTTTCCAATTGCCTGCATATCTCTATCAAGGCCATTTTATCATTGCAGAACATAGGAAGCTTGAGAGGAGTGCTCTCATAGCCTGCAAGCCTTATATAGGAGAATTTCCTAAACTGGATGAAGTAGGCACCGTATTTCGAAATTAGGTTCATGGCTTCATCGAGAAAATATCCTCACCATGTCACTCTCCAAAATCCTGACAATGTACATGGTGAAAGCATCATTCACCCTTCTGAAGTTGTGATTGCTAGTGTCCAGGGTGAATTGAGGGCAGTAGGCATATACAGGGTCACCCTTATGAGCATCAATGTATGAGAATCCAAACCATTTCCTCAATGCTGCTAGGGTATACATTAAGTATGAAGTCATGTAGAACTTCTTGGTTTGTTGTACATTGGACAGCTACTCTGTTAGGTTCATGCTGATGATTTCTACCCAGTTGATGTTCTGAGTTCCTTCACACACCATGTTGATAAGAGGGCACATCCAGAAATGGAATTCATTGGTAGAGGGTAAGCCCATGACCTGAGCCAGTAGGATTATAAAATCTGACAGTTCTTCGTTAAAATTGGCATGGAACAGAACCTTGGATAGATGGGACGCCCCCTTTTTAGGGTTTTTAAGCTAGGACTTCACTACCCATGCCTTGTATTTCTCACTGTCCTGATCGAAGAGGGCATGTGCCTGGTTTTGAGAGATTACTATAGAATTGTCCATCTCAGGAATCCTTAGGGCAGTGCCAATGGTAGCAGTGTCAAGCTTGGCAATGAGTTCCCCATGCACGTTCGTTAGCTCACTCGAGTCAGGATTGAAATGAGCACCGCAGGAGATTACTTGTATCTATGCATTGATCGAGATTGGAAAACCACCGGCAAATGCCAAGCCGCTATCATGAATCATTTGCACCATAGGAGAAGGGTTCAAGTCTGTCATTCTTGCCCAGAAATCCCCAAAGTCAAGGTGGCGAACTTCACTGTCCCCGATATCAAGAATGGCAGACTCGAGTGGTGAGATTTGCTCCTGACCTTGGAATTTAATCTTCATGTTGATAGTAATTTGAAAAGTAAGGTTGCAGTCTGGACTCGAGATGAAATTGCAGGGGGAATGGATATGTGCGCAAAAATTTTGATCGCAAGGGTATGAGCAATAGATAGCAAGAAAGCAGTGCAAAAAAACATAGGGGAAGTTCATTATATAGCCGTTTGGGAGAGAGAAAGACAATAAATGTGCATTAAATACACATCTACCAACTTGAAAAGTAGGATATTTGGGAAGAGTGGGAAAAATTAGATCGGACGGCCTTTGGTTCATTTAGGACACGTGGGATGCGAAAGTGCGATTCGGCCGATACAGTGACATGGGAAAAAGATGCACAAATGCTTTCGGGACATGGGGGACAAAAGTACACAGAGTACATGATTCAGCCGAATCGGGTGAAAAGTGAACATTGAGCCTGGGTGAACTTGTGTTACTTGGGACAAAAAGTTTCGAAGGGCGTGAAAGAAGCAGACTTCTGGTAAATCGGTCAATCGGTGAATAGGGAGCCCGAATGAACATGGGACATCTAGGACAAAAATGTCTGGTAGACCCGCAAATCACACAAAATGACCCAAAAATCACAGATTCTTCCCAATTTTTTTACTTTTCACATTACCAGGACAACAGAAAAGGTGTTTAACTTAAAAAATTCAATTTTGAACTTCTCGAAAGCAAGGGAAATTTTGAGTGGACAACACTAATCAAACATGAAATAGGTGATCTCGAGGTTTGTGCTCAATTTGAAATCAAAGTATAGTATGCATCTTCTCATGAAGGACTCGAGTTCATTAATTCATCTAAGATATGATCCATCTTTAGTTTATTTATGAAGGAGTCTTGATGATTGAGCTTTGTCATAATAACTCAAATAAGAAGTTGGTGTATACATGAAAGTTGTCTTTAGTATCCCAGTGGTTTTTCATGTTGTATAGATGTTATAAATCTTGTCATCAAGCCAACTAAGGTGTGCATCTACTCATGAAGAGATGATTGATTCATCGAAGTATGAGGCCTATCATAAGAAGATCCAATTACCAAGAGTGTTCATAATTTCAAAGAATGTAAGAAAAAATATCATGTCTTCCATCTAGGACTCATTATGGTATGAGACTGTGACTTCAAGGTTGAGAATGTATGTAGGGTTCTTTGGCTTCACAATGAAATGTCAATGTGTGAAAGCTAGCTAAATTATCATTAATCTTGAGAAGCTTGAATGCTTTGATCTAATGTTTCATATATGATACAAATATGATAAAGTATTGTTCGTATATTGTTGTGTTCCTACTTGGAGAATGTGTTCAAGAAACTTGAAGGATAATGTCATAAAGTAACAAAGTGATACCTTTGCTCTCTCAAAACCTATAGTACCTATCTCAAATATTTTTCCAAGCTCCCATATAACTTCTCGCTCTCTCAAAACCTATATTACCTATCTCAAATTCTCCTCGTGTTCCTCCTCGGAATGAGAATGGATCAAAATATCAACTAGGAACACGAAGACAAAGCAATCCGAGAAAGGTCCTAAAAACTCCGTTCATGAGGCTCATGAAGATAGCTAGGGCAATTGTTAAACAAAATGGAACAACAGTGAAATCATAATGCCCATAACATGTGTGAAAATTTGTCTTATGAATTTCTACATCAGAAATGCACAACTAGTGATACCCTGACTTGAGATCAATTTTGGAGAACACTCTAGCTCCCGGCATCTAATCAAACAAGTCATCAATCTTAGGAAGAGGATAACGATTCTTTATTGTGACTTTGTTGAGTTGTCTGAAGTCTACACAAAGCCCGAGAGAAGCTGTCCTTCTTCACAAATATCACTTTGGCGCTCCCCAAGGAGATACATTAAGATGAATGAGACCCTTCTCCAACAATTCCTCTAACTGAATCTTGAGCTCATGAACCTCTAGGGTCATCATCCGATAGGGTGCCCTAGAAACTGGTGCAGATCCTAACACTAAATCTATGGTGAAATCCACCTCTCTGTGGGGTGGTAAACCTGGAAGCTTGCCTAGAAACACATCTGCATACTCCCTCAAAACTACATGATCATCTAAGGGTGAATGCTCTGGGAGTGCTCTCTAATCAATCATTGATGGTGATAACAAACAACTGAAAACCTTTACGCATGCTCCGCTTGAGTTGCTTAGCCAAGATCATATGCAAAGAGATAGGCCTCTGCATCCTTGATATCACAATTGCACTCCCAAGATCATCCTGACACTCAATGACCTTATTCGAAAATCCACCTTGGCCCGATGAGCCTCGAGCCAATCCATACCCAAAACTACCTGATAGGATCCTAGAGGAATAACTCGAAGGTCAAGTGTAGTGGAGAAGACTCCCAAATCAAGTACACAACTCTCCACATACGAGTCCACGACAAGTTTGGCCCTAGAGGCCAACTCAACCTGCCAACTATCTGGTTGCCTAGCCACCACTAGCCCACACTAGTCCACTACAAAAGGAGATATAAAAGAATCTGAAGCACTTGAATCAAAGAGTACTGAGACAGAAATACCCTTGATAGTACATGTCGTCTTAATAATCGTGACGATGCTCACCGACGGTTGTCAACCATTGCATACACATGATGGGCATGTCCTACGTCACCCACCATCTACTCAGATCTAGGAGCTCTCTGCATATCCATGGTAGCGGGTTTGTGCGGACACATACACACATAATGATCAGGGGAACCACAAATAAAACATCCTCCTGTACCCCTCTGAGATGGGGTCCCTCCTGTACTCTGGTGAACTGATCTTATCGGCCCAACCCTATCAAACTGTTGCATGTGAGCTGGTTATACCTACTAAGTACCTTGTCTCCTATCCCTGGCTCCACCAAAACCTCCTCTAGTGCCACCTCTTTGTAAGCTCTGAGTCTATCTAGCCCTCTGCTGCTAGTGGCCATGTTGTTGTGTCTCTGCTACTATGGATGTGGTGGAGCCTTCGTAGATGCTTTGGTGGAGGTCAAAATCCTCCCTCAGGGGGTGGTGCTATCCTCGTGACCTCGACTTTAAAAGTCCTATATCCTATCCTGAAACTTGCTCTTGTTCCTATCTCGGTGCTCCTGTTCCCTGGTCCTATTCTCCTTAGCTAAGTAGGCCTTCTCAATAGCCTTCTCAAGTGTGGGAGGAGATAACATCCTAACTGCTCCTGCTATATCTACATTAAGGCCTTAAATAAACCTATTTACCTATAATTTTTTCGTCTTGCAGGTGGTTCACATACTGCAAAAGATCTAGGAACTTGCTCTCATACTGTGCCATTGTACCAGATCCCTATCGTAAGTCATGAAACTCATCAATCCTTTTCTGTACGAAATGCTCTGACATATAGCGATCCCTGAATCACTCCTCAAATAACTCCCAGGTCACTGTCTCTCGAGTCAAATGGAGCTTCCACTCCTCATTCCTCCACCAAACGCCTACTACATCTCGGAGGAGGTGTATGGTGAATCTGGCTTTGAAATTTCTCTCATAAGAGTACAAGCCAAAGCAGCTATCAAGGCTAAGGAGCCATGACTTAGCCCCAAATCCATATGTATAGCTTGTGTATGTAGGCGGCTACAAGCAAAGAAGATCCCTAATCACACTTCCTGTGTCACAATCCTCGAAAATGTTGTCCAATAGGTGAATGTAGTCTCCCATCCCCAAATGGTCCCTCAATATTGTGTGAATGGATCTAACGGTATGAGGACACACTCTCGTGGTGAATGGGAGGGCTACGTGACCTCTCCCACCTCAGGGTATCATGCTCTGGTGGCTTTGAGTGTGTGTCCTCACCTAACGGCTCCTCATCTCCTGACTAGATGTCCTCCTATCTCGCCTCCTGCGGTGGTGGAAGGCGTTGCTGCACAACACTAATCAACTATTGAAGAGCCTCTAAGATCGAGGCCCTAATTTGGGTGCTTGCGGTTCGAGCATAGGTGAACTACGTCCCAAACCCCTAACCGATCATCACCTCATGGGTGCCATCCTGTGCACGAGGTAAGAAAAGGGGTTATTAAATTATAACGATTGTAGAAATGTTTTAATTGTTTTAGTTTTAATGTTATTAAATTATTAATTAAATATTTAAAATTTTTACCCAGAGAGTCCACGTGTACAAACCCTCGCTTTGATACCAAATGTAATGCCCTGCCTCGGGACCCCAGAAACCAGATCAATAAGTCACTAAAAATTTGGGTAATTTTTTTTTTGAAATTAAATGCTAATAATACAAAACCGATTCCCGTTAATATTTATTTTAAACTAAATTTATTTACCCAATTACTTAATCGCTAGCCCTAGACAATATTATTTATTTAATTTCTATTACGTTTGCTAGGGACACCCTAGAAGGAGTCTACCCCCTTTTGGTATTAGTTGGAAAACCCCCTTTTATTTATTAACTTGCCCACACACCCTTCTTTATTTTAATTCCCATTCCCATGAAATAGCTTCACTTAAAGGTGTGTAGGGTCACTTATGGACCCTAGGATCAAATAAATCTTGACCCTTGATTTTTTTTTCCCTAATTTTAACCTATCTCAACTTTATCTCTTCTTTTTCTCCATTTGGGTTTTATTTTGTTTCTTTTTCCTTTCCTTTCTTGTTTGAGCAGGTTGATTGAAGAACCATGGAAGAAATGGATTCATGGATGCTCAAGATATCCATTTGTATTATATATTTTATCTCTTTTTGTTATTATTGTTATATATATTTATATATTTTTTTGTAGAGAAGTTCTTTTACAGAATATATATGTAAAAGAGAATATATTACTTTTAAAATAATTTCATTTAAAATCTGGATGAAAGAATCATCATTATAATGAAAAACTAGGTAGTGGTTTAATGTTGGCCACAAACTTGGGAGAAGGAGGACTGTGTGTATGGAGGAAGGTGGTCCGCATGAAGATATGGGAGAGAGGAATGCGTGGGAAGTGTTATCACCAAATCACAAAGCACCCCTATATTTCCACAAGTGCATATACTTGAACTCACGGTGTGATTGGATAACATGGGTACTATCTCCAAGTTGTGGGACTTGTTACTTGAGATAGACCTCTAGAGAAAGTTGGTTCTTACTCCTAAACTACCTGCCACAATCTACTCTAATACATGGGAAACTAACTATGCTAATCTAAATTTCCAAGGGACCAGGGAGAGAGAATGCTTAAAATGAAATCCTACACTAAAGCGGTGATACACCAGAAAAGGAGGGTGTGAGAGTAGTCTTCAAATGCGTGAAATACAGAAGTAAAGTGCACACTAGAAGAGGTGATGAAATTTCTCCATAATCTAGCAAAATGCATTCACAACAATATTTCAAACATACAAAATGATAATGGATCCCTACATGAACATAATAATAGACACAATATTCTTGTGATCAAGGTTAAAGGGGCAAGAAGAATGCAAGAAAACACAACAGGGAAAGATATATCCACAAACTTATATTTTATTGCTTCATGATATGTACAGTTCAATCTATTACAAGATAAGGGCCTGGATCACCATGCAAGGAGTCCACAACAAGGGCTTGTAATACATTAGCTTCACAAAGCAATTTTGAGAGCTTTGCTATATGAAAACTCCCCCTTTACAATGAGCCCAACACTCCAATTTATAGAAAAAATGAGAAGAGAGAGAGAAGGGAAAATGGAAATCCCAAAATATGTCCTTCAACCACTTGTAAGAGGCATTAAATGGAGTAAAATGATTGTATATTACTTGCAAAAGGCTCCCCATACTGTCCTAGGTGCTACAGCAGAGAAAGAATGGTGACCATGCCTCTTAATTGCACTCCCAACTACCAAATAAAACACTGTTATGAACCCGACCACGTTTTATAAAAATATCAATCAATATCTCATCAAATCTAGAATTTCTTGATTGCTGTGCATCGGGCTCAAAGCCATGATTCCAACGGTACCAATTTTGTGTGATTTTGTTGAGAAATGCAAAAGTTATGGCCTTCTGAGTGCGGGCAACTATTTTGGGTCTAGCAGGCATTTTTGTCATTTGACGGGAATGAGCATTAACTGACTAGAGCCGAATATGTTTCTTTTAATTAAATATATATACCCTCATTAAAAATAATAAATCCAGTTTTTGTGGCATAGAGGACGTCGTGCTCATTCCAGAAAGTCCAATTTTGTGAAAATCGGAGCTCGGAGTCAAAAGTTATGGCCGTTTGAAGTTTCACGGGTCAAACGTTGACTTTTCTTCTTTGCCTTCGGCCGCTTCGGCTTTTCGTGTCCCTCGCGTCCCATGCGTACCTTTGTCCCAACTGTCCCGAGATGAAAATCTCCTACTTCGGCCGATTCGGGCTTCCTTGTTCTGTTTGCAGCTTTTTTGGCTTTTCGCGTCCCACGCGTCCCTCGCATACTTTTGTCCCAACTGTCCCAGACAAAAATCTCCTGCTTCGGCCGATTTAGGCTTCCTTGTTCCTATTTGTGGCTTTTTCAGCTTTTCACGTCCCACGCGTCCCTCGTGTACCTTTGTCCCAACTGTCCCGCGGACTGCCTGGGACAAATATCTCCAAACCGCCTGAAATGGACTGTCTGTCGGCAAATCGGCCGATTCGTGTCCCGCACATACTTTTGTCCCGGCTGTCCCAAAACCGCGTGAAACAAAAAACTTGATGATTTTCCCTACTCTCGGCTGTTTTGGCTTTTCACATCTCGCGCGTCCCAACATTCCAACTGTCCTGCGGACCGCCTGGGACAAAAATGTCCGACTTAGCTGATTTTCTTTATTTTTTCAGCCCCAAGCTTGGTACGATGAACCTCAGTACGACTTGCACTGGTACGACCCAAACCCTTTAGACCTGAAATGCTTCAAAACAGTCCTGCAACCTTATTTTTGCATTTTTTCCATTTTTTCTAACTCGTTGGGATTTATTCTTGGATGGGAGTTAGAAAAAGCCGAGGGACCCTAGAAAAACATGATTTTGGGACTCGAATCAATCTACTTGCTCGGGATGAATAATTTGATACATGTTATCAAAATTACCTTGAGGGTGAATTTTGGATAACAGGAAGTGTGGAGGAAGGGTGTGGATCTTGTAGTGTTGGGGAGGGGAGCGGTGTTGGGAGATTGGGGTTGGGTAGTGGTATGGAGGGTGAGTGTGGTGGAGTTGCATTTGTGTGGGTACGTAGAGGTGTGGGGAGTGGGTGTGGTAGCATGGAAGTGGTGGGGAGGGTGTTATATAGGTTGGGGGAGGGCTCGGTCCCCCCCTATTTCTCATTTCTTTTTTTTAGATTACAACTGTAAAAGTTCACCATAGTTTTGTTTCAAATTTCTTTTCCTTTTAATAGTCATATATATATATATATATATATGTATTAATATAACAATAAAAAAAATTCTTGATAAGTATAATATGCTTACCTTATAAAAATAAAACTATATTAGGCATGTAAATATATTTGAAAATTACTTTATATACATTGTAGAAGAAATATTCCCTATGAATTGTAAAATTTCATATCTTAGTTTATAAACTTGGCAAAGTAGGGAAAACTTAAAAATTTTCAACAACTATGTATATTAAGATGATTTTCCCTATTTTGAGATTACAAATAATGTAACAAAGTAATGCAAGAGAGGATATTTGACTAAGCTTAACACTTAGTGAGATAGGTAGGAACATACTATTTGCTTATTTCTTTTATTCTATTAAATTGACCGGGAGGAAAGTGGAACTAGTTTTATTCTATTCTCTAAAATGCAAAATTTATAAGAAGATATGTGTCTCAAAAATGATACTTTATTTTACACACAATCATTTTACAAGATTCGACAAGAAGGAGACCAACATCAAGAATAACATTATTTCCAATAGAATAACTTTCCTTCAAAAGGGGTTACAACAAGTTCATATAAAGAACATGATGATGGATTACACACCTATAGGGAACAAATTGCATTTATCTCGTTCAAATCCATCTCCTGTAGTAAATGCCACTCTCTATTGACAGTTGATTGTGAGTCTCATTTACTTGACCTACACTAGACCAGATATAAGCTTTGCAATGTGCTATCTATCTAGGTTCATGTAGGAACCCAAAGTTTGTCATTGGAAGGTAGCAAGATGCATCTTGAGATATCTCAAGGGAACAGTAGATCTTGGTCTAGAATACAAGAAGAATGACAACTTCTTCTTGTCAGGATATTCAAATTTAGATCATGTAGGTAACATTGATGATAGAAAATTCACTTTAGGGTTTGTGTTCTTTATGGGATTTGGACCAATATCATGGGGAAGCAAGAAACAACACTTTGTTTCTCACTCTTCTATAGAAGCTAAGTATTGTTCTGTAGGTGAAGTTGTCTGTGAAGCGATATGGCTACGTCGCATACTTTGGAAGGACTTGGAATACCACAAGACAAACCAACCACCTTGTATGTTGACAATGAAGGTGTTCTCAAACTTGTTCGCAATCCAGTTTTTCATGAAAGAAAAAAACATATTGAGGTACAAGTACATTTCATACACAAAAATGTCTTGAAGCACAATATACAACTTCAATTTTTTGCAATAGATGAACAACAAGCAAATATCTTCACAAAGTTACTTGCACTTGACAAGTTCAACATGTTCAAAGAGTTCCTCTCCTCATCCCTTGAGGCAATGAAAAATTAAGGGGGGGAATTTTAGGGTAAATATATTATTACCTTAATTAATTATGCATTTCATAATTAGTTTGTTTATTTATTAATTGTTATATGGTTATATTTAATTATAACCATCTATTTTGTTTTATTCAACATACGGGAGTTGTTGTATTGTTTTAACAATACTATTGTTTGTATTAGTTCACGGTTGTACATGCGGCCCATTATTTGTTTGCATATTGTTTTCCAATATGTATAAATATTGCAACACATATTTTGTAAGATTAATTTGTTATTAATAAAATCATCCAGCTTCCGTCCCTATTTCACAACATAAACATTAAATTCTTATTTTTAATTCTCATATATTTTGAAAAATTGAAATCAATTCGAATACATTTCCTTGAATGTAATACATTACAATTATAGACCATGTATGTGTAAGTCCTGGTAGAAAGTTGGTGTTCAATACTTAAAAGGTGTATACTAGTATTTACTAGCAATTTCACGTGAAATGTACGATGGAAATGCCAAAGGGGATCTATTGAAGGAGTCAAATAGGAGGGAGATAAATAATGGGAGAGGAAGAGGGGCATAGAAGAATGGTTTTGAGGTGGAGAAGTGTGAGGGTGGAGAAAGTGGAATGGGGTAACAATGTGAAACTCAACCCTCCAACAACCACATGACATTTATATCAATTGTTTGAAGGTGAAAATATGTGTTGTTTAATACAATGAGGAAACTATTTGTGGAGATATCTATGAACATAACGAGTGGTAGGAAAATATTGTCGAAGTGAAAAATTGTTTGCAGTTTTAGCTCTTACATTTTTGGGTAGGTCAAAAATATATGTTGATCAAGATAAAAATTTAAGGTTTTCGATTGGACACCATTAAATTTTATTAGATACTTGACAAGGACATGAAAGGAAAGTTGGAAATAAATAGGTAGGAAGAAAATACTTGTGATTGAACATGATAAAGAAAAGCAACAATGTAAAATAAATTTGAATGGAAATTTGAAACCTTATGTTCATTCATAACACATAGCAAATTTGTCGAGGAAAATTTTAGTGGCAAATATTGATAGTTTGGAAAATAATAGGATTTCGAGAATTTGATTTTGGAGATTTTTACGGCCATGTGATTGCCCTAGTTTTGCCCAAAAATTCCACAAAAATAATTTGTCCCATGTGAATCATCAATAAATCTCAAATCCCATGTTTATTTTTATATTGAATCACCGAGTGATTGACGGGCGGGATTTTAAAACATTCTTGTTTTTCCAAGAAATCTATGGAACCTTATTGGTCTTTTGGGCTCATTCGCTAACATGCCTAGGATTTTTTTAGGAATTAGATTATATGAACATGTACTACTTTTTGCAAGAGTGTTACATTAGTATAAATGTGTCTCAACCACCTAAAGGGCCTATATGTAATAGATGTCAACAAGAGAAATGCCATCATTAATTTTCAAAATCTAACAATGTAGATCTTGAGAAAAACCACCAAAACTTGCAAACTAAATGTAAGGCATGGGAATGAACTGCCTATGTCAAAATGAATTAAACAACGTGGAGCTAAAATTTAGAGTTAAGGTGGACCTACAAATACTAGAGGTCAATAAAAATATAAAGGATACACAATAAATTTTTCATCTAGAAGAAGAAGAAATTACAAAAGTTTTTCCACAATTTTTCATGGTGGCTTGATTGACATGTTACATAAAATTGGATAAGGATTTCCTACCATTTATTCAATTTCAATGCACTTGATTTGTATTGGTTTGATCTACATGTGTTAGTAAAAAAATCACAAGGTTTGACTCTTTTGAAAGAAAAAATTGATATAGAACAAAGTGAAAGGATGAGGTGATATTTTTATCTATCTCTCATATAACTTAGTTGGAAGGAATAATAATATTACTACAGTTAGAATTAGAGCATACATCAAGAAAACTGAAGATGTATCAAAGTTTTGAGAAGATAACAAGCAACTTAGATGATTTATTGAAAGCGATCAAAGACACTTTAATGATAAGACATGTTTGGATTTCAAGGAAGAATCTATGATTTGTAAACTCTACAACTTTGGAATTATCCATAGAATCACAATTAATCACTACTGTTCTACTTTCTATTACAAAATAATAGAGATAACTAGTGAATGAATTATACTTGTGCTTAGAATCAACAATTTGCAAAAAGGGAAAGAATATAGAATCATACACCAATAATTTTATCCTGGAAAACCTCCAGAGGAGGAAAAAACCAGTCGGGAAGGAAAATTGCTCTTTCTTCCCACTTTTATTGGCCAATTCAATAATACGTATAGAAATTACAATAATTATGAAAGAGAATTAGATAATATCTCACACTTCCTTCCGATTACTCACTTGCTCTGTCTCAATTACTCCTTGCTTCTAAAAATAACAATTCCAACACTAAGAGCTTCTTACTCACTTGCTTCATGCTTCAATGATCTTTGTTCTCTTCCATAACATGCATTTATAGCCTTTCTCATGTTCTCCCATGCATTGGAGAATGGGAAAGGTCATACAGAAGAAGAGACATGGACATCGTTTGGAATTCTAGGATTTTTTGCGTCATATTTTATTTTCTATCCGCAAGAGCTAGGACCGCGCGCCCTGGGGGGCGGTAGTTCTATAACCGCCACTCTACACATGTTGGTGGTCCTATCACTAGATAGATAGAACCTCTGTGTATCATTTTTTTCTTCTTCATGTTGGCTGATTTGATAAAGTAGAGTCATTTTGGATCCCTATGGATCATACCTCCCCTTCTTAGGAGGATTTTGGTCCCACAAAAGCTTAGTGGGGGAGTAGATGAGGAAATAATTCCCTCACTTTCTCCTTTGAGTACCACCAGGCTTGCCTTGGTGTCTTTCCTTTCAATCCAATCTGCCAAGACTCTTGCGAGACCTCTCCTAGTCTCTCTGACATTCTGTTGTAGTACTACATCCTCCTCCAATTTACCTTGTGAGTCCAAGACACAATCCTCAATGGAAGGTAGCAACTATAGTTCTTCATCTTCATCTAGCATGGATGGCTCATATAGGTGTAATTTCTTGTAGTTTACTACAGAGTACATCCTCATGAACAACGAAAAATCAAGTCGAATTTCTTTTTCTCCCACTGCTCCAATATGGTGAAGGGTCCATATCATAGTGGCTTGATCTTCCATGCTTAACCTTGTAGTCTCTCCTTGCTCAAGTAAATCCAAACTATATCTCTAACATGAAGCTTATGTTCCCTTCTATACTAATCATGCCTAGCTTTGTACTTGGCCCGAGATTTTTCTATTTGTTCTTTAATTGAAATGGATTTTCCGGATCCTCTCAATGAATTTGTTTTCTCTAGTCACCTATGTGTCTCGTGTATCCTTCTCATCCTGTTGTCCAACTGCTATGTCCAGTATATTTTTAGGTAGAAATCCCAAGCATGCTTCAAACGGTGACTTAATAGTGGATGTGTGTACTTCCGGTTATAGGAATTTTGAATGGAGGCTAAGGACTCATCCTAAGCCCTTGGGTATTTGCTATTATGCCCTCTAATCAATTGTACCAAATTCCTGTTTACCACCTCTATTTTTCATCTATCTGTGGATGGAAAGTTGTGCTCCTCTATAACCTGGTATCCATCTTATCCCACAAAGTAATCCAAAACTTCCCCAAGAACGGAATCCTGTCGAAACAATAGAATGTGGAAAACCAAAATGCACCCATATATTGGTAAAGAAAACATCTGTTGCCTCATGTGCTTTTACTATCTTTTTACATGCCATAATAATACACATCTTACTAAATCTATCAACAACAACATAGAGATAGTCATGGCCATGTTTAGACATAGGTAATGCTCCTAAAAATCCATAGAAATGTCCTCCCATGGATGAGTAGGTACTAGAAAAGGCATATACAAACCTTCCTTCCTAGTCTTAGGCACTGTTAGTAGAACACATTTTACATCCCCGTACAAATTTTGATACTTCTTCTTGCATATTGGGCTAATACATGTACCTTTGCAAGTGGGTTAGGATCTTACCAACACCGAAATGTCCCAATACTTTTGGGTTATGTGCTTCCCTCATCAATAGAATTCACTCTTCTTTTGGCATGCAAAGCTTCCCCCATCGGTAGAGTAGACCATCTTTGAGATAAAAATCTTCAATCCTTGTCCTTTCAGCCCCTTGGGACTGCAAATCTGCTGAAATGTCACCCCAAAGTCTTTATCTTGGGTATATGCCTCTATGTAAGCTTCCTTCGTGAAGGGATCGATTTGAGAGATAATGGCCAAACAGGAAAAATTATGTTGTGTGGGTGGCCTAGACAACATGTATGCTAGCAAGTTTGTACTACCATTCTTTTATTTAATCACCAGATGGAAGCTCTTTGAAGGAACCCCATCCATTTGTAGTGCCTTGCCTCGCTTTAATTTAGACTATGCTTGCAAATACTGGAGATGTTTGTGGTCGATGTGCATAATAGTTTCTTTACCCAACAAATAATGCTTCCATTGTTTAATTTCTGAACTAGTGCATATATTTCCTTATCATATATCGAATATCCTTTAACTATTTGAAGTGAAAGTTTTAGAATGATAACATATTGGTTTGCCTCCTTGAAGCAATCATTGTGCCCATGGTGTAATCGGTGGCATCTGTCTTTATTTCAAAAGGCTTCGCAAATTAGGAAGATAAAGTACGGAGCATGACTAATCTTGTATTTCAATAACTCAAAGGATTTGTCTTGATCCTTACCCCAATCAAAACTCTTACTCTTTGCGGTCCTTTGTGTGTAGAGATCTTGTGAATGGAGAGAAGCTCGGAATGAATGAAGCTGTTTGCATGTATGTAATGCTCCCACAAAACTCCTAGTTTTCGTGGCTTCGTTGGTGTTGGCCAATTAGTGATGGCTTCCACCTTCTTTGGATCCACTCGTAGCTCTCCTTCTCCAACCACATGCCCAAGATAGACAAGTGATTGTTTAAAAAATTCACATTTCTTCATATTCCAAAGTAGTTGTTTCTCCCTGATAACTTGCAAGACTTGCTGCAAATGAGTTAGATTTTCTTCCCATGTTGCACTAAAAATCAAGATATCATCTAGATATACAATGACACATGAATCTATAAAATATCATAATACATCATTCATCAATCTCATAAATGTAGTGGGTGCATTACATAACCCAAAAGGAAGTACTAACCATTCATACAAACCCTGTTTTGTCTTGAAGGAAGTCTTCCATATATCCTCCTCCTTCTTTCTGACTTGGTGATAACCTGACTTGAGATCTAACTTCGTGAAAATTTTGGCATGCTCAATCTGGTCCAAGAGATCATCTATGTGGGGAAGTGGACACTGTTCTTTATGGTCATCTTGTTCAAAGTATGGAAGTCAATGTAAATTCTCCAAGAACCATCCTTCTTTGGCACCATCATGATAGGCGAACCATATGGTGAGGTGCTTAGATGTATCATTTCTTAGTCTATTAGTTCTGAAGTTGTTTCTTTACTTCAGTACTCTCAAGAAAGGATTGCCTATACAACCTAATGTTCGGTAGAGGGGATTTAGAAATGGTGAATCTCATGCTCTACTTCTCATTTTGGTGGTAACCTGCTAGGAGCCTAAAATACTTCCTGAAAATCTGAATAATACTATCCAAATCATGCTTTCCCTGGTTAGAAATCTCTACAACTTCTACCCCATCTTGTTTATCCTTTAATAAAAGTAAACAAAACTGATTATGATTTTCCTGAATAATTTGTTTTTCTTGGTTAACACTTACGTTAGTAACTCGTGTCTTACGCTGGTGTGCCCGGATGTTGTAGCTAATCCCATCCTTGACCCATCTATACCGGTATTCCCTCCTCATAAATATAGCATCCCTTACATATAAGTAAGGACTCCCGAATACAACATGAAAAGCATCAAGTGGAATAACATCAGCTTCAAAAACATCAATATATTGGGAATTTATCCAAAACTTGACCTTACATCTTCTTGTTACCTAAATTTCAACACCCTTCTTCACCCAACCCAAAGGATAAGGGTGTGGATGCTCGTAAGTCTCAAGACCAAGCTTCTTTACAACTACTTCAGAAATCAAGTTAGACTAAGAATCGGTATCAACCAAAGCATTTACCTTAGTTCTCTTGATCTAGATTTTGATCTAGAATAGTCTACTCATCTCCTCTTCCTGGCTATCCATGTTGGTGGCCGTGCATCCAAGACTTTCATCTACATTAGAGTCATCTTCGATTTCCACCTCCCCTTTTGTTTTCACAGTTGTCATGGACTTCTTTGAGTCCTTGGTTTGGTTCTTTGGATGTAACTCGGATGCAAATTCCAACATGTAGCGTCAGTATGACCATTGATATCACATTTCTTGCAAAAATTCTTGGGATCTTTACAAGTATTCAAAGTAGTGGAAGCTTGTTTACCTTTCCCTTTCCACTTACCCTTGTTACTTGTTTGTCCAAACTCTTTCTTCGCTGATTTGTTGTTGCTTTACCCTTGGGTCTACTTTTCCTTGCTTATTTACAACATCTTTGCGGTATGCCTATATGAATTCTTCATTGAGATCTTTGGGCTTTGTGGAGATGACTTTTATTTGAAGGTGAGTGTGAAGTCCTCCCAAGTACTTGGTCAGAATATCCTCATCCTCCATTTCCATGTTAAGCAACATGGCTTGCCCCAAAAACTTTGTAGTATAGTTACGTAAACTTTTACCATAGCCTTGTCTAAAATACGCCATTTAATCATTTGGTCAATCTTATGGCCAAAAGGATAGAATTTAGCTCTAAGTAATTCTTTAAATTCTTGCCAATATTTCACAATAGGACACTTCTTCTTTTCACAAGTGGCTAGATGGGTTTCCCACCAAACCATAGCATGTCTCTCCATCTTGAGATGTGTAAAGGTGATCCTTTGTGCCTTAGTGACATTATAGACGCTAAAGTAGAATTCTAACTATTTTAACCATTTATCAAGCAACTCTGCATCTACTTTTCCTTCAAATATTTTAATCTCAACTTTTGTTTCAACTTTAAAAGGAGTATGATCATATTTTACCTTTTCTCTTGTGTTAGAAGTCTCTTCTTCAAGCTCTTCCCCATAACTTTCCTCATGGTGGCTCCTTCGTATGCCAAAATTTTCAGCTAAGCCCCAAACCACTGAGTCAATGGAGTCTTGTTTGTGAAGCTATCTTCTTTAAACCAACAAGCTCTTCTTGCCTTCTAAACATCCTATCCATCATAGTCTCCAAAGCATCTCGATTCTACGGACCAAGTTCTCTTCCTCCATTTGTCCCCAAATTCTCTGTTTCCACTTTTTGTAGAAATTTTTTGATCACAAGGCAAAGCCTCTTCGCCTTTAGATCTCGTCACTGTCATACAAATCCAAGAACAAATACCACAGTCCTGGATAATTGTTAGCTCTAATACCAAAATGATCTGTAAACTCTTCAACTTTGGAATTATCCATAGAATCACAATTAATCATTGTTTTCTACTTTCTATTAGAAAACAACAGAGATAACTAGTGAGTGAATTAAACTTGTGCTTAGAATCAACAATTTGTAGAAAGGGAAAGAATATAGACTCATACACCAACAATTTTATCTTGGAAAACCTCCAGAGGAGGAAAAACCAATCGGGAAGGGAAATTTCTCTTTCTTCCCACTTTTATTGGCCAATTCAATAATAAGTACAGAAATTACAATAAGTATGAAAGAGAAGTAGATAATATCTCACACTTCCTCCCAGTTACTTGCTTGCTCTGTCTCAATTACTCCTTGCTTCTACAAATCACAATTCCAACACTAAGAGCTTCTTACTCACTTGCTTCATGCTTTGATGCCTTTGTTCTCTTCCATAACATGTATTTATAGCCTTTCTCATGTTCTCCCATGCACTGGAGAATGTGAAAGGTCACTTGTGCAGAAGAAGAGACATGAACACCCTTTGGAATTATGGGATTGTCCATGTCATATTTTATTTTCTGTCCGCAAGAGCCAGGACCGCCACCCAATGCATACTAGCGATAACAGGACCACCGCCCTGTTTTGTAACCACCACTCTACACAAGGCAATGGTTCTTTCACTAGATAGATAACCTCTGTGTATCTTTTCTTCTTTTTCATGTTAGCTGATTTGATACACTAGAGTCATTTTGGATCCCTATGGATCAATCTAAGAAGGAAGAGATGCATGTTGAATCAATTCATGGACCTTTTAAGCTAAGGAGGATAAAAATACTCAAAGGAACATCATAAGGAAGCCCAATGCATCTAGGTATGAAATAACCTTCAATGGTGTTTATTATTCTTGCAATATCTTGGGTCATAGAGCTAGGGACTATAAAAGTACAATCAAAATGCATTTCCATGGAAAAATGGAAGGGATGATCTCTCATATCAATCTAGAGACATTACATGCTACAATTTCCACAAGAAGGGTCATATAGCTAGATTTTGTTTTCATGAATTACCAAGACAGATTTGGAGGAATGAAGGGTGTGTTTCAATTGCAATCAAGTTGGACACATCGCTAGATATTGCTACCAAGAGACACCTAGACAAAGTTGGAGAGATAGAGCACCAAAAGGTAAGATCCCTATTGTTTGTTTCAATTGTAACTCAATTGGTCATGTTGCAAGATATTGTAGAAGGAAGATGAACAACTATAAGAGAAAGGAAGATGTCAAGACTACTCTTGTTGAGAAGGAAAAACATGAACCTAATGTAGCTTTCTCTGATCATGATGAGCCTACTAGTCATAGAAGTCTTTTTTCTGTTGAAGAGCCCCAAGAAATTTTGTTATCTATCAAGAAGATTATTAGGTGGAAGATAGAGAAACAAAAGTGAAGCTGACAAGGGTGTGGAAGTTCAAGTTTGGTGACTGTCCCATGAGGACATGTATGCTTTGCATCACTAGACATAACTAAGTGAATGAAGTGCCTCCATTATGCTTCATGGAGTCACCTTATTGTCTTTTGAAGCATGGATTTATTGAGGATTGTCTTGAAGTATTATAAAAGGTGCAAGAATGATCCAAAGACTAGTAAAGATCTATGGAAGGTAATTTGAGGACTTGAAGTCTCTGTTGTAGCTAATCAAACATGAAATAGGTGATCTCAAGGTTTTTGCTCAATTTGAAATCAAAGTATAGTATGTATCTTCTCATGAAGGACTCTAAGTTCATTGATTCATCTAAGGTATGATCTATCTTTAGTTTATTTATGAAGGAGTCTTGATGACCGAGCTTTGTCATAATGACACAAATAAGAAGGTTGTGTATACATGAAAGTTGTCTTTAGTATCCCAGTGGTTTTTCATGTTGTATAGAGGTTATAAATGTTGTCATCAAGCCAACTGAGGTGTGCATCTACTCATGAAGAGATTATTGATTCATCAGAAGTATGAGGTCTATCATAAGAAGATCCAATTACCAAGAGTGTTCATAATTTCGAAGGATGTAAGACAAAATATCATGTCTTCCATCTAGGAATCATTGTGGTATGAGATTGTGACTTAAAGTTTGAGAATGTATGTAGGGTTCTTTGGCTTGACAATGAAATGTCAATGTGTGAAAGCTAGCTAAAGTATCATTAATCTTGAGAGAAGCTTGAATTTTTGATCTAATGTTTCACATATGATACAACTATGATAAGGGTATTCTTTGTATACTATTGTGTTCCTACTTAGAGAATGTGTTCAAGAAACTTGAAGGATATTGTCATAAAGTAACTATGATAGTAACAGGTGCAAGTTGATTGCAAGATTTTGAAGAGCATAGTCTAGACTATAGGTAAGGGATCAAGGTTTTAATATACTCACAAGTCATGAAGTCCTCTCTTGTGCCTGCCTTATCATAATGATTTTTATCTTTCAAGTCAAGGCACTCAAAACCTTCTATGAAATGGCACCATTAGTGATAGAGCTCTTTCTCAACTTTCATGATTAAAGGTAAAGTTTTCTTCCTAACTCCATGTATTTTTGAAGTTATGGCTGTGAGGAGTTTTTGTGGGAAATTTTCCTAGAAAGTTGTCATGCCAAGTGCCAAATAAAAGGCCCACGCAAGTCGATTACTCAAAATTATCTAGGAGGTGGGAGAAATTTTTTTGGATTTTTACCAAGGTTGGTTGGCAATGGGAAATTTTTCCATGGGGCCCGAGCCAATAAGAAGGAGGCCACGTGTCCTGTGAAGGGAAGGGGAGGTAGATTTTTTTGGATTTTTACCAAGTGTTTTGAAAAAATTTTTTCCCCAAGTGTTGGAAGGATGGCACATGTGTCCTTGGAAGGGGAAAAAAACTTTTTTTCAAAGGTTGGCCGTAAAGGCAAATTGCCCCAAGGCCCACCATCCAGGATGTGCCACGTGTCACCAGGGGGTCGGGGGAGAAGTGTGAAGAGGAATTTTTTTCCTTTTCACCCAAGTTTGGAAAATTGAAAAGGAAGGCCCACCCCCAAAACCCGAGCCAATGTGAGGAGGCCACGTGTCCCACGAGGCATCGGTGGGTCGAACCAGCGGGAAGGAGTTGGGAAAATTTCCCAAAGGTTGGCGCAAACAAAATTTTTTTTGGCCCCCAAAGGCCCACCAACCAACCAATGAAAGAAGCCACGTGTCCTGGGTCCTCGGGTGGTGGAGAGCATGGGGGAAAGTTGGGAATTTTTCCCAAGGAAAATCAAAGGAAATATTAAAGGAAAGCCCACCCCCCAAGCCCGAGCCAATCAGATCATGCCACGTGTCCACGTGGCAGCAAAAAAACACAAGGCAAGCCCACAAAGAAAAATGAACATGAAAGGCCCACATCCAATGGGATTCATGCCATGTGTCCAGCTTAGGAAGATGGTCAACAGTGATGAAAAATTTGAGAGCAAATGCCCACGGTGAATCACATCATGCCACGTGTCCTCGGGTCATCCAACTGATGGAGAATTTTTGGAAAATTTTCCAAAGGCCAAAATGATGGAAAATGAAGCAGAAGGGCCCACAACCAATCAAATCATGCCACATGGCACAGAGTCAGTGGGGCATGGAGATTTTTGGGGAAATTTTCCCAAATGCAAAAAGTGGGAAAATTTCAAATTTTCGGCCCGCCAACCCATTTTGGCCTTTTTTGCCCTAAATTTTCAGAGGGGCATAACTTTCGATCCAGAGCTCAATTTTTCATGTTCTTTATATCAATGGAAAGCTGGTGAAATTATCTACATGATTCCTGGGCTCAATTTTGTGTTTTGGTGGAGTTTGAGAGAGAAAATTGGAAAACTCCTCTGGCACGTGGAAATCAACAAAACTGACATTTCAACCACCATTTTTAATGAAGTATGGCTCGCATTCTCTCCCAGCATGGTTAAAAATGTCAGGGAATGGAATTTTGAGGGTGCCCATGCTGTTTTAATACCATTTGGTTGGTGGTTGAAGCATCTTTCATGTTTTCCCATGTTTCTCTCTCCTGAGCTCGAATTGGGCATTGTAAAAGCCAAGAATGGGCTCATTTTTAAAAAAGTTAGACATTTTTTCGGCTCTGCAACTTCTCTTTTCTTCCTCATTAGGTAGATTTGTGGAATTTTTACCTTTTCATGCAAAAATACAACATCTTTTTGCCTCTTGGTCATCAGAATGCATCGTATTGACTTGGAATGATAATGTATGCTCTGTGATTAAAATTTTCTCAATCCTTTCATATGTTTATCATTGTTTCCTGATCTTTCATTACATTTTGGAAATTTGTGCATGTTTTGTGCTGTATTTTCTTATGGATTGTGTATGTTTTTAATAGCAGGTGTCTACTACTCCTTTGGTGCATCACCTTATTTAGACTAGGTTTATTTTTTGCATTTTCTCAACCCTGTCCCTTGGCAAAGTTTGATTAAGTTATAGGTAAACCCTCTGCAAAATGTTATGCACACTTGAACAGAGGAGTTGAGGAACCAACCTCTAATCTGGAGATTCTTTTCCCACTTTTACAAGTCCCACACTTGGGGAAAAGATTCAATGTTGTGCAATCACACTGGATGCTAAAATGTCAAACTAGAAATCTGATAGAACATCCAGAGGGTGCTGCTGATTTGCACTAATAGTTTTGGCATGCCTGTGGGACCTTAGAGGTCTTCATCTTCATTGCAAAAAAATTGATGTGCATTTTTGCAAGTTTCTTGCTTAAAAGAGCCCTGAATTGCACATCTGGTGACTCCAAGGAAGAAGAATCAACTGGTTTTAGTAGTCCAGACTGAAAAACTCATGAGAAGAATCTCCACAAGGTCAAGAGTTGGAGAAGAAGAAGTGTTGTTTGAGTATCTACAATTATCTCCAAGAAGAAGACAAAGAGGGAGGAGAATTCAAAGGTCTCCATCTCCACCAAATATAACTCTATCAACTCCTCCACCTGGTAGACCTTTCATCCAATCAACAAGGGTTCTAAGGCCAATCAGAATGGCACAACACAACCCATATGTCAATTTCACTAGCAGCAGCCCACTTGCTCTCAATGCACAAAATCCAATCCCATTTGCAACATGAAGAACATTCCATACTTTACTGGAGAGAATCAGACCACTCCTGGTGATCATGTCAAGGATATTGCTAATATTTGTGCAATCCATGAGATTGATGAGATGCAAGTTACTATCAAACTATTGGCATCTTCATTCAAAGGGAAAGCTTTGCAATGGTTCAGGAGCCTTGCTTCAGGCTCTATCCAAAATTGGAACCAGTTATGTATAGCCCTCCATGAGCAGTTTGGAGAAAAGGGAGATAACTTGTCCCTTTTGGAACAATTGACAACTATCAAGAGAGCTCCCAATGAGCAGCTGACTGACTTCAACTTCAGATTTCAAAGGACTTGGGAGAGAATTCCAATGGCAGTAAGGCCAACAACAGAAGGTGCTTTTCTATATTACCTTAAAGCTTTAAATTCTGATATTTCTATGTTAATTCAATCCATGGGAGGCACAACTATCCCTGCTGCTTATAGCATTGCCATTAGGCTGAAAATTGTCTGATTCAAGTTGGTAAGCTAGCTCCTAGGCCTCCAATGCCATTATATCCAAATTTAGAAAGTCCAAGCACTAGTCAAGCACCTATTTTAGCTCCTATTCCCACTCCTAGAAATCAGAATTCAAGTGAAGCTTCTACTTCATCTTCTAGTGCCTCAAATGAACTTCAAGAAGTCATGAAGAAATTGCAAAATTTAGGTAATGAGCTGGTTACACTCAAGAGGCAAGCAAGCCCAAAGTTTTAGACCTTCTTATCAGCCTCAAGCTCAGCCTAACAGCAGCCATATCAGCCTCAAAGACCACCCAATCCAGCTACAAATCAAAATCAAGCAAGGCCTCCTGCCAATAGACCATTTCAGCCCTATAATCCCAATGCTACATCTGCCTCTAAAGCACTAGTGCCAGTACAAAACAACATAGCTCAAGAGTATGATTGGTGTTTCCCATGCAATGAACCTCACAACTAGTCTATGTGCTTCAATGGTGCTCTAAATCAAGCCTTAATGGTAACAACAACTGGTGTGGAGGGTGAAGGGAGTCAAGGAAATAACCAACAACAAGAAACATCCCAGCAACAATCAGCTCCAAATGATACCACACTTGTAAACTGGCAGGAAGAAGACTTTTGTGGCATGAATCAAACAATCTCTCAAAGTGTTGCAGCCAACACAAGGTCAAAAAGGAGAAATTTGGGTGAAGGACAACCATTGGCTCCAAGTAATCCACAACCTTCTACCACTCCACAAACTGTTGGCAAACAAAATGCAGTTCCAAACATGCAAGGACCACCCAAACCAGCTCCTAGACCAACTCAGATGCCAGTTGTTGCTGCCCATGTGCAAGGAATGAATGTGTAGGCAAAGGCCAAAGGATAGCAGAGAGATGCTTCATCTCCATTCAACATCATTGATCAGATGAAGAAGACAAATGTAAACATATCAATGTGGGAATCACTATCCATCCTAGGCCAAAGAGATTTGCTACAAGCTGCCATGAAGGACTGGTCAACTTCAAATCAACAGGTCCAAATGCAAGAGAAGGTACTCACAAATGCTGCCCAGCCTGAAGGGAATCATGGAGGACAAACAAGGTAAAATGTTGAAGCCCCCTCCATTCTATGTTTCATTGATCATTGGGGACCAATTAGTACACAATTGCATGATTGATTCCAGGCAAGTAGTTCAGTAATGCCCAAGAAAATAGCTGATCAGTTGGGGCTCCAATATGAAGTCATATCCAAAGGGGTAGTGCAATTGGATGGGACAACAAAGTGACAATAGTAGGAGTGATTAAAAACTTGAGTCTTACTTTGCATGCATGCCCCAACGTTGTTGTTTTGCAAGATGTCTCAGTGATAGATCTTCCACCACTCTTTGCCCTATGTTTGTCAAGGGATTTCACAGCTAAGATTGGAGGTTACTTATCTGCTGATTGGTCACACATGTTGTTCAAAACAAGATATGGAACCAAAGCCACAATCAGATCTGAGCCTATTGCAAACTTTCACATTGAGCCTCACACTCCAAGCCAAATCAATACCAACTGTTCAAGCATTTGATCAAGAAGATTATCCAAGCATTGATGAAGCTGACACCAAGGTTGGAAGCATCCCAGATTTGACTCTTGATGAATGGGAAAGCAAGGTGCATGCTTTTGATCCTTATCAAGAAATAGAAGAATCTGAGCTAGGAGTCTATTGCATGCATGAAGAAAATCAGCCTATTCCTAGCATCACCAAGCCAGACCACAAGGATGACAATGAGGTATGGCAGTTGTTCTTTGATGGATCAAGAAGTAGACAAGGTGCAGGAGGGGGAGCTATGCTTGTTTCACCTCAAGGAGTTAAGTACTATTCAGCTTTTAGATTTCAGTTTGCATGTTCTAATAACACTGCTGAATATGAAGCTTTGATACAAGGATTGCATTGGTCAATCAAGAGAGGAATAAAGAACTTGCAAGTCTTTGGTGACAGTGAGCTGATTGTCAACCAAGTTAAGGGCAGCATGCTGCCAAGAATGATCTGCTCAAGTGCTACAAAAAAATAGGGTGTGGGACCTCATTGAAGATTTTGAGGGTTTTAGCATCAAATCCATCCCTAGAAAAGAGAACCAAGTGCCGACAAAGCTTCAGTTGGAGCAGCCTTTGATGTTGTTGAAAGCATCAAGAAAGACAAAGTACAACCAAACATTCATGTGATTGTAAGGCCTTCAGTGCTAGACAACAATGTAAGTTGGCAAGTGTTTGAAAATGATCAACAAATCATCCATTTCTTGCAAGAAGAGGCTGAGTTCTCAGCTAAAAATCAGGAAAAGTTAGAACAACAGATGGTGATCAAGTGGTACACTGAGAACCAACAAACTACCAAAGGGACTTGTCACTTTGGAGTCCATTTTCAATCCTAATGATCAGTTTAGGAAGGAGAAAGCAAACATCCAAGTCAAGGGAGAAGATTCAGTGCCCATCTTGGTGGAAGAAGGCAAGTCACTCCAAATTGGTAAAGTGACAACTGAGCAAGAAAGGTATGAGTTCATACAGCTTTGTCAAGAATTCCCTGATGTGTTTGCTTGGAGCTATGAAGATTTGAAAGGTTTCAATCCCAAGTTAGCTCAACACACTATTGAACTAGACCCAAGTGCTAAACCCATCAGGAAAAAACAAAGGCCAATCAATCCACACATGGAGCCTCTCATGAGAAAAGAATTGAATAAGTTGATAGAGTCAAGTATCATATTCCCTATCAAGCATTCTAGTTGGGTAGCCAACTTGGTTCCAGTTAGAAAGAAGAGTGGAGAAATCAGATTGTGTGTTGACTTCAGAGATTTGAATAGAGCATCTCTCAAGGATCATTACCCACTTCCTTCTATGGAGCAGATTTTACAAGTTGTTGCTGCTGGCTCAAAGGTTTTCATTGCTTGATGGCTATTCAGGTACAATCAGATCATGGTGAAGGAAGAGGATCAGTTCAAGACAACCTTCACAACCAAATGGGGGACTTATGCATATAGAAAAATGCCATTTGGGCTGTCCAACGCTGGAGCTACATTCCAAAGGGAAATGGACATGGCGTTCAAGGATTTGATTAACAAAATGGTGCTGATATATCTAGATGATATCACTATTTTTTCAAAAAATGCAGCAGACCATCTCTTTCATTTGAGACAAGTGTTCCAAAGGTGCAGAAGATTTGGGGTATCTTTGAATCCCAAAAAGTGTATTTTTCTAGCTCATGAAGGAAAGCTCCTTGGCCACATTGTCTCCAAAGAAGGATTAGCAATTGATCCAGAAAGAGTTGAAGCCATAAGAGCACTACCATTGCCAAGCCACAAGAAAGCCCTTCAAAGTTTCTTGGGAAGGATAAATTTTGTTCGGAGGTTTGTCCCAAATTTTGCAGCCCTAGTCAAGCCTATCACCAAGATGTTAAAGAAAAGCATAGCTTTCAAATGGACAATAGAAGGCAAGGCAAGTTTTGAAGCAATCAAAGAGGCCATCTCACAAGCTCCAACTCTCATTAACCCAGATTTCTCCAAGGATTTCATCCTCTATGCATTTGGAGGTGATGATACTATTTCTGCAATTTTGGTACAACAGAACAAAGATAATGATGAGCAGCCAATTGCTTTCTTCAGCCAAATCCTGGAGGACTATGAGGTGAGATATTCCTTCATTGAGAAGCATGTTCTTGCAGTGATTAGGAGCTTGAAGAAATTTAAGCATCTAGTTTCAAACAACAAGGTTCAATTGCTGGTTTCTCATGTGGGAGTTAAAGACTTCCTCCTCAATAAAGACCTAAATGAAAAGAGAGCAGGGTGGATTACTCATGTCATGGAGTATGACATTGAGATCAAAGTCACCAAGTTGGTCAGAGGAAAAGGATTGTGTGAGCAGCTGGTCTTGAAACAAAAGGAAGCATGCAATGAGAAAGAGGTTGTTTTGGCATTGCAAGACAACCATGAACAAGGAAGCACTCAAGAAGAAAATGATGGTGTCCTCACTCCTTGCTGGACCCAAGACATAATGCACTTTCTACACATAGGCCTATGCCCTCCAGAGATGAATAAAACCAAAAGGAGACACTTCAGATTGCAGGCTGTCCCATATGCCCTTGTTGATGGTGTTTTATTCAAAAGGGATGTGAATGGAGTGTTGTTGAGATGCATTGGTACAAATCAGATTCACAGAGTGTTGGAAGAGTTCCATGGTGGATCAGCTGGGGGTCATTTTGCACCAAGAGTGATAGCTCTCAAGATCATGAGGGCTGGCTATTATTGGCCCAAGATTTTTAGTGACTGTTATGCATGGATCAAGAGGTGCAAGAATTGTGCATTCTTCACAGGTAAGGAGAGACTAGCCGCCCTTCCATTGCATCCAATTTCAGTTGACCAGCCATTCATGCAATGGGGTTTGGACTTCATTGGAGTCATTAACCCAAATTCAAGCCAAGGACACAAGTGGATTCTAACAGCAACAGATTACTTCACCAAGTGGACTGAGGCAGTGGCACTCAAGGAAGCAAATGAATCTAGCATCCTAGACTTCTATGAAGGGATAACAACCAGATTTGGCATACCTGCTACAATAATATCAGATAATGCATTGGCATTCATTGGGTCCAAGGTAATTGAATGGGCTGTCAAGAATGGGATCTACCTAAGCACTTCATCAAATTATTATCCTCAGGGTAATGGCCAAGCTGAATCTACAAACAAGAACTTGTTAAGGATCATCAAGAGGACTCTTGATGAAAATAAGAGGTCTTGGCATACTAAATTGAAATCAGCCTTGTGGGCTGATAGGATAACCCCAAGAGATCTACAGGTAATTCTCCATTCAAGCTTGTTTATGGAAGAGAGGTAATTTTTCCCATGTCACTTGAGTTGCCAACATTGGAACTCATGAAGCAGTTGGAGTTATTGGAGTTTGGACCCATGGAGGTTAGGTATGCAGAATTGATGGAGCTCCAAGAAATCAGAAATCAGGCATCCCAAGCAATGGAGAAGGATCAAGCTTTGATCAAGAAGACCTTTGATAGAAAGGCCAAGGATAGATCTTTCCAAGTTGGAGATCTAGTGTTAAAATGGGATGCAGACAGAGAAAACCGGGAGGCATTCAAAATTTGATGCCATTTGGAGTGGCCCCTACATGGTCACAAAGTGTAAGGACAACAATGCCTTCCAATTGTCTACATTGGATGGTGAAGAATTGCAGATTCCAGTCAATGGAATCCATCTGAAGCATTGCTACTAAAGGAAATTCTCCACCTTGTACATATTAGCTTAGGTTTTCATTCCTCCAAGTGCTTATGCACATTGTTTTGTTGTAGTTTAGCTTTGCTTTCCCTAAGTGCTTTGGCACAAGCTTGTTGTTCCAGGAAATGTGTTTTGTAGGCCTTGCTCCAATCAGATGGTGTTCTACCCTCCATCTTCCTCCTTGCATTGTTCTAATCAGTTGGGGTACCAAGCAGAGAATTTGATGACTCCATGCCCAATGGATTGCTTCAGGAAACTGGTAACTTCATCCAAGCAGGCAGATGACCCCTCTGAGTCACCAAAATTGTTATCCAAAATGAGCCCCTTGCTCATTTTTTGGCTAACTCCCTTCATTCTTCCTCTCTTGTGCCTCAATCATAATTTTTATCTTTTAGGCACTCAAAACCTTCTGGAAATGGCACCATGAGAGAGCTTTTCAGCCTTTCCAGAAAGGTAAAGTTTTCTTCCTAACTCCATGTATTTTTGAAGTTATGGCTCGGTGGAGTTTTTGTGGGAAATTTTCCTAGACAGCCCCGCCGGCCAATCAAGAAGTGCCACATCGGCATCGGAGCAATCGGGAGGAGGGAGAAATTTTTTGGATTTTTACCAAGTGTTGGCGCAATGGGATTTTTTTCCCATGGAAGGCCCCCGAGCCAATGGAAGGAGGCCACGTGTCCCTGGAAGGGCGGAGGGGAGGTAAACTTGAAAATTTTACCAAGTGTTTGGGTAGGGTTCAAGGTGCGAAGGGAATTTTTTTCATGGCCCCCAAAGGCCCGCCATCCAAGTGGGGAGAAGTTGGGAAAAAGATGCATGCCACGTGTCATCCAATGGGTCACCGGGGGGGGGGAAGTGTGAGAAGAATTTTTCCTTTTCACCCAAGTTTGGAATTTTTTCAAAAAGAAATTTTTCCCCCAAAACCCGAGCCAATAAGAGGAGGCCACGTGTCCGGGGGGTGGGGTCGAACCATGGGAGAAGTTGGGAAAATTTCCCAAAGGTTAGCAAAAAAATTTTGGCCCCAAGGCCCCAACCAATAGAAAGAAGCCACGTGTCCTCAGACAATGGAGTGGGGGAAAGTTGGGAATTTTTCCCAAAGCAAAATCAAAGGAAAATATTAAAAGGGAAAGCCCGCCCCAAAGCCCGAGCCAATAAGATCATGCCACGTGTCCACGTGGTGGCAAAAACACAAGGCAAGCCCAGAGAAAAATGAACATGAAAGGCCCACATCCAATAGGATTGTGCCACATGTCCAACTCAAGGAAGATGGTCAACAAAGTGATGGAAAAGTTTGAGAGCAAATGCCCGTGGTGAATCACATCATGCCACGTGTCCTCGGGTCATCCAACCGTGGAGAATTTTTGGAAAATTTTCCAAAGGCCAAAACGATGGAAAATGAAGCAGAAGGGCCCGCAACCAATCAAATCATGCCACGTGGCACCAGAGCAGTGGGGGCATGGAGATTTTTGGGGAAATTTTCCCAAATGCAAAAAGTGGGAAAATTTCAAATTTTTGGCCCGCCAACCCATTTTGGCCCTGTTTTGCCCTAAATTTTTAGAGGGGCATAACTTTCGATCCAGAGCTCTTGGTTTTTATGTTCTTTATATCAATGGAAAGTCTGGTGAAATTATCTACATGATTCTGGGCTCAATTTTGTGTTTTGGTGGAGTTTTGAGGAGAAAATTGGAAAACCTCTAGCACGTGGAAATCAACAAAACTGACATTTCAACCACCATTTTTAATGAAGTATGGCTCGCATTCTCTCCCAGCATGGTTAAAAACATCAGGGAATGGATTTTGAGGGTGCCCATGCTATTTTAATACCATTTGGTTGGTGGTTGAAGCATCTTTCATGTTTTCCCATGTTTTCTCTCTCCTGAGCTCGAATGGGCATTGTAAAAGCCAGAATGGGCTCATTTTTAAAAAAAAGTTAGACATTTTTTTCTTCTCTGCAACTTCTCTTTTCTTCCTCATTGGTAGATTTGTGGAAATTTTTACCTTTTCATGCAAATACAACATCTCTTTTTGCCTCTTGGTCATTGTAATGCATTGTATTGGACCTGGAATGATAATGTATGCTCTGTGATTAAAATTTTCTCAATCCTTTCATATGTTTATCATTGTTTCCTGATCTTTCATTACATTTTGGCAATTTGTGCATGTTTTGTGTTGTATTTTCTTGTGGATTGTGTATGTTTTGTAGTAGCAGGTGTCTACTACTCCTTTGGTGCATCACCTTATTTAGACTAGGTTTATTTTTGCATTTTCTCAACCCTGTCCCCTTGGCAAAGTTTGATTAAGTTATAGGTAAACCCTCTACAAAATGTCATGCACACTTGAACAGAGGAGTTGAGGAACCAACCTCTAATCTGGAGATTCTTTTCCCACTTTTACAAGTCCCAAATGTCAAACTATCCTCCCGGCGGATGTGAACCCCATGGAATGAGTTTTAGTTAATAATTTTTCAGTCCAGTGGGAGGTCTATGCCACGCGTCACCATTCTACCAGTCTCCCAAGGAAATGCCCTTAGTGGACGTGAAACCTATGGAATGTGCCACATTTTATATATCCTTTGGATCCGCAGTGGGACGAGGCAGTATCATTGGTTAGTGATCAATGGTCAAAGGTGGGACACGTGGTAGCATTCTACCACACTTCACAATGATGGACTACGATGGACATGATGGTCACAGAATAAACCATAGTGTATATATATATATATATATGTATGTGTGTGTGTGTGTGTGTGTGTGTGTGTGTGTGTGTGTGTGTGTGTGTGTGTGTGTGTGTGTGTGTGTGTGTGTGTGTGTGTGTGTGTATAATAGTAGTAGAGAGAACAAAAAGATTCAAAGAAGATACAACAAGGAATATACAGAGAAACAACTCGTGGAGATATATGAAGTGATTTTAAATATAAAATATGTATTTATTTATTTTACATAGATGTATCTAAGATAGGAATTCTAGTTATAATTCTTTGCATACGCAGAGGACTATTCTAGATGACATAAAAACATAGTGGTTATGAGGATGAGGATGTCCAGCTTTGTAATAAAATAAAATGGAACATGATTTAGAAATCATACATATGATACATTTTATGAAAACTATAACATTTAAATATATACTTAGTGTACTATAAGGACAATTTTTGAGTTGGCAAAGGTATGGGATGAAAATCAACTAAGGCATTGCAGTGTCATGACATTCGCGATACCGTAAAATCAAAGGTAGAATCACAGATAAATCAATGTGACATGAAAGAAAACAAGTCTAAAATAGACTCACATGTAGTAAGTGCTTCTAGGATGTAAACTGCAATGCAATAGTCGGGCCCTGGCAAGACCTTGATTTATTTTATTTTTGTAAGAAAATTGCAATATGTTGATTCACTAAATCCTTTTCTACTACTTTGCAAATTCACAAATTGGAAAATCAGCAGGCTAAGATAAAAAAGACCTTCAAACTTTGCTCAATTCTTAGTGATTCTAAAATCTACATCTACATCTACATATACATATACATATACTCTTGGTGAATTTATTTCATATTTATAAAGGTAGTGTTATATTAAATTTATGAATTTTTGTGTATTAAACCTTCCAACTAATATGGGATTGAATATTTATTTTGATATATAAGAATTTTAAAATTGTAAAAACAATCATAATGTGTGTGTGTGTGTGTGTGTGCGCGTGCGCGCGCATATATATATGTGTGTGTGTGTGTGTGTGTGTGTGTGTGTGTGTGTGTGTGTGTGTGTGTGTGTGTGTGTGTGTGTGTGTGTAGATGTATACATACATACATACATACATATATATATATATATATATATATATATATATATATATATATATATGTATGTATGTATGTATGTATGTATGTATGTATGTATGTATGTATATATGTATACATACATACATACATACATACATACATACATACATACATATACATATATATATATATATATATATATATATATATATATATATCTATGTATGTATGTATGTATATGTATTTATGTATATATCTATATACATACATACATACATACATATATATGTGTGTGTGTGTGTGTGTGTGTGTGTGTGTGTGTGTGAGAGAGAGAGAGAGAGAGAGAGAGAGTGTGTGTACACACACACACACACACATAATCAAGTAATGGCTCCCTTTTGTGATCTAATTCATAAAAAAATTATTATTTTGTGCAAGTCAAATTATAATTACAAGTGAATAATCCAACAAAACTATAGTATTTCCACGGTCCATATAAATTACAAAAAGATATTCTCGAGATAAAATTGTATGAGATTTATTTGATCTATGTGTTGGATCGCCCTCCATGATTTGTAATCATCATATTCTAATCTTGATGATGGGATCATGGAGGGTGATCCAAAACATCGATCAAATAAATCTCACTCAATTTAATCTAAGTATATCCTTTTCTAATTTATGTGGATTATGGAAATATTATCTCACGTGTGTATAGTTTGTTGGATTGTTCACTGACTACATATAATTGTGTGTATGTGTGTGTATTAAATTGACATTTTAGATCACCCTCCATGATCCATCATCATATTTCTCTCATCTTGATGATGGGATCATGGAGGGTGATAAAAACATCAATCAAATAAATTTCACACAATTTTATCGAAGAAGGTTTTTTCCTAATTTATATGGACTGTGGAAATACTATTTCACTTGTGTATAGTTTTGTTAGATTATTCACATGTAATTTTAATTTCAAATGGCTGGGGAGGGAAAGGGTAGGGGTGGCGGGGGAGGGGGTACAAGTATGTATGTTTGGTGCATGTTTGTGGTATGTGGTGCATGCATGTTTTTGTGAATCTCATGCAATTTAATAAAAGAAAATATACTATATCACTATATATATATATATATATATATATATATATATATATAGTTTTGTTGGATAATTCACACATGTAAGTGTAATTTATTTGTGTGTGTGTGTGTGTGTGTGTGTGTGTGTGTGTGAGAGAGAGAGAGAGAGAGAGAGTGAGAGAGAGAGAGAGAGAGAGAGAGAGAGAATTACAAGTGAATAATCCTACAAAAATTAGATATAATTAGGATAGTATTTCCATGTTCTTATAAACTAGAAAATGATCTCACATAAAACTGTGAGATTTATTTGATCAATGTTTGGATCACCCTCCATGATTCCATTATCAAAATAAAAACAATATAATAATAAAATGTAGATATATTATTCTCATCTTAATAAATCACAATGAATGATAAATCTCACATAATTCATTCCAAAAAAATCTTCTTCTCAAACTATAGATATCGTATAATCAATGATGCGTGATAAAAATGAATTGCATATTTTACCAACATATTTCAAAACATATAATAGATAAATGTAATAAACCAATAAAATATTTTTATGATTAATACTTTAGGACCATCATAAATGGTTAAAAATGAGTTATAAAGGACAACACAAAAGATAGATGAAGATCATTTAATTGAAAAGAATAGGTCATAAATTCAATTCAGATCACAATCCCTAACACTCGTTGGTTGCAAAACATATCCATTAATCCAAACTTTCATGTCTCTTATGGGATTCAATTCAACTTCTTTTAGGCACAAAGCAATTTGTATATTATGTGTACAAGTATTTATAAACAGACCCATAACAAGAACCCCCCGATCCTTTTCAATGGTGCCACCACTTTGACATGAAACATGGGACACAATAAGTTGAGAAGAATAATAAGTTTTTTTAGATATCTGCAGGAGTTCATGACCCAATGCCATGACACACTTCTTGGAATGCTAATGCGGGGTGAGTACTCCTAACTAGTTGTGTAAATGCAATGGTAATCGGTCCCTTGGGGCCTAGGTGGGTGGGTGGCAAGAACTCGTGCCCCACCATCACGCCCACACCCTCGCACATGGGGAGTTCATTAACTAATTGATATCTTACCATGTCCATTCATATTGAGGTATTAAAAATGGAAAAAAATGCCAATATACCGATATGCGAATGGGGATGGAAGGGTTTATTTTTTTAGAAATTGGAATTAGGTATTGGGGGGTCGGGTAGAGAGGCGGGAGCTGGGAGGAGAGGTAGAGAACAGGCAGAGTCGCGGCAGAGGTTTTTTAGCTGCGTTTCAAGCACGTTTCAGGCAGAGAATGACCATTGTTCTGATATCAATCATTTCTGTCAAATCTGAGCAATAGTATGGAGGAGAATTCATCTACGTTTTCTTTCACCTATGACCTGTCTGCGCTATTTCTCGAAATCTGAATATGGCTTGCAGTACAGTCTTTGGCACGCAATTCAATTTTTCATTGAATCTGGTTGCATTCTAGACACTCATTTCAGAGGGGCAGTGTTTTGATGTTGCATTTTAACTGCTGATCAGAGCTATTTCACACGATTCTATATAGAATGGAAAAATAAACAGGACGTTTCAAGTTTTTTGTGAATAGGAAAAGGAGATTTACAGGAGAGAAAAGGTATTTCCCGTCCCTGCAAATGTGAATGCTTTTTTATCTGGGTTTTATCGGTTTTAATTTTAGATAGTTTGGGTGTTGCAGTCCTACCACTTTACAAAATGTATGAACATCATCTGGTGTGCAGATCTTGTGCTAGAGAGGGTTCGATCATATTTAGTAGTCCCATTTTCCTTTTTTTGGTTCTTTTTGCAACCCATGAAGCTTCTTTGTGTAGGATTTCACTTGAGATGGAGTTTCCTTCTTATTTTGGTTGTTATATAGATATTTATTTTTGAGGAGTTAGATTCATCTTAAGGAAGCATAGGTGATGCCACCCTGGCCTAGACACAAAAAACTATCCTACAGTATGCCAAGAAGAATAATAACTAGGTGGGTATTGTTGTTGTAAATCAGCGGCACCCCTGGATGCAAATCGGAGTTTCTAAGTTTATGTTTCGGGCATCCGGTGTGATTGCAAAACATTGAAACCTCTCTCCAAGTGTGGGACTTGTAAAATGAGAGAGGAATCTCCAAATTAGAGGTTGGTTCCTCAAACTCCTCCGATCACGATCGGATCTATTATTTTCATAAGCTGCAGAGGTTCGGATCCTAATTTTATCTTAATTTGTAAGGAGACAGGATAAGAAATGCAAAAATTAAAACTAAACTGATAAGGGTGATACACCAAAGGAGTGGTGAGCACTTCTTACTCATGCAAATTGACACAAATCAGAAATTGCAACATATGAAGAAAACAACACATACAAAGGACTGAAAGCATTCACAGAGCCTACATTGTGATTTTCAACATCAAAATCCTTGTATTCCAACACCAAAGAGGTAGAAAAACCTGTTACAATCCCTGGAAGGTCTGATACTTGCCAAAATCACTTGTTGAAAGTGAAAATAGAAGCTTGCTATGCAAAAAAGTGTTCCCCCTTTGAAAAATGAGCCAAATCTGGCTTTTACAGTGCATGGGTCGAGCCTGGAGAGAGAAAATGTGAAAAAACGTGGGAGCCATTCCCCATTGACCAAAATGCATTAAAAATAGCATGGAGGTCCTTACAAACCCATGCCCTAACATTTTTGACCATGTTGGAGAAGAATGCGACCCATTTTGCATTAAAATTGGTTGTTGAAACGTCAGTTCTGTCCATGGGCGCGTACCAGAAGTTTTTTTATTTTCTCCCTCCAAACTGAACCAAAATTCAAAATTGACCATGGAATCTTGTAGATCATTTCACCAGATTTCCATTGATATAAATAATGCAAAAATCTGAGCTCTGGATCGAAAGTTATGGCGATTTGAAGTTTTAGGGCAAAAATAGGCCAAAATCAGATCGCTTTGATATTTTTGACCTGGACATGTGGCGAGTTCTGATTGGCTGCGGACCTTGCAAGGGAAAATTTCCCACAAAACTCGCCAAGCCATAACCTAAAAATACGTGGAGTTAGGAGGAAATCTTTACCTTTCTAGAAAGCTGAGAAAGAGCTCTATCCAATGGTGTCATTTCTAGAAGGTTTTGAGTGCCTAAAAAGTAAAAATTTATGACTGAGGCACAATAGAAGGAAAGAATGAAAGGGAGTTAGCCACAAAATGAGCAGGGGGCACATTTGGATAACAATTTTGGTGACTCAGAGGGGTCATCTGCCTGCTGGATGAATGATCAGTAGCCTGAAGCAATCCATTGGGCATGGAGTCATGAGTAGTAGCCTGAAAACTGATCTGAACTTTGAAAACTTCCCTCTGAACCGCTTGAATCCCACTGGACATGGAGTTGTTCCCACCAAAATGCCATCAAAACGAACTGTGCAAGAGCGAAACCAGCAGCACCAAAACTATGTACAAACTGAAAATCATACATGCTCCAAATGGAACATGCAGAGTGTGCACAAGCACTTCTTCTACTGAAAGCAAACCTACCTACTCTACTCTAACGGAAGCAAAGGTGAGCTAAATGAACCTCTGAATGGTTGTGTAAAATAGCTTCCTTTCTTCAAAATTGGTAGCCATGCAAATGATTTAGAGTGAGTATGGCTGATTGGATGAGTGGAAAATCAACAAGAAGTTGGTCTTCTACCCAAATTAGCAAGGTGTCAACTAAAAAAATCCAATACCTCTTTTAGTTGCTCGCATTTGGATTGGAAAGGTATGACAGCTGATCCTTGGAACTTTACAGCTCATCCTCATGCTTAGAAGCAAGCATGACTAGTTGTGGCTTCTCCTTTGGCTCCAATGAAGCCAAATACCTAATTGGGAAAGGTCTGATCCATTGAGTATGCCCATAATTCTGATTTTCAACTCCAAGAATGGAGTTCTCTTGTAGACCTTGAATGGATGGTGTGGAAGCAATGGTAGAACCCTTCTGCCCTTTCTCTTCCTCCAATGAAGGACATGAAAGATTAAAATCTTCCAATCTTGGTTCCAAAGAGCTTCTATAAGATGCAGGCTGCTGCAAATGAATACTCTCCTCCATGACAGCAGGCTCTTGTGTTTGGAAGATGGATGATGAAAGAGAGAATGGTGGAAACTCAACCGGTTCTTCTTCATCAAAACAGTCCTCCAAATCAGACAGGTAAACTGCCTCATTGTTGTCCTGCTGCAAATGTTCAACCTCTCCCATGGCATTCTCTTGATCTGCAACTTGATCACCATGGTTTCTTTCATCCTCCAGCATTGAGTTTGAGGGATCAAACTCTTCTTCAGTACTAGAACTTGAGAGAGATGAAGTAGAGAGAAGAACTGAAGGTTCTTCTATAACCTGCTTTGTGCTCAAAGCCTTTGGATCTGCACTTTTCTCCCCCACAGCTGGAATGTGCTCCTCTTCTTTTGGATTTGGAGCAGCTTCTCCTTCCTCTTGCTGTCCCTCATGACTGATTTTTACAATTTGAATTGGATCAGCATTTCCTTCAAATAGGGTGCCAACATGGACACTATATTCTAAACAAATTGATTGCTGATCTGCAACTCCTTTTTGCTCTTCTTCTGCTACAACAAAATCAGTCCTGACCACCATTTGTTCTGTAACTCCAACCTCTTCTAAAGGTTTCATCAGCAAAGGGATCTTCTTCATCCCAAATTTAAGAGCCCAACTCTTCAAAATTTGAATTTCTTCATCCTTGTTTGGCTTCTCTTTTTGCTGTCCTTCATGACTAATTTTTGCAATTTTTTGTGGTGGTGGAGGAGGTAAAACCTCTTGTTTCTTTGGAGGAGAGGGTGTTTCATTTAGCTCTTGTGGAGGGGATGACTGTTTGGAAGGGAAAAGGATAGAAGAATTGAGATGAGGTGGAAGACTAGGGGGTGGAGAAATGGATTCAACACTTGGGACAGCAGATGGAGAGTTTAAAACTTGACACTGCTGAGATAAAACAGATTGGGAAAGAGGAAAAGAAAAGGCATGAGATGGTGTGCTTACCCGTTGACAAGGTTGCTGAATACTCCTCTCATACACCTCTATTCCTTCAATCCACTTTGCAAGCAATGGCAGCGTTGCAATCATGAAGTCAAGCTTCTCTTGAGGGTTGTAATGCCTTGGGAAAGGTCCCACCCATGGACAGGGTGCTCCACAACCGATTCCAAATGCTTTCATTTGTGCTTGAGCCCTGGATTGCACCATGTTTACCTCCATCTTTTGGATTTTCTCCAACAGACCAGCATCTTGCATCTGATTGTCTTCATTGTATGCACACCCTTGCTCTTGGAAAGCTCCATAGCCAAACTGATTTTGGCATTGCTGCTCATATGGGTATGTATGCTGATTTTGAATTTGTTCAAAATGCTGATTTGGAGGATTTAAAAAACATGTTGGAGGTGGGAAACATTGCTGCTGTTGTAAATGTGAGTTCCATGATGGAAATGAAGTCATGATTGCACAACTTCATGGAATGGAAAAGAATGAAAGAGATGGAAAGAATAATGGATGGAAATGGATGAAAAATAGGTCTGCAACTTCAGAAATGGGTTGCTGATCAGATGGAGTCGCCAGATGTGTTTGCAAGTGCCTCCAAAGGCTGAAATCTTCACAGGAACACACCAACCTGCAAAAGATGAAGTGGAAGACCTCTAAGGTCCCACCGGCATGCCAAAACTGTTGTTGCAAATCAGCAGCACCCCTGGATGCAAATCAGGTTTCTAAGTTGATGTTTCAGGCATCCAGTGTGATTGCACAACATTGAAACCTCTCTCCAAGTGTGGGACTTGTAAAATGAGAGAGGAATCTCTAGATTAGAGGCTGGTTCCTCAAAATCCTCTGATCAGATCTATTATTTGCACAACTGCAGAGGTTCAGATCCTAATTTTATCTTAATTTGCAAGGAGACAGGGATAAGAAATGCAAAAATTAAAACTAAACTGATAAGGGTGATACACCAAAGGAGTGGTGAGCACTTCTTGCTCATGAAAATTGACACAAATCAGAAATTACAACATAAAACATCATGCACAGGTTGATAAGCTATAAACAAGGGTTTGAAATGAAGCAAACAACACATACAAAGGACTGAAAGCATTCACAGAGCCTGCATTGTGATTTTCAACATCAAAATCCTTGTATTCCAACACCAAAGAGGTAGAAAAACCTATTACAATCCCTGGAAGGTCTGATACTTGCCAAAATCACTTGTTGAAAGTGAAAATAGAAGCTTGCTGTGCAAAAAAAGTGTTCCCCCTTTGAAAAATGAGCCAAATCCGCTTTTACAGTGCATGGGTCGAGCCCAGGAGAGAGAAAACATGAAAAAACATGGGAGCCATTCCCCATTGACCAAAATGCATTAAAAACAGCATGGAGGTCCTTACAAACCCATGCCCTGACATTTTTGACCATGTTGGAGAAGAATGCGACCCATTTTGCATTAAAATTGGTTGTTGAAACGTCAGTTCTGTCCATGGGCACGTACCAGAAGAATTTTTATTTTCTCCCTCCAAACTAAACCAAAATTCAAAATTGACCATGGAATCTTGTAGAGCATTTCACCATCTTTCCATTGATATAAAGAACGCAAAAATCCGAGCTCTGGATCGAAAGTTATGGCGATTTGAAGTTTTAGGGCAAAAATAGGCCAAAATCGGATCGCTTTGATATTTTTGACCTGGACACGTGGCAAGTTCTGATTGGCTGCGGACCTTGCAAGGGAAAATTTCCCACAAAAACTCTTCCGAGCCATAACTTGAAAAATACGTGGAGTTAGGAGGAAATCTTTACCTTTCTAGAAAGCTGAGAAAGAGCTCTATCCAATGGTGTCATTTCCAGAAGGTTTTGAGTGCCTAAAAAGTAAAAATTTATGACTGAGGCACAATAGAAGGAAAGAATGAAAGGGAGTTAGCCACAAAATGAGTAGGGGTACATTTGGATAACGGTATAGTTCACAAGAGGGGTTCATACCTCAAGTTACATTATAGTCTTTCTAGTTTGGAAGTGAGGATCTATTTACTAGTAGGAAACAAAAATCCAGTTATCCAATACTAGTTACAGACCTCACTCTCATGCACAATCATTACCGTTTGTAGTTTTGAAGTGTCAACTGAGGTAGACACAAATGCCGGTCATACCTGCAATGCCTCTTATGGGTTAATCACAAGACCTACATACAGTTGTATTGAAGACATCGTGGTACCAGGCCTGAGATAGTCATGTGTAGCCATGGAAATTGTTCCAACCATAATTTCCTTTTCATTGCCCACATATATAGTTAAGTTGGAAAGCGTGAATCTTAAAAAAATTTCCATGATGCATAACAAGCCTTCATAGATGCCATATCTCACCCAGATCTTGTAAAATCCAGAGTTTTAAAATAGACCCAATTGGTATGACCCAATTTGGACATTCTATTTATTATTTTTCTTACTTAAAAATTAAAATTTCATCTCTCTACAAACCCTATTCTTAGCCGACTTTCTCTATTCATATAAAGCTTTCTTGATAGCATTTTATATGTATTAAGAGGAATTTGACTGTGATTTATGTAGGTCTTAATGAGTCTTGGTGTTTTTTATAGGTTTTTCATTCATTTACCCATTGCTGTCAACTTATAATCAAGGAATGACGAACATAACATACATGAAGAAAGCCTTTGAGGTCCTTTTTTTGTTTCAACATTTCGGACTCCTTGTTCTACAATAACCGATTTCGCCCATAAATATATAAACTAACTTGAACAAGAAATTATCCCACAAAATTGCTGATTTTGAAGATGTTCCAAGATGATACTTGTTGAAGGTTTTATAAATGGAGAAAGACATCACCTATCCTAATACTATTTAAGCCCAACCATGCTTAACAAAGGTGGAGTCTCGGTTCCATGAATTAAAATAGCACAAAAAATATTACTCATAATTGTAAATGAAAACACTTCAATATCCTTTCTTCTGGGAAAAAAGAATAGCTTCCTCCAGTGCTACATATATAAAAAATGGTTCAAGCTGGGAATTTCCATGTCCATTGCTAGTAGCTTGAACTATAGAAATTACACATTCAACAGAAAAATAGACCTCAAAGCATAATCGAATCAATCCGTAGAATGAACTGCAAGCCGGCAAAGAATTTACTTGTCCCTGATATATGACAACATAAGTTGTACCTAGGAAAAAAAAATCTTTGCTTCAAGCTGGCCACATTTGTGAGGTCTCTTGTGCACATGAAAAAATTTGTTTTTGGGGGTAGCTGTGAAAATTATTAGCACTCTTAAAACAGAACACATAAATGCAACTGCAGGTTTTGATCTCTTTCTTATTCTTATTTGCTTGTGCTCTGCTAAATCAGAGAATACAATATTTATAGAATAACAATAAATAGAGTCTTATTCAAACTCAAACTCAAACTAACCTATCTCTACTCTTCATCCTACAGATGGACAACATTTCCAACACATACACATATCATCTAGTGTGTTGTCAATTACAAAATAACTTCCCTAAATGCTAGCTACAGAATCCTAAATGCTAGCTACAGAATCCCTAAATATTAGGCTAGAATTTATGCATGTCTAACACTCCCACTTAGCCAAATATTTGTCAACCAACTTGTATCACATTGAATCCTTCTTTGCAAAACTCAAACTTATTTCTTGGTAATGCCTTTGTCAATGCATCCGCCACCATCATCTCAGTTGCATAGTACTCCATTTTGATAGTGTTGTTCTCAATTTGTTCACGGATGAAATGGTATTGTATCCCTATATGTTTAACTCTCCCATGATACTTCGAATTCTTCATCATGGCTATGCAACTTTGGCTGTCACACTTTAATATTGTTGGTTGGGATTGAGTAACCTCGATGTCCTGCAACAATCTTCTCAACCAAATCAATTCTTTTGTAGCTTGACATGCTGCTATATATTTTGCTTCTGCACTGGAGAGAGAAACAGATCGTTGTTTCTTACTTGCCCATGAAACTGCACCTCCACCAAGGATAAAATAGAACCTTGAAGTTGATCTTTTACTATCAACGTCCCCTGCCCAATCTGCATCACAATATCTAGTAAGTTGTAGAGATTTTTCTGAACTCCCACTGAATCTTATTCCATGTTTAGTTGTTCCTTGTAGATATCTAAAAATTATTTTAACTGCTGCCCAATGTTGTGGTCCAGGATTGCTGGAATATTGGCTCACAATACTTACAACATGTGCAATATCAGGTCTGCTAGAAACCATTGCATACATTAGGCTCCCAACAACATTCGATATGGAACCATACTCATATAACTTTCTTCTTCTTGTGTTTTGGGACACATGTCCAATGAAATTTTGTTTCCTACTTCCATGGAGTACTTATCGGCTTGTAATTTGCCATCCCAAATTTCTTGAGAATGTACCTTTCTTGACTAAGATGGATTTTCCTCTTCTCCCTATCTCTTAAAATTTGAATGCCCAAGCAATAATGAATCTCACCATGATCAGTCATCTCAAATTTTGTAGCTAATTGAGACTTGAACATGCCTAACATCTTAAAATCATTACTCATAATGATGGTGTCATCAACATATAAGGCTAAGATGACTAGAGACTCACCAATATGCTTTATATATACATTTGAATCAGCATTGCAACTTACATATCCTTCATTTTGGAGAAACCCATCAATATGCTCATACCATGCTCTTGAAGACTATTTCAGTCCATACAATGTTTTCTAAAGCTTGCATACTAACTGCTTCTTTCCTTCTTGTATGTAGCCTTCTGGTTGTTCCATATAAACTTCTTCTTTTAAGAATCCATTTAAAAATGTAGTTTTTATATCTAGCTGATGTACATGAAGATCCAAGGTTGTTGCCACTACTAACAGAATTATGATGGATGTTATCTTGACTACAGGAGAAAAGGTGTCATGATAATCCAAACCTACAATTTGGGTGTATCCTTTTATACCAATCGAGCCTTGGAGTAGTCTATCAACCCATCAGATTTGTACTTTTGTTTGAATAACCACTTACATCCAACCACTCTTCTTCCAGGTGGAAGAATCGTGAGTTCCCATGTCTAATTTTTTATGAGCGATTCATATTCAACATCCATTGCTTGCCTCCAATCTGCTGCATAAATACTTTGAAGTGCTTCTTGAACACTGAGTGGTTCATCAACTTCTACACTAAGTGCATATGATTCCGATGCCTTTTGAGTGGGTTTCCATAGTCTTGTTGATCTACGAAGCTGTTGCTCTCCTTGTACATCTCCTATGGGTTGTGTGGCTGCAACTTGTAATGGTCTTGCTGGAGTAGAATTCTCATGCTCAGATTCTTCATCAGATCCAAAATCATAAGGCCTTGTTTCTGAATCCTTAGCATTTTCCATCTCTGCTGATTTGTGCAAAACTGAATTTTTGTCAAAAATGACGTCTCTTTTGACTAGAATCTCATGTGTTATAGGATCATAAATTTGATATCCCTTTGAATTCAAACTGTATCCAACCATTATACACTTCTTGCTTTTGTCATCTAGCTTCTTTCTTTCTTCATCTGGTATATGTGCATATGCTATGCAACCAAAAATTCTTAAGTCATTGACACTTGGCTTGCTTCCATGCCATGCCTCATAAGGCGTCTTCTTATGCAATGCAATAGTTGGCAACCTATTTTGTATATATGCTACACTGGAGACTGCTTCAGCCCAAAAACATTAGATAATCCACTACTCTTAAGCATGCATCTAGCACTTTCAACAAGAGTCCTATTCCTTCTTTCAGTGACACCATTCTGTTGTGGTGAATAAGGAACAATATACTCAAGTTTGATACCTTCTTTTGCACATAAAATTTTGAAAGAATTTGAGGTATATTCACCCCCATTATCACATCTGAGTTGTTTCAAAGGTTTTCCTGACTGCTTCTCACCAAATTCTTTAAAAACCTTAAACATCTCTAATGCACATGATTTATTTTTGATAAAATAAACAAAGGTCATTCTAGAGGAATCATCAATGAAGGTAATAAAATACCTTGCCCCGTTGTGTGACATTGTTTGCATTGCACCGTAGATATCTGAATGCACAAGTTCCATTTGCTCCTTAGCTCGTGTTGCACCTTTCTTTGGGAAGGGGAATCTATGTTGCTTTCCTAAACAACAACCTTCACACACTCCCAACTCAACTGGTAGATGCAAATTAAAATCTTCCACAAGCTGCTCTGATTTTAACATTTGAAGCGAATGAGGATTTGCATGTCCGAATCTATGATGCCAAAGAACTGAATCAGATATTTCATTATTTGTTGTTGTTAACACCACATCAGGTACTGCTGCACATAACTTGTACAGATTGCCATCTCTGATTCCCGTAGCAACAATTACTCCTTCAACATCCTTTAGGACACATTCCTTGCTGTCAAACTATGCAATTATGCCAGCATTCGGTAATTTTGCTCACTGATAAAAGACTTTTGACAAGAGTAGGTACATACCATACGTTATGGATTTTCTTGTATCCACCATCCGGCATTTGCAATGGAATATCTCCAATTCCGATCATCTCACATTTGTTATCATCTCCAAGATTGACAGTCTTACTTTTGGGTGCTTCTGTATATGCCATAAACCAACTTCTCTCAGGTGTCATATGTTGAGTTGCTCCCGAATCTAAATACCAACAATTTGAAACATCAGAACTTGGGGTTGTGACAACCGAAAACAAATTTTCTTGGTCATTGCTTACGGTCATGTTGGCTTCAGCAGCCTTCCTTTTCTTTACCTCTTCTACCCATGCTAACCACTTACGACATTGTTTCTTAAAATGTCCAGGAGCTCCACAATGAAAGCAATTTCCCTTATTTTTCTCCTCCTTTGTGTCTTTACCATTCTTTGAGACATTAGACTGGGAGGGATGTGATTTGTTGTCACTCTTCCTTTTCGCTTTGCCCTTATATCCTACTGAAAATAGTGTTGTAGGATTCTCATCACTCAGGCCCCCATCCTTCCTTCTAATTTCTTCTTGAAGTAGTACTACTATTAATTTTGTCAAATCCAAGTTGGATTGGGTGCTTAGTGCTACTACCAGTCCAGAATAGGATTCTAGAAAACTCCCAAGAAGTGACATAACAACATCTTCTTCTACAATCACTGATCCACATGCTACCAATTGATTTTTGAGAGACTTAAACTGATTTGTGAAATCTGATATCTTGTGTTTCCTGCATCTTTAACTGAAAAAATCTTCTTCTAAGATATAATCTTGTGCTAACATCATTTGATTCATATAACTTGATTAATTGATCCCAAGCTTCCTTTGCTGATTTTGCCTCACTTACATGTAAAAGCACATTATCACTCAAACTTAAAAGTATACAGGAACGAGCCCTACCTTCCTTTGACTCCCACTTACTGATCATATCTGCATCCTGGGTGGGTTTAATCTCAGTCCCTTCAACTATATTGAGTAGATCCTTGTTCAACAGCAACATCTTCATTCTGAGCTTCCAGAGATTAAATCCAACACCATCAAATCGTTCTACCATCCTGTGAGGATCTCCTGCAACAAATGTGGCCATATCTCTATCTTTAAACTTCTGATACTTCTCTGTACAGCAGCACTTCACCAACATTGCTCTGATACCATGAAAATTATTAGCACTCTTAAAACAGAACACAGAAATGCAACTGCAGGTTTTGATCTCTTTCTTATTCTTATTTGCTTGTGCTATGCTAAATCAGAGAATACAATCTTTATAGAATAACAATAAACAGAGTCTTATTCAAACTCAAACTCAAACTAACCTATCTCTACTCTTCATCCTACAGATGGACAACATTTTCCAGCACATACACATATCATCTAGTGTGCTGTCAATTACAAAATAACTTCCCTAAATGCTAGCTACAGAATCTTGAATGCTAGCTATAGAATCTCTAAATATTAGGCTAGAATTTTTGCATGTCTAACAAACTATAGAACAAAAGTTACTCTTCCATATGTACAGAAATTCCATGGACCTGACTTGTAGGCCATAGCAAAACAAACAACATATGTATCCAAATAATCATTCGATTAACAAAAGAATCGCATCTCCCTGTGGTTTAAAAACTGGTTGGGGTAAAGACTCTTCACACATATATATGTTAAAGACATTCTTTGTGTAGGGAAAAAATAGTTAAGGCATAAATACTGGAGGTGGTAGTAATCCTTAAGGGGCGGGCACTTCTTTAAATTTACTCTGGACGTGGCAACAAGAAGTGAAATGCTGAATTCTGACGGAGGAGAGGAGGAGGCTCAACATCTGAAAGAGCAATATCTTGTACAGATTTTGATATATCGTCAACTGAAAAGGGAATGCTGCAACCAAAATGACAATTCTAGATAGTGTTATTGTCTTTTTAATTTATGAAGCCCTATCATGTTCTAGATATAACTTGGAATTAAATATACCGACATTCTGATCACTATCCACTTAAAACTTGAAAATTTACCTAGAGTCATCATCCAACAAGAAAGAATTGCTCTGCATATTGCTGGAATCTTCTGTCATCACAATCCTCAAATTGGCAATAACCTGGAAATTTGGTTGCCTCTTATTAGCCTTGCAATAACAATTTGAAAACCAATATTCTTGTGGCCAAAATATCTTACTTATATAATTAGAGATAAGCAGAAAAATCTAGACTTACATCTGGAGATACACTGTGTGTTCCATACTTATCATCCCAGAACATGGTACTGATACGATAAATTTGTTGTATGCTCAGAACCTGAAAGCCACTCAAATAATTTACATTCAAAAAGATATTGAAATATAGTATGCAAGTAATTGAGACTTTGAGGTGGCAACTCATTCTCAACCCATAAAAATTCTCACCGGACAAAGATCATTGGTAATTTCTTCCAAGGACTTTTGAGACTTCTTCTGTATAACCTGCACACATCAATTGGAAGATTAAAGATAATATTTGGCATTACTTACATCTAAGAAACATAAGTTGGATAAACAGTTCAGTTTTAAGAGTTGAAAGAGACAGAAAACAGTATAGTATACTTACTAGAAATCCCACAGCTTGCCTGATATGCCTGAGTTCATCCCAAGCCGAGCCAGCATACTACAATTTTTTTTAGACCAAATTCAAAAAATTAAACAAATTTGCTACCAAAACTGCCAAAGGCCCACTATGTACGGAAAATTACATTAACAAAGATCCATAAGCCGACCTCTTCTGTTGCTTCTCGACACCAACGTTCTAGTTCTGCCAGTCCGGCTTTGACATACTCCCCATTGCTGAAGGAGCAGCACTCACGGCGTAACAAAAGGCTGCCAACAAACAACTCATCATTTACTGCAGTTCATATTTGATAAATGTCAAAGAGGAAAATGACAAGTGCATTATTTGGCTCATTTATATCATTTCTTCATACCGGAAATACTCTTTGTGATATGACTTATTAGTATATGGGGATGTTTTGTGTAGTCATGTCTTAGTAGGTTGATGCATTTTCCTTGCTATTATTTATGAAAACCGTTTATCCCATGAACTTCCTACTAACTACCTTTATGAGATCAAATGTGATGATGTGTGCAGGGAATAATGGAAGTTACTGGTGGATAAGAAGCCCGAGTTCGAAGCATGCGGCTGAAGACTATTTCCATCGAATTGACCTATTAGCTTGGGCTTGACTCTAATGGCCCATAGGAATCTATGAGTTTTTAATTGATATTTGATGGACAATGTTTTATGCCACCTGATATGGCAGATCTTGTAACCAACATTATCTATATGAAGACTTTGTCTTCAGAACTTGAGTACCACTTTTTTATCGAAGAAGATTATCTGCATACTATTCTAGATTTGCTTTTGATATGTTATGAACTCATTTTGAAGTTAATAAAAGCTATGGCATTTTGAGAATCAGAAATTATTTAATACTCTATCCCGAGGAAGAGCAAGGGCCCACTCAACCGAGGAGATACGAGGTTACTTTGAGTTTTTCATGCATACAGTCCTTCGATTAGTTTTACTACAATTGTCATTTGATGAGTTTTACATGCATGTTTTGATTAACTATCTCTGCTTTCTCCATTATCACTTTTGCTTAGAGTAGATGCTTTTGTTATGCAAATATAGTTCATGAATAGTCTTGCTTTCTGCTGAAAATTCCAGTTATTCAGTTATGGTTTAATTTGTTAAGAATAAGTGTGTGCGTATTTTATTCTACAGTCGAAGATTAGTTGCTAAAATTCCTTTCATTGCACATAGTTGAATTCCATAGATTTGTATTTAATTTCCGTAGATTTTAACTGCACTTCCATAGAATAGTCATTAAAACTAAGCAACCCCCCAAAAAACTCAACGTATAACTAGTTCTCCTAGACTCCATTGCATATTGCCTTGGACACACCCTAGTTTAGAATGACACTGACAAAGATTATGTCAATTAAATGATTGGAAGAATACAACGACCCATCATTTTTGGTGCCATTTGCTGGGACTACATAACCATAAGCTCCATTATTTTATTCCATATGTTATGGGTGTTAATAGAGTTCATATAGGAAACCAGTAGTTCTCTCGGACCTTGATTTAAACCAACCAACCTGGATGCATAGGTCACAAGATAACCAAGGGAGATTTATAGCACACAATATTCAACAAATCTCTTTAGACACTTCACAAGAGAGAAACACTGAGAGTGATACAGATTCCAATTCCACGCCTAGAACCTTTTCTGAGCATTTTGTATCCTCTTCACATCATTCTGCAATGGGGGATCTTGGGAATGCTGAAGAACAACCTTTAGGACAAACATTTACATACCCCATTATCCTCGATGCAAATGAGGATGCACCCATGAAAAACATCTCACCATCCATCCTCCCCTCTTTTGAGGAATGACCAAAGAAGACCCCGATCGGGCTTCTGTTTGAATTTAAAATCAGTGCAAACATATGATTACCGAACCGACAATCAAAAACTCAAATTATTTCCTCCACTCTCAAAGATTCTCGCTATGAGATGGTTTATGGGGTTACCATCTAACTCCATTAATTCCTGGGAAGCCATGGAAATAGCCTTCCTGGATAAATACCAAGACTATTGTAGAGGAAGGGATAGGAAGGAGGAGTTCTTCCAAATACGGAAAAAGGAAGATGAGAATCTAGAGGATTATCTAGATAGATTCCTCTTTCTCCATAAACGTAGTGGGTATGAGTTACATGCAGACATCACTAAAATAGTCTTTCTGAAAGGACTGGATGAGGAAACCAAGGATTCTCTCCATCTCATGGGAGGTGGAGACATGCATAAGCTTACCATGGAACAAATTACTGAGCTATGTAGAAGATATTCTAGAACATGTGGAGGAATAAGAAGGAAACAAACATCCAAGTCTTTGGGTACCTCTGAACTTCTAGAAGAAATGGCCAACATGAAAACAGACATTCTGCTGCAATTAACATCCACCATAGATGGACTCAAGGCAAAAGCCACCCCTGCTAAAGAACCATTGGACATGTATTGCCCTAAATGTCGGAAGAGACACCCCTTGAGAGAATGTCCTTTGGATGTCACAGATATGTGCTTAATCTGCAAAGTTACTGACCATGACACTAAACATTACACACTTCTACCACAATTGAAGGGAGGTTTGAATGCCATCTCTCAAACAAGTGCTAAATTAAATTTTTTCCAAAGACCAAACAATCAAGGTGGGTTCCCATCTAGACCAACTCAGAATCCCTAGAGAATGCCATGGCCAAATCAGGCCTCTCAGTCTTCTTGGGGACAACCTAAGTGGGAAAACTCAAACTGGATGACTTATCCATATCCACCACCTTGGAAAATCCCTACACTCAGCCGGGTTAGGCTCCACCACCCGCAGCCAATCCTTGGCACAATCAGCAAGTGGGGTCCTCAACAAAATTTTAGCCAAAATCAGTCCTGGGCACCACCACAAAACAATAATCAACAACGTAGGTTCCAGCAGCCACAACAAGCTTTAATGCCTCCACCTCAAGCCTACCAAAATCAAGGACAAGCAACACAAACAAAAATTCTAGCTCAGCAGTATCCAATCCTAAAAATCAACAAACAACTTCGATTGATGACACAGATGTAGGTAACACCATGCAGGTTAACACTATTGGTAATTTACGATTACGATCTGGAAAAATATTGAACCCTCCTGTTGTTATCACAGAACTGCCTGATGATGCCAATAAGGAAGAAAAACTTGAAGGTAACATTGGTTCTTCACCAATTCCAGATAAACAGGATGATCAAATACCCAAACCGACTACAGCCCCTTTTCCTGAGTGATTACAGGACACTCGGATTGCAGATGAAACAAAACTAGTTCAGGAATTGAAAAAAGTACATATTGAGGTTCCACTACTATGTGCAATAAGGGACATCCCTAAACTAAACCAAACCATTAGAAATGAATGTATAAAGACACCAGGAAGAAAAAATAAATACCCAAAGACTATCAGAGTCGAAGGGAATTTGGCTGATTTAGTTGTTGGCACCCTCATCTCACCAAAATATGGGGATCCTGGGAGCCCTGTCATTACTATTTGTATAAACAACCAGTCAATATCTAATGTTTTGGTGGATCTTGGTACTACTATTAATGTCATCACAACAGAAATGTTTAACCTACTATCCTTGACAGGACTTCAACCAACCAACACTGTTCTGCAGTTAGCAGATCAATCCATTGTTATACCTGATGGTGTGGTTGAAGATATAATGGTCACTGTTGAATCATGGGAGTACCCAGTTGATTTCATGGTTTTACAGCCTAAAGATCGGAAGTTGGGATATCCAGTCATCTTAGGAAGACCTTGGTCGCTACGGATTGCTTCGCTTACATTGACCGTAGGTCGTGCAACATGACAATTGTAAATGGGAAGAAATCCAAACACATTTCATTATATCCTCCTGCCCAGCCTTATACGAACAATTGTGACCAGGTATGGGTGGATTCTTTGGATGCTAACTCTTTGAATTCTTCTTTTCTGGCCACTATTATAGTACATAATCATATGACAAAAGCTACAGAGTCTTATGTGCTGATTGATTCTAAGGACTCTGCAACTACGGAAATCAGCACTACTTCTATGGAATTCGGAATATCGCAGTAAGACATTACCTCTACTGAGTCTGGTAGGAAACTCTATGCTTATAATTCCAAACATTTAGTTCCTGATTTATATTGTCCTTTAACTAAGGTTCTATCTTTTGATAACATATCCATCCTGCACATGCTTCAGCCCCATGTTTTCCCATTGAATTCTTTTATCACTAGTACAGAGCTTGCTCTTGCGGATGATACTAAGTAAGTGATGCTTGTCAAGATGGGTAGAGAGCTGACTATAGGAAGTGACTGGAGGTCAATCAAAAGCTAGGGTGATTGAGGTTCAAGAAACATTCTCATGATTTTTCTTGGGATTACACTCGATATGAAAGGAATTCATCCTAAAGCATCTCATACACATCATATTTACACCGATGACGTCAAACCTATAAGGCAACCGTAATGAAGAATCAATCCAAAGATTGAGAGACATAGTCAAAACTGAGATTGAAAAGCTCCTAAAGGTAGGTTTCATCTATCCTATATCTGATAGTCAGTGGGTTTCCCCATTAGTTATTGTTCCCAAGAAGAATGGTAAGTGGCGAATATGTGTTGATTACAGGGAACTTAACAAAGCCACCAAGAAAGATTATTTTCCCCTACCCTTCATTGACCAAGTCCTAGACAATTTGGCTGGTAAGAAATATTTCTCTTTCTTGGATGGGTTTAGTGGGTATAATCAAATTAGTATTGCCCCTGCTGATCAGGATAAGACTACTTTTACATGCCCTTGGGGTACATTCGCTTACAGAGTCTTACCTTTTGGGCTTTGTAATGCCCCTACCACATTTCAACGGGTAGTCTTGGCCATTTTTGTAGATCTTGCTAATGACTATGTTGAGGTTTATATGGATGATTTCACTGTCCATGGATCCACTTTTGAAGAATCTTTGAATAATCTTGAGAAAGTACTCAGTCGATGTGAACAACACCAACTATCTCTAAGTCATGAAAAATGTCTAATGATGGTTGATCAAGGAATTGTCTTAGGTCACCATGTTTCAGCCCAAGGTATAAAGGTGGATCCCAAAAAGATATCAGTCATCACCCAATTACCTACACCAGCTAATCAGACTGACATCAAAAGTTTCCTTGGCCATGTAGGTTATTACCGCTATTCATAAAATATTTTAGCAAAATTGCCACCCCAATGTTTTCATTGCTAACCAAAGATTGTATTTTTTAATGGTCTTCTCAAAGTGTCAACAGCATTTGATTCTATCAAAGAAAAGCCGACAACACCCCCGCCTTATGTGCCCCGATCGGGACAACCTTTCCATATCCACAGTGATGCTTCTAATACAAAGCATGGGAGGTGTCCTTGGACAAAAACTAAGATCATATGTATGCAATTTATTTTATCAAAGAAAATCTGAATCCTACGGAAAAGAATTACACTACTACGGAAAAAGATTTTTTTGGCTATGGTATATGATTTGAATAAATTTCATCATTACATCACTGGATATAAAAATTTTGTTTACACTGACCACTCTACCATTCGATATTTGATGAACAAACTAGTGGTTGGGAAGGCTCATTCACTGGTTACTCTTGTTGCAAGAATTCAATCTCACTATTATAGATAAGCCTAGGAAATCTAACGTTGTTGCTGACTTTCTTTCCAGAATAAATGTTTCAGGTGATGATGAAGCATTCCAAGATCAATTTCCCAATGAACACTTGTTTGCTATCTCCACTAAGACTCCTTGGTTCACTGATCTTGCAAATTATTTAACAACAGGGAAGTTTCCTACTTATTTTACTCATAAGGAAAGAAGGTGATTGGTTAGAAATAGTGCAACATATAAATGGTGTAACGGATTCTTATTTAAATGTTGTCCTGACATGGTTCTTCGCAGGTGTGTTCAAGAGGATGAGGTACATGACATACTGTGAGCATGTCATGATGAGCCAGGAGGTGGACATTATTCAGTAAAATGAACAATTCACAAGATCCTTGGAGTAGGGTACTATTGGCCTTCCCTCCATAAGACTATCAAAAAGTATGTGTGGCAGTGTGATGCATGCCAACGAATGGGAAAACCTACACTTTCTACGGAAATGCCTCTAAACCCTCAGTTGGTTCTAGGACCATTTGAGAAATGGGGTATTGATTTTGTTGGACCATTTGATCCTCCATCTTTCGGGAAGGAGTATCTCTTGGTATGCACGGACTATGTCACCAAATGGGCTAAAGTTCAAGCATTGGCATCTACCAATGAAGATGTTGTTGCTGATTTTCTCTACAACTAGATATTGTTGTGATTTGGAGCACCAAGGGCCATTATATCTGATCAAGGTCCTCAATTTGTTTCAAATATGATTGAATCTTTCTTAGGAATCTATAGAATCAGGCACCGGAAATCATCACCATATCACCCTCAATCTAATGGGCAAGTGGAGGTAACCAATCGAGAGCTCGAGAATATTCTAACTAAGGTGGTCAATGCCGACAAAAGAATTGGGTACCAAAGATTCCTGAGGCCATTTGGGCCTACAACACGACCTGGAAAACAACTACTAGTTTCTCTCCCTATGAGTTGGTCTTTGGGAAGAAGCCATTGTTACCTGTGGAGTTTGAGTTGCACACCTGGAAAATAGTGTTGGAAGTTGGGATCGATTTGGATGAAGCACAATGTGAATGAGTGTTGTAGTTGAATGAATTAGATGAAATGTGGATGGAGGCACAACAATAGACCGAAATTCTACAACATCAGCGAAAAACTTGGCATGATGCTCACATAAAAAAATGGATATTTCATGAAGGACAGTGGGTTTTACTCTTTGATTCCCACTATCAGCAGTTTAAAGGCAAGTTGTGTATACGCGTTGGTTAGGTCCCTATCAGGTAAATCAAGTGTTTGATAATGGCTTTGTTCGATTGATACCGATTGATGGAGACAAACAGACTCTTCTGGTAAATGGGCACAGGCTCCGAGTTTATCACCAACCGCTGGATAAGAAGACTTTCACCGACGACATTCTATTACGAATAGACATGCATGTTGAGGAGGATCTTTACCTCTCACACATGGAATAATAAATCTTTTGCAAAATTCAATAAAGGAAGATGGTCCTTCATTTGACCTTCTTCCCTTAGTTAGTTAGCAGTTTTTATAGTAATTTCCAATAAATGTAGGAATTTTCATTATTTCTACTGCCACTAATCATGTTTCATCCCAAATTGCAAGGCGTAGGAATCTATGAGATATGAGCGACTAAATGTAGCATGGGTAAGTGCATTTAACTTGCTAATGATATTTCTATGCGAAACATTTCCCCATGTAGTCATTTGTCATTATGATGCCATCATGAAATGATTGTTATGATCATTCTGGATCTCTTCCAAATCCGGCTCTATGAATGATGACATAAAAGGAGTAATGGCTCATAAATCTCCACATGCTTTGATGTGTCACACTCTCCAATGTTAGGATAGATGGCACATGCTCCTCAACCATGGGATATGTGCCGCCGCAAAAATATTAATCTCACACGGGTGGTCGGTCTCATCACTATTTTTTTGCCGTCACCTTCGCTTGATGTTGTGCTACCCAAGGAATATGGTGTCATTTGAAATTTAATGCTCTAGCAACCACTTCTTCCCATTGTGGTATGCACATCAATCACGACTGGTTTTATCAAACACTCGACGGGAAGTGGAAGAAATGCTCTGCTCTGGTTTTTCCGCTACCATGTATTTCTTACTTTTGGCTCAACATGGGACCGTGAAAGACATCAGAACCTACTTCACCTGACGCCTTGCTCTGGAATGCCACCCTTTCATAGGTATTTCATGATTTCAGATGGTTAGATTTCATTCGGAAATTTGAAGGTTTTGATGAGAGCATTGTGGAAGAGTTCTTGAACAATTTTGAGTCCACATGCTCACAAGTTGGTGGATGAAGAGTTGAAATTACCAGTCAGGTCATTTCTGACCTATCTGGCCTGCCAAATTTTGGTTTAAAGGTTATGACAAATGCCCCTTTACAAAGTCGATTGCTTAGTTCCACGACGAAGGAGAGGCACTCCTGAGAGGTCATCCTGACTCCATTGGGTGTCCAAAAGGGTGTTAAGCGGAAAAGTTTGCCTGGAATCTGGGGTGAGATTGCTAAATGGGTCAACAGGTATTTTATATGTGATGGCCAAGCCTCTATTTTGGGTGGTGATGCACTCAAAATTCTCATTCACCTTAAAAAGGGACATGTCAACCAAGCCCTTCAGGTCAATTTTCCAGAGTACCTCGTAGATTATATCATTAAGGTATGCTAGAAACACTAGCCCAGTGGGGGCAAGTCTATGCTTAAGCACCTAGGGTTGATTCATCTGTTATGTTCACACAAAGTTTTATTTCACCCAAAGCAGAGGCTCGAGGGATGTGTTGGTGGCGAAGGGTCCAGGCCTAAGCAATTAAAATCTGGTCTCTCTTCTGCACCTCGGTCTACCCTTGCATCGGGCCCTTCACATAGTCAAGCAGAGGCAGCTGACATTCCTGAGCATGCTGACACGGTTGGTACTCCTGAGGGACCATCCCCATCCATTTTGATTCAAAAGGCAAGTGTCCCATGGCCCCATCTTCCTCCATGCAACTACGGTCCCGACGGCTTGGCTCATTTCTGCAGACAGGTGGTTTCCAATCGGAGTCCTTGCCTGATGACACCGCCCACATTCGGGAGGAGCTGCATACGGAGGATGTCCCGGCCGCTCCATCATCTGTTGTTCCATCATCTACGGAAATTCACACTATAACTCCGGAAATTCTTGACACTCAAGTGGCACCTTCTTACAACTATCTGGAGGAGATAGCACTGCTAAAATCTCAGTTACAAGGTATGGAAGAATCCACCCTTTTATTACAAGCTGAATTTACACAAAAGACAGTAGAAAAAGTTTGGGAGATTGCTGCCCTGCAAAGCATGAAGTGAGTTGTCTAAAGTGAAAATGTGATAAGGGTCTTACCCTCTTGAATAATTTCCAACAGTTGTCCCTTCAGGAAAGGGAATTCATGGAAAGAAAATCAAAAATTAAAAAAGGAAAAAGAATCTCTGGAAGAGGAAAATGAAAATTAACATCTATCTTAGACTCTGTTTGTCCTTTAGCCATCAAACTATTGTCCTGTAGGAAACCCTCCTCAGTCTACAACATGTATGTCTAAGAACAATTTTATTCTTAAAAGTTATTTCAATTGTGTTCTCAAGCCCCTCATGAAATTCCCGATGGACCTAGTTTTTTATTAGTCTACAAGAACAGCACTCTGAAATTCAAAATTTGCTCTGTGAATTTTATCTACATAACATGATAGTGACCAATGTCCCTGATTTCTTGATCAACCTATTTGTGGGGGATTTTCAAATTAAAGCATTTCATCAGACATGGAATCGAGATAATTTGGAGGCAAGCAAATGCAGACAATTTTAATAACACTGCTCAGTCCATCATATTTTACATTCTCCCAACTCATCACACAGATGTTTCCTTGTGAAAAACTTTAGATCATTGTATTACCAGGTAGGGGTTGGGGTGCATACTTCTCAGATTTTGCTTCAGTGTATTATTGATTTTGAAAATTATAGTCAGGAGAATTTTGGGGCTGCTTGGCAAGCTTGTGATAGGAGATGGGATACTTTAAGCCTGCCTTTAAAACGTAGGGAGGTCCTCTCTCCTCAGAATTTGAGTTGGAGCATGCGAAGGGGTGATGCCCTCATCACCATTATCAAAAAAACTACAGAGAAAACTAGCCAAAGCAATACACTGATGAATGGGCAGGCCTCCAAGTGTGGCCACCACTCCTCTTAAGCCCTCTCACGACTTGGCAGAACAATGCAAAGCACAGTCCCATGACAGTTTCACTACCTGGGTGGAAATGACCTCCAATACTCAGGGCTACAAGAATACCACAAAGCAATACGCTGATCAATTCGAGGAGTATGACATGGCTGACCAACTTGGCAGGAGAGCAGGGTGTAGATGAGTTGCATTGGGACATGCAATGTAAAGTCAGGGGGAAAATGATGAGTGCATTGTTTGGCTCATTTATATCATTTCTTCAGACTAGAAATACTCTTTGTGATATGACTTATTAGTATATGGGGATGTTTTGTGTAGTCATGTCTTAGTAGGTTGATGCATTTTCCTTGCTATTATTTATGAAAACCATTTATCCCATGAACTTCCTACTAACTGCCTTTATGAGATCAAATGTGATGATGTGTGCAGGGAATAATGGAAGTTACTAGTGGATAAGAAGCCCGAGTTTGAAGCATGTGGCTGAAGACTGTTTCCATCGAATTGACCTATTAGCTTGGGCTTGACTCTAACAGCCCATAGGAATCTATGAGTTTTTAATTGATATTTGATGGACAAGTGTTTTATGCCACCTGATATGGCGGATCTTGTAACCAACATTATCTATATGAAGACTTTGTCTTCAAAACTTGAGTACCACTTTTTTATCGAAGAAGATTATCTACATACTATTCTGGATTTGTTTTTGATATGTTATGAACTCATTTCGAAGTTAATGAAAGCTACGACATTTTGAGAATCATAAGTTGTTGAATACTCTATCCCGAGGAAGAGCAAGGGCCCACTCGACCGAGGAGATACGAGGTTACTTTGAGTTTTTCATGCATACAATCCTTCGATTAGTTTTACTGCAATTATCATTTGATGAGTTTTACATGCATGCTTTGATTAACTATCTCTACTTTCTCCATTATCACTTTCGCTTAGAGTAGATGCTTTTGTTATGCAAATCTAGTTCATGAATAGTCTTGCTTTCTGCTGAAAATTCTAGTTATTCAGTTATGGTTTAATTTGTTAAGAATAAGTGTGTGCGTATTTTATTCTACAGTCGAAGATTAGTTGCTAAAATTCCTTTCATTACACATAGTTGAATTCCGTAGATTTGTATTTAATTTCCGTAGATTTTAACTGCACTTCCGTAGAATAGTCATTAAAACTAAGCAACCCCCCAACAAACTCAACGTATAACTGGTTCTCCTAGACTCCATTACATATTGCCTTGGACACAACCCTGGTTTAGAATGACACTGACAAAGATTATGTCAGTTAAATTATTGGAAGAATACAACAACCCATCGAAAATAACATTAGAATGAGCTCCCAAAGGCAATAAGACTTCTAAAATTCTTGATTTAAGTTGATTTTGTAAAGAAAATCCAATCCATGAGAGTTAGTTGACAACTGTGACCTTATAACAACTGAATGGACTGATCCAGAGTGTAACTAAATTAGCACTTCAAAACTTGCACCATAAACACTGCATCAAGATTCAAAGTAATCCACTCAAACAAATTCCAATCAGTGACATACCTGTTGAAAAGCTGCACATTAATGAATGAGTATATATGTGTAAATATGCTACGGACCAGAACGAGGTACCTGCAATAGAGAAAAGTTAACAGCCAGCCCAAATCATTCGTGCTTTCTTAAAGTCCCAAGGTGGGCTTCAATTCCCTATCTTGATTTTTTAGCTGAAAATAAAATTAAAATTGCACTCACATAATTGGACCGCAACGTTTGGAGGACACTGCTTAGGCTTTTGAAAATGCTTTGTCAGTGGCTGCTTAGTGCTTGTTTTACTGTTGTATTTGCTTGCAGAGATCGAGAAGACCCTCTAATCAAGCGAGCTCTTACTATTCTTGGCGCCTGATAAGTAAAATTTTGTTGTGATTATGGTAGGATAAAAATCACAGTTCATCTTGAAATGGTAAAATGAGAAACTAATGTGTCAAACAGTATACCTGTATGCACAAGATTAGTAAAGGAGATATTTCCTTCTTTAGATTATCATGAATCATTTGGAAAATCAAGTCAGAATTTATTGTGCAATTAATCTCTATCTTTTCCCAGATATTATCTCACTGACATATCGATTTGTAATTAATTATGACTGCTACACATTTACTTTTTGTTGAAACATTCTCCCTGATTATCTCTTGTCAAAGATTTTGTGTTGAATTACAAGGCAATTTTTTTGTGTAGGTGTTTATTATTAATGCATTATGTTTTATTGTAAATTAGTAAGAAGAGCAAGAAGAAAGAATAAGAAGATAGAAGGAGAAAAAATAGATTTAGAAGAAGGAGAAAAAGTAATGCGAGTTCTAGCTCAAGTCTGGACTGTTTTTGCTGATAGAAAAACTTCATTTCTCAGTTGTTATTGTATGAATGAATGTTTTGTGTGCAGTTGTAGCTGCTGTTCATTATTGACAAATATATATGTATTGCTGAAGCAATTTGATGCCCAGATCTGTGTTATTTGCAGCCAAGTGTGTTATTTTATTTTGTTGTTATAAATTTCTGTAGCTTCTCATTTTTTCCCTATTCTGCATCCTTTAAATCCGCTACATTTTATTTTCTATTGTTGTCTAAAGATTCTGTAGTTTCTATAGACACTGTAGTTTCCATAGATCCTCGCATTCCCTTCATTTGGTAATGAGCTTGGCTAAACCCTTCTTCTATTTCATTTATGGGTTTTTAGTTTTTCATTTGGCGACCATTAATGGCTTCACATCCGCGCACCGTTGGTTAGTGTGCAAACTCTGATTTTCACAGGAAAGAACTATGAGTATTGGTCTTTGACCATGAAATCTTTGTTTCGGTCTCAAGACATTTGGGAAATGGTTGAAAACAGATTACAGGAACTAGCAGAGACCTGCATCATACAATGCTCTTACACAAGCTCAAAAGGATGTCTTGAAGGAACAGAGGAAGAAGGATGGGAAAACACTATTTTATATCCATCAAGCAATGCATGAGAGCATACTCCCAAGAGTTACAGCAACAAATCAAGCCAAGGAAGCATGGGACACACTCCAAATTATGTATCAAGGTATGGACAAGGTTAAAACTGCTAAATTACAACTCCTTAGAAGAGAATTTGAAAATTTATCAATGAGAAACTCAGATTCAATAGAGTCTTTCTTTACTCATGTTGTTGGTCTGATAAATCAAATCAAGTCCCATGGAGAGGTCATAGAGGATAGGAAGGTTGTTGAGAAGGTACTTAGAAGTCTCCCTACTAAATTTGATCCCGTAGTTGTGGCTCTAGAGGAAACCAAAGATTTGAGCCAGTTTAGTGTTGATGAACTACATGCCTCTCTTATCAATCATGAATATAGATTGAATAGATCAAATAGTTCAGTTGAAAATGCATTTTCATCTCATATTTCTATAAATCGTGGAAGAGGAAGGAGGAGTTTCAGTCCTAGAGGTAGAGGGAGAAGTTCTCCTAGAAGTGGACGTAGTAGCAGATCATGTAAATGCTAGTGGTAGAGGTCAAAATCAAAATTTCAGTCACCCAAGTGGCCAAAGATTTGACAAATCACACATTCAATGTCACTATTGTAAGAAGTTTGGGCATTATGCTCATGAATGCAAGAAAAAACAATATGATCAAGCGTGAAGCAAGGTCAAAATCAGTCAAGTAGCAATCCCTCAAAAGCATGTTCATTACATACATGGAAGATTGTTGAAGCAATCCCTAAAAACTCTCGAGTTGAGTGCAATGTTGTTCAAGAAAGCCCATGTGACATATGGTATTTAGATTTGGGCTACTAGTAATCACATGATAGGTAATAAAGATTTGTTTTCTAGCTTGGATGAATCAGTTCAAACTGATGTTACACTTGGTAACAACAACAAAGTCACTATTTTGGGTAAAGGTATGGTTAATATTCTAACCAAAAAGGGGGAGCCGAAATTTATGCCTAATGTATATTATGTTGTTGGTCTAAAACATAACTTGATGAGCATTGGACAACTGATACAAAAGGGCTATAGAGTGTACATGGAAAACAATGAGTGTGTTATTTTGGACAAGCTTCCAAGCAATATGCTTATTGCCAAGGTACAAATGACTACAAACCGCATGTTTCCATTAAAAATAAGGTCGGCTATGAAAGGAAAAATAGCTCAAGTTGTTCATGAGACACATACTGTAAATTCTGGAGCAACTTTTAAGGTAGAAGATACAAAATCAGCAAACAACTATGGAAATGTTCAAAACAGCTACGGAAATGTTCAAAACAGCCACAAAAAGGTTCAAGACAGCTACGGAAATGTTCAAGACAGCTACGGAAATGTCCAAGACAGCTACGGAAATGGCCAGAACAGCTCCAAAGAGGAAAATGATGTTTCTGTAGAAACTCAAGTAGCGTTTCAATCAGTGGTAAAGGATGATTCTTGGCTATGGCATTTTAGATTTGGGCATTTATATTTTGGAGTGCTGAAATTACTACATATGAAGAATATGGTAAAAGGTTTGCCATTAATTGAGAAACCGGAAAGAGTTTGTGAAGGATGTATTATGGGCAAACAACATAGAGAGTCATTTCCGGTTGGCAAGGAAAATAGAGCTATAGCTCCACTTGAGATTGTGCATTCAAATATTTGTGGGCAAATGCAAACACCGTCTATAGGAGGCTGCACTTATTTTCTTACTTTTATTGATGATTTCACAAGAAAAACTTGGGTTTATTTCTTGAAACACAAATCTGATGCATTTTCTTATTTCCAGTAGTTCAAGGCACTTGTGGAGAAGCAAAGCGGCCACTACATCAAGGTTCTAAGGATGGATAGAGGTGGTGAATTTATATCTAATGAATTTATAATTTTTGTAGATCTCATGGCATACACAAGCAATTTACAGCCCGTTATACACCTCAACAAAATGGTGTGGTGGAGAGGAAGAACCAAACAATTATGGAGATGGCTCGTAGCATGATGGCAACCAAACATCTACCAAATGAATATTGGGTTGAGGCAGTGGCAACTATTGTTTACATCATGAATAGGTGCCCAACAAAGAGCGTAAGAAACAAAGTCCCTCAAGAGGCTTGGACAAGAAGGAAACATAGTGTTTCTCATATGAAGGTATTTGGATGCATAGCATATGTGCATGTTCTAGATGAGTTGAAAAGGAAGTTAGATAATAAAGGACAAAAATGTATATTTGTTGGTTACTTAGAGGAAACAAAAGCATATAAGTTGTTTGATCCTATCAATAGGAAAGTTATAATCAACTGTGATGTCCATTTGTGGAGGATGAAGCATGGGATGGAAGCATAGAGAGGACTATCAGAATTGTCAGCTGCTGTCCCAAATGATAATATGGTGGATGAAGTGTTTCCAACACCAAATATAACTCAAACAGCAGCTCCTTCCAATCCCGGGATGGTACCACAAGTTGCAGCTCAAGCTACACCTTCATTCACACCAAGGAGATCTTCAAGGCTGTTGTCCACACCAACAGGACAAAAAACTTCACAAGCATCTACACCGGCATCTACATCAATCGGTATCCTTAGAGCAACACCATCTAGGACTCCAAGTAGTTTTTCATCTCTGGATCCAACTCTAGCAAGCATGATGCCATGAAAAACAAGGAGTGCGAGTGAGTTGTATATGTTGACACAACTAATTCATTTTCAAATTTTGCTTTATTTTTCATATTGATGATCCATTAACATTTGAAGAGGTTTGTGAGTAGTGATATATGGGCAAAAGCCATGGATGAGGAGTTTGAATCCATTGAGAAGAACCAAATGTGGGAGGTGTTTGATTTGCCGGAAGGCAAAGATGTAATTAGTGTCAAATGGATTTATAAGACTAAACAAGATGCTGATGGGAAAGTGCAAAAGCATAAAGCAAGGCTAGTTGCAAGGGGCTTTACACAACAGCCCGGTATAGACTTCAATGAGACATTTGCTCTAGTTACTCGGTTGGATACAGTTAGGACTATTTTAGCTATTGCTGCCCACAACAAGTGGCCTGTATATCAAATGGATGTAAAGTCTACATTTTTAAATGGTTATTTATAGGAGGAAGTGTATGTGGAACAGCCACAAGGCTATGAGCTACCGGGTCATGAAGATGAGGTGTATAGGTTAAAGAAGGCACTCTATAGATTGAAGCAAGCTCCAAGAGCTTGGTACAGTCGCATTGACTCCTATCTCATTCAAAATGGTTTCCAAAGGAGTGGTTGTGATCTGAAATTATACATCCAGGTCAACAAGCAAGGTAACATTTTGATTGTTTTCTTGTATGTGGATGATCTAATCTTTACCAAATGATCTAAACATAGATTATTTCAAATCAATAATGAAGAATGAATTTGAAATGACTGATTTGGGTCTTATGAGGTATTTCTTGGGGATTGAAGTCCATCAATCCAATGATGGTATATTTATTTCTCAATCTAAATATGCAAATGAAGTTTTGAAGAGATTTAATATGGCAAGGTGCAAGGTATCCCCAACACCGGTTATGACAAGGATGAAGTTAAGCAAGGAAGATGATGGAGCATGTGTGGATTCTACATTGTTCAAGAGGCTGGTTGGAAGCCTTATGTACTTAACAGCCACAAGGCCGGATATTATGTACGGTGTAAGTCTGATTTCAAGGTTTATGGAGTCTCCAAAAGACTCACATTGGCAGGCCAGTAAGAGGATATTGAGGTATGTAAGTGGTACAAAGGATTTTGGTATATTGTATTCCACTTCAGATGATTTCAGTCTTGTTGGGTACACTGATAGTGATTGTGGGGGCAGCATAGATGATAGGAAAAGTACTTCTGGGTATACTTTTCACTTTGGTACAGGTGTTGTGTCATGGGCATCAAAGAAACAACCCATTGTGACCCTTTCTTTAGCTGAAGCTGAGTATGTGGCAGCCACTAGTGTTGTATGTCAAGTTGTTTGGATGCGAAGGATGTTGAAATATTTGATGCATGATCAAAAGGAAGCCACTATAGTATTCTGTGATAACAGTTCAGCCATAGCATTATCTAAAAATCATGTGTTTCACAAGAGAACTAAGCATATTGATACGAGGTATCATTTTATCAGAGAGCTTGTAAGCAACAAAGAAATTTGTCTTGATTTTTGCAGGTCTAAAGATCAGCTGGGTGACATATTTACAAAAGCACTGGAAAAAGAGACATTTGAGTATTTACGAAGTGGCTTAGGAGTTTGTGACTTTGCACAAGTTAGCAGCTCCGGAAAACTGTCAGTTAGCTATGGAAATGCTACAACAGTTTTTGAACAAACTTGATTCATATTTCTAATGATCTGCAACAGTTCATAATTAAGGGGGAGTGTTGGAAAATCAAGTCAAAATTTATTGTGCAATTAATCTCTATCTTTTCCCAGATATTATCTCACTGACATATCTGATTTGTAATTAATTATGACTGCTGCACATTTACTTTTTGTTGAAACATTCTCCCTGATTATCTCTTGTCAGAGATTTTGTGTTGACTTGCAAGGCAAGTTTTTGTGTAGGTGTTTATTATTAATGCATTATGTTTTATTGTAAATTAGTAAGAAGAGAAAGAAGCAGGAAGAAGAAGACAGAAGAAGGAGAAAAACCAGATTTAGAAGAAGGAGAAAAGTGCGCAGTTCCAGCTCAAGTCTGGACTATTTTGCTGATAGAAAAACTTCATTTCTCAGCTGTTATTGTATGAATGAATGTTTTGTGTGCAGCTGTAGCTGCTGTTCATTATTGGTAAATATTTATATGTATTGCTGAAGCAATTTGATGCCCAGATCTGTGTTATTTGCAGCCAAGTGTTATCTTATTTTGCTATTATAAATTTCTGTAGCTTCTCATTTTTTCCCCATTCTGCATCCTTTAAATCTGTTGCATTTTATTTTCTATTTTTTTCTAAAGATTTTATAGTTTCCATAGACACTTCGGTTTCCATAGATCCTTGCATTCCCTTGAGAATCATGCCATAAAGTTTTTCTACATAAGCTGTAAGTTGTTGCTTGAAAAGAAATGTTGGGTACTTAGCTTCCACTTGACGTAAAACATCCAGCCTTCCAATTATCCCACCATTTCCTCTAGAAATACCCATGCTAGATTGGGATGATCGGAATCCCTGGATACAATTTATTAGATATTTAAAAGTCTAATGATTTAAATAACCATACCGGGTGCAAGAGATCTTCGGTAAGAATATCAGATAAAATACTATATTCAAATAATCGTATCTTACTTGAGCCATCCTCCCAAACAAAGAAACGGATGATAATCTGCCACGCTGAGAAGCTATGCCAGCTGCAACATTTTCTTTGAGTGTGCTTTGCAAGAGGAATAACAGCGTGGATGTATTTGATAACCAATAAGCCAAAACATCCTTACCCTCCTGCTTCTGCAATTAAAATATATGTATGAGAAGGGTACCGCCTTTTTCATCTTTCTAGTTAAAGCTTCAATAAAATTTGTGTCGTAGTAGCGAATGATACCGTATACAATTTAGTAGTAAGTAAATTCTACATTCTCAAGAGTTGAGCACATTGTCTCATTTGACAGAACCAAATGATTGAATCATAACATTATTTACATTTTAAAAATAAACTTTGTATCACCTCAATCGTGGAACCAATCATGTGAATAATACGATCAAACACACTGGTTTTGTCAACTTCAAATGACCTCCACTGAAGAAGAGATTTGTATATGATACATGCTGCAACAGGTCTGCCCCGGCTAAAGCCAACATCTTGGGAGACAGATTTGATAAGTGCATCATGATTTTCCTAAGTCGAAACAATACAAGTGGTTAAGTTGTTAAAACATGGACCTCCATTGAAGAAGAGATTCGTAGATAATACATGCTGCAACAGGTCTAACCTGGCTAAAGCAACATCATGGGAGGCAGATTTGATAAATGCATCATGATTTTCCTAAGTTGAAACAATAGAAATGCCCAAAGTGTTACAACATTAAAAAAATGCTCATAACATTATGTTTGATGGATATGCTTTTTAAAATGAATGCTTCTATAGGAGTCAAGTACCACATACTTGTTGTTTGTTATTAATAGACCTCTTTCGTGTCAACTCACTTTCCTCAGGCCTCTTCACAACATGAGCAACACATGGCATATTCTGCACATTGTACTTGTAAATATATTAGTTCATTGATCAAAGGATGGTAGCCTCCATCTGGCAAAAATTACAGTTTGAAGGTTTAAACACTCATGAATCTAATGATTTTTTTTAAATATTTTATAAGATCAACAGTAGTTTCAGAAACTTACTTCTGCAACTATAGTTTCCCCAAGGTTTCCATTCTCTGGAATCTTCTGCAAGAATAGAATATCATAGAAAATTAGTTAACCGTAATAGAGAGTATGTCTAAATTTTTAATTATTACCTTTTGTAGGTTTATTAGAGAGGAGAACTACCTCTATTACTGATGCATTTATCTGTCCCGGAAGGCCTCCAGGAATTTTCACAACCACAGGCTGCTCTGACGAAGTGCTTGATTCTCAGATTCTAAGCTTGACAACTTTTCTTCAAGTCTAAAACATCAAATAGACATCAAAAGATGTAAGAATGAAAATAGAGGAGCACAGTTTAGGAATAGGGTACATGCACAACTTATTGAAAACAAAGATACAAATGAATCAAAGTAGTAAAATGCAAAACTCTCAAGAATAAAGAAATGGAAAATATTAAACAAGCATATTATAAGATGAAAGGAAATTGAAACAACAAAAATTTTGATCTCCTCTGAGAAGTCTTGGGTTGTTGACATCACCAAGGCCTATTGACGAAGGACTTGATTCTCAGATTCCATGTTTGACAGATTTTCTTTGAGGCTGAGATAAAGAAACAATATACAAGTTAGCCGACACCATTGTAAAAGGAATAGCATGATATAATAAGGAATCATTCTTTTCAAAGAACACGTGATCTACATGACTACAAATGAAGTCAAGTTTACAATGTATTACATTCTTCTCATTGCTCAAGCATGAAAATCAAATTTGTATAAATGTGATCAAACCAAGTAGAGTATAGAAAGTTTTTAAAAACCTCTGTAGAGTGTCCTGAAGTTGATCCATCTTGGACTTCTGTTCTTCCGAAAGTTTAAGTCTTTCTTCACTTTCTTGCCGAGATTCCAAATATTTTCTGTCAGCTTCATCTGTTCTCTTCTCTAGTGATTCTACTAAGTCCTGCAAAACCTTCATTGTTAAATTGTATTCTTGATCATGTTTATTGAGAACCAAATTTCATACATGCTTCACCAAATATCATAATACAAATGACAAGCACTATTCCATCAAAAATGAAAAATACAACATATGGATATTTCAATGTTTTAGAGATCTAATGTTCTTACATTTAGTTCTTTATTTTCATTAGTAAAATTTTCGAATTTAATTGCATCCACAACAGATAGTTCTAATATTGATATGTTGAATATCCGTGCAGGTAGTTATAATATGGATATGCTATGAAAAATCTATGCTAACACGTTGTTTTTTTCTAGTGTCTCGTAAAATGTAGATAGATGTTTGAAAATTCTTTTATAGTAAGATATATTTGATATTGTCTTCTTTTTACATAGATGACAAAAATCCATTTATGCATTATTTCCATTGTACATGACAAACTCATTGGTCATCTTGTTACATGTCTTTGTTGTAGTTTCTAAGCGCAAAAATTAGTTTTCAAGTACTCTTAGAGGTTTGTAGGTTAGTTTCCTCCAAATTTAGTTTTATTTTTAGTTGTAGCTAAATCACAAAAAAATCCATCTAAATCTTGCTCAATCCTACACAAAAACAACCAAAAAATCTTGCTAAATCCATCTTGAGTTTCGAACTATCTGACAATAGGTTTTCTATTTTCATTTTTAGTGCTTAGTCATTGGCCACATGTAAGATCAATTTAGTAATTGCTTTCATTTCTCATTTAGATATTCTTGAACTCATGTTCTCCTTATTTCTATTGCATGTAAGCCACATGTTCTATCCATTTTGACAAAGCCTGTTTTGAAACATACTCTTGCATTTCATTTAAAATATTTTAAGAAGGTTGTTAGATACATCACTCATGTTCGTGTTATTTGTTTTATATTTTTATTATTTTTTTTTTAGATTCAAATAATTTTATTGTACTAATATGGTACATATTGATGGAATTACAGATGGATCCAGGGGATGATTTGGATATTGATATTGTAACTGGTGAAGGGAATCATGTCATTGGTATAGTTAGATGTCTGAGGGATTCTACATTTTCTATTGTTCGTCATGAAATGGTGAAAGATGATGTTGTTGAATATCCATTTGAGTTTTTTAACAAGTAAAGGGCATTCATTAAACCCAAAGCAAGAGAAAAATTGGAAAGTTTCTTCATCAACTATAGGCATCAAGAGGAAACTTGAAACTTTGGATATTGGTACAACTGAAAACAATATAAGCGAGATGGTAGAAAAATTTGCAACTTTTGGAGAGAATGTGATGGATTCCATGCATATACAATCAAGATCTGCTGAAAATTCTGAGAATGTGAAGGAGCCCATGCAAAAACAATCAAAATTTGTTGAAAGTTCTGAATCAGTAGAGCAGGTTGTAGTTATTGATATCAATTTATTGAAAAAATGGGAAGACAAACTGAATGAATTAAAGGAAAAGTTTGTCCTCGAGAAGCTTAGTTTGAAAAAATGTTTAAAAGAGGGAAAACCTCAAATAAAACTTCATTGTGGGGCTTGTGGAATTGATTATGGATCAGGAGATATATCATCAACAAGTCAAACTATCCGTAACTACAAGAATTCTCATATGAAATCTGAAAAGCATCAACATAAAATTACAACAATTGGAAATAGTGAAAGTCCATCATGCAACCAAATAACACCAAAAAAGGTGTCTGGAGATCGATCTGAGATTGAACATGCAATCAAAATTCTACATGATCTTAACAAGACACAAGATTCAGATTTGTTCAAGGTGGTGGAAGCAACACTTGGAGAATATGCAGACAAGAGAAAAGTCAAAGTGGAGTGTACACGCTGCAATAAATGGTTTTCTTTAGTGCCTGCTAGTGGTAGTATTGCCTCATCTATAAATGAGCACATGAAATCAAAGAAGCACACACTTACTACAAATAAGACTTCTACAGTTGAGTTGAGGAGTGGCACAGTTGGTAGACCCAAGAAGCCTACCATTGATAAGTCCCAACAAAGTTTGAATAGGTTTTTGGTCCCATCATCACAACCAATAGTGCAAGAAGCTTCTACAAGCACAAGAGTTTCACATGCAGGTATGTTGCATAACTTGTAATTATTATTGGATTATCACTTTCTCTAATGTATTATTACTTAATAGTATTTTTAATTATATATTTCCTTCTTACAGCTCACGGATCTCACATATTACTTCTATGTTGGGGGTTTTGGGAACCATATATTTATAGAAATGGGAAGCAATTAGACACTAAGATCTTAATGGATGATCAAAGGGATGGGAAATTTTGGGCCATTGAGAAGCATACCAAGAGATCAATATGTTATAATGGCATTGAATGTAGTATCAATGGAACTTATAGGCATATTCATTGCAAAAGGGTCTCTGAGTCAGGATTCCCCTTTGATTCATTGACATGTACATTTTGTAAGTTGGTTCCCAATTGTGATGACTTCAGGATGCATTTATATCGTGAAATGATAAGCTCCACTAAAAGACATGGGAGAGATATAGGAAGAGGGAGAAGATTAGACTTTTTGACTCAAAGTGAACTCAAAAGAGTTTCACGAGATGCTAATACAAGCCTAAGAATAACAATGCGTGCTCTTTGGTGGGAGAGGACAATTGTTGCTTCATTATCTATTAGAATTAGATCCCTAAAGGAAAAGTTATTTGAATCTATAGAAAGGAAAGATGTATATCGATTTTGCAAAGATGTGTGTGAGGCACATAAAAAAGGAAAATTACAGGGTAAGGATGTAGTTTGGGAATTTGTACAGGATATCTTTCACAATATTGTGCATTCTAAGGAAGGAAAAAGGTATAGTAAATCCACCAAATCTATTTACGAGATGATTAAGCTATGGGGAGGTCCTAGATTGCATAGCTTTCTTAGCTTGAATCTAGATGGTCCTTCAATATCTACAACTCTAAGGAAAGTTCGAAAATCATTAACATACATTCCAGGGGAGCATGAATACATTTTTAAGGCAATAGGAAATATTTATGCTAGTTATAAGTCCAAGCATGGGATAGAAGGCCCAATTCCCGTATGCCTTGCTGAAGATGAAACAGTTGTGAAAAAATATATCAGGTGGGTTGCAAAAAGTGATACGTTGGTGGGTTTTGTGGAAATAAAGAAGAACACCAATGTCAATCACATTTCTTAGTGACGGTTGGCGAAGGAGCAGTAGGATATGAAAATATTATAGATGATTTTAAGAACAATGTGATTGGACACTATGCACGTGTTATTATTGCAAACCCCTTACATGATATGCTTCCTCATTTGGTTGTGGTTCTTCATCCAACATGCAATAGGTTCAATGCAGATTTTGTTCATCAACAATGGAAAACAATAGAAGTCATGTGGAAGAAACATGTAGAAATGTATTTAGGACCTATTATTGGCCATTCCTCAGATGGAGATAGTAGAAGAAGACATCTTATGTTAAGGGATTATTCTTCAACAATGGGATCTAGATATCAAATTCCATGGGAAGGATGGAGGCTAACAGGTTCATATATTGATAAAAAAGTAACAGGACTTCATGATCAAGATTACATCCATAATGGAAAAAAGTTAGTGAATCCTTTATTTAGTGGTCGGTGGGATTTGATAGTTGGAAAATAGTTGATTAGTTTTAATCATGTTCGAATGGTTTATAATAATTTTAAAGTGGATGATCACAAGTTGAAAGTTGAAGATATAGAGAGGATAGATTGACAAAATTGGGCTTCAGCACAACGCATTGCTTCAAGGCATGTTCAAAATTGTTTGAAAGAGATGAGAAGTACAATAAGTGGCAGGATAGAGAGGACATTAGGTACAAATATTTATTTATCAATTATACTGATTACATTGACATTTTTTTGTCTAATACTCTGGCTCTTTGGGAAAGAGTGTGGAATGCATCAAGAGTTCATCATTTCTTTATATTATGGTTGTGTTGGGTACGAAACCAATCCCAAACAAATGTTAGCATTAATTTTATCAGCAAAGAGGCATATCTTGATGTGTAAATTTCTTGCCATTTTATAGTTTTATTAATGAAATTGTTTCAGGGATCACTGCCCACACTTGCCATGTGTATTGCACCTAACTGGTTCAAATGTGTGTGAAAAATTCTTTAGCAAAGTTGGTGGCATGGTTGGAGTAGAAAGGTCCTAGGATTTCACTAATTTACTTCACATTTTTGGAACTCGTAATAAGGTTGCTGAAGAAGAAGTAAGTCCTCAAGGACTTCATTTTAATAAATCTCATAAGAAGCAAGAAAACATATGGAGTAAATTGCATCAAAACATGAAGTATAACCCTACTGTGTTGTCACAATATGATACAATATCTACTGATGATAAAATTATAGAATCTTTAAAAAGGATTGAATGATGCACAAGGCATTTTATCAAGTCTTGGCATGAAACCCATTAATAACACTCAATCTTCTTGGTGGCTTAAACCATGGAAAGAGGATCAAAATTATCCAAAATTTCAAGTTGTGGATGAAGTACTTCATGACTCTCTTCCAGAGCATTCTATCTCTATATTCCAACCTTCATCATTGATGGTAGTTGATGGAAGTGAATTTCAAACAATGGAAAGTGAGTGGAGGCATGAGTTGGATGAAATATTAGATTCCATTGAGGATAATGAAAGTGCAGCCATTAAACTAGTTGTTGATCTCGATGGTAAGGATATGTATAAATCATGTTTGGTTAGTCAATTGAATGGAAATCCAACATTATCCAAGGATAGGCTGACCAAAGTGAGAAATGGGGTGTACTTTAGACGAGATGAGAGAGCACCAAGAAAGGGTGTTTCAGTTAGCTTTGGCATTGGGTCAGATTGTGGGGTTTTGTTTGACATTGATTCTATACCCATAGCTGAATGTACTACAAGAAAAGGGGTTTCTCGAAGTAAAAATCATGGTGTTTCATGCGGAACATGGTACATTGGAAGGGTTCAAAGAATACGGAAAAAAGATGGTAATAAAGTGTTTGATTACCATAATGATATTGATCTTTTGGATAGACAAGAAGGAATTGAACTTCAAATTTGTTGGTACAATAAAATAAAGGGGAAACACATATACAAGTATGATTCTACAGACCATCTTTTTGTACAACTTGAATCTATCATCGTGGCTACCAACTTATCATATGATTCTAGGAGAAATACCTACAAATTGGAAGATAGTGATTACATTATTTTTGAAGATTTTATAAAAAAACTTAAACAAGGTGTAGTTTTAAAATCATTTTTTCTTCCTTCTTTGAATGTATTTTTATTATAGATGATTTAAAAATCTTTGTTAATTTTCATTTTTATAATTTATCGATTCATTTGTAACCGTATAACATTAATTTTATATTGTTTGGTATGTGCTTTATAGTGAAAGGTTCATATATTAATGAAAAGGGTGTTTGATGATACCATCTGAAAATGATGCAATTTTGGATTTTACAGGGTTATTGCAAACATCCTCCTCTCCTTGAACCTACAGAAATATCTAAAACTTGTAATATAGTTATTTGATATGTGATTTTATCTAAAAGTAAGTAAGAAATCACTAGGTATTCCAATAATCACTTCAACTATGTCTCCAAACCCTCCAATGGAAGATAAGCCCAAAGTTTTATATAGTTAAACCAAACCAAAGAAGAGTAGATGATTAACAAAAGAATGTTTTTTGATCCGTATTATTATATATAATTATAGAATTGTGACTAAGCTACTGATGGCTTTATAGCTACAAATATTTTCCGATGTTTTGTTGGAATTAAACACCTATGCCTATGCATGTATCTAGTAACTTGTCATGTAATCTTTGTATATTTTCCATTGCTTTGAAGAATAAAAATAGGTGATTTATGTGGTTGGCATCAATGATTAAGATAGTACACTTTTATGGGAAACATCTATGCAGTATTGTAGCTATTAAGCAATGTAGCCTTGTAAGAAGTGAGCTCGGTGCACTTACGTAATCCATCATGTTTTTCCTTTTTAATTTTGTATTAGTTTCAAATTCTCCGATTCAAATAACATGGAGAAAAAGTTTTTAGATACGATACTTTTAAAGATATACAATTCATATGATAGCTGATTTAACCCATAATGGTATTGATTTTAGGAAAACTATTAGTAAGAGTAGATACATGGAGAGAAAAAAAAGATACGATACTTTTAAAAGTATCAGCTTTAAAGAAAGTGTGGATGGTGGCATGATCAATAAGAGGAGTGTTGATGATCTAAACACAATGTTTGAGGAGTTGTAAGATAACTTTTATAGTACGGTTGAACAAGCATGTATGACTTGAGCAAGCCTTGTCAAAAGGAACCATCTTATCCAAAGATGGGAAAAGGTGTTGAATAGCATTAACATACCAACATCAACACAATCATTTGAACCAGAGTCTAAGATTGAAGATAATGTAAAGACAAATGAGCTAAACACATTGTCTAAAGAAGTAAATATGCTTAAGGAAAATGATAATGTAAAGATAGAGGAACTCCATAATCTTGTGCTATTTTTGATGGAAAATATATAATATTAATGGTATTTAATAAAAATCAAGAAGAAACATATTCAAAAGTAGCATCACATAAAGCGAGAGATAAAGATATTAATGGAGAAAAATAAGGGGTAGCACATTTTGTGTGTGTATAATTTATTCACAATGTTTTCAAGACAAAATGATAAGTCTGAAATAAAGTGCTTAACTCCTTTGTATCTCAAATAAAGTTCTTGTATTATCATGCAAGGAAAATGAGAGGTCCTGAAAGGATGTTTAGTATGTTTCACCCTCCATGTTGTACTTTGGGTTTTGAAGAGAGCTTAACCTGGTTGGTGGGTTTGTTTGACATGGATCTATTTTTCCCACTCAACTTTTTTTTCCTGTTCAATAAATGGAGAAAAAAGCAAAAATACAATACTTTTAAAGCTATACAATTCATATGTTTCTGATTTAACCCATAATGGTACTGATTTTAGGACAACTATTAGCCATATCTCTGTTTAGCATAGTTCTCCATAACATTATGTTTATTTAATTATGAGAGTAGAGAACCATACTTTACCGTTGCTAGTAAATCAGAAATCTGACTTCTGTACTCGCTGCAACTATCCAATTACTGCTAAATTTACAACGTTAACTTGGGTTTTAGCATGGTTTAACTCCTTTAGATCTCAAATAAAGTGCTTGTATTATCATGCAAGGAAAATGAGAGGTCTGAAAGGCTGTTTAGTATGTGTCACTCTCCATGTTCTACTTTGGGTTTTTAAGAGCGCTTAACCCGGTTGGTGGGTTTGTTTGACATGGGTCTATTTTTCCCACTCAATTTTTTTTTGTTGTTCAATACATGGAGAAAAAAACAGCAGATACGATACTTTTAAAGCTATACAATTCATATGTTTCTGATTTAACCCATAATGGTACTGATTTTAGGACAACTATTAGCCAGATCTCTGTTTAGCATAGTTCTCCATAACATTATGTTTATTTAATTATGAGAATAAAGAACCATTCTTTACCGTTTCTAGTAAATCGAACTCGACTTCGCACTCACTGCAACTATCCAATTACTACTAAATTTACAACATTAACTTGGGTTTTAGCGTGGTTTAACTCCTTTGGATCTCAAATAAAGTGCTTGTATTATCATGCAAGGAAAATGAGAGGTTTGAAAGGTTGTTTAGTATGTGTCACTCTCCATGTTCTACTTTGGGTTTTGAAGAGTGCTTAACCCGGTTGGTGGGTTTGTTTGACATGGGTCTATTTTTCCCACTCAACTTTTTTATGTTCAATACATGGAGAAAAAAACAATAGATACGATACTTTTAAAGCTATACAATTCATATGATAGCTGATTTAACCCATGAAGGTACTTATTTTAGGATGACTATTAGCAAGAGCTCTATTTAGCATAGTTCACTGTAACATTCTATTTATTTAATTATGAGAGTAGATAACCATTCTTTATTGTTTCTAGTAAATCAGAACTCAGACTTTTGTACTCACTTTGAAACTATCCAATTACTTGCTAAACTTACAACGTTAACTTGGGTTTTAGAGAGGTTTAAGTCCTTTGGATCTCAACTAAAGTGCTTGTATTATCATGCAAGGAAAATGAGAGGTCTGAAAGGTTGTTTAGTATGTGTCACTCTCCATGTTCTACTTTGGGTTTTGAAGAGCGCTTAACTTGGTTGGTGGGTTTGTTTGACATGGGTATTTTTTTCCCACTCAACCTTTATTTGTTGTTCAATACATGGAGAAAAAAACCGCATGACACACGGTACTTTTAAAGCTATACAATTCATATGATAGCTGATTTAACCCATAATGGTATTGATTTTAGGACAAATATTAACAAGATATCTGTTTAGCATAGTTCTTTATAACATTATGCTTATTTAATTATGAGAGTAGAGAACCATTATTTACCATTGCTAGTAAATCGAACTCGACTTCTGCGCACTCACTACAACTATCCAATTCTTGCACAACGTTAACTTGGGTTTTAGCGTGGTTTAACTCCTTTGGATCTCAAAGAAAGTGCTTAGACCTTCTACAATAGGGTCCTAATGCATTTTTTAGCATTATGTCAATCATAGTATTCATGAAATGTTTTCATAGTACTTTTTAAATTAAATTTAGAGAGCCTTGTTTACATGGCCTCTAATTTTAACTCTAGTATTAGTAGCTGTAAAACCAGCTTTGTGTATGTTTTTGTTCAAATTACTTGCTTTGTAGTTTTATATTATATTTTTTTTCTAAGGACAACTTTGTATTAAATATCTTGAAGCTTCATGTGTTTTTCTAATGTCCCCACTTTTGACAAGCTATAACATACAAGTCAAGGGATGTTTTTAATGTCTTTAGCTTCTTACTCTAATATAATTAATCCTTTGTAGAAAAATAAAATCTAGGTATGATTCATTATAAAAACTTTATTGTTGAATCTTTTATCACATATACCAACTTATCGTATGATTCTAAGAGCAATACATACAAATTTTTGAAGATTTTATCAAAAAATTAAACAAGATGTAGTTTTTAAATCATTTTGTCTTCATTCTTTTAATTTCTATTTGTTATAGATTATTTAAAAATATTTATGCATTTTCATTTATATTGATTCATTTGTAACACTATAATATTAATTATATTTTTTTGGATGTGTGCAGTGAAAGGTTTGGATAATAATGAAAATGGTGCTCATTGAGACCATATGAAGACAATGTATTTTTATATTTTATAGGTTAGTGCATGCACTTACTAAAAGATTCAGATTTTCATAGTTTGGCTAGCCCTTAAGATGCCCTTGAGGAAAATAGGGTAAGAGGAAAACACCACCTAGACATTGCATTCAAAGAAATTAGTTCTGACTTTTCTAAAACTTCTCATTTTAGTTTTGTTTCTGTAGTTACAAATTTCAGTTCTCCAGAAGTTTTGAATTTTATTTCCAGTAGTCACATTCTCATATGCATTTTATTTTTCATATTTCAAACATTAAATCTATTGATGTTTTAAAGTATTTTTCTGTTATAAAGATTCTATAATTATTTCAGAATATTTTTAGTTAAGATTTACGTTTTTAGAGATCAAGTTTCCTATTTCAAAAATTCAGTTTATATCCGAACCATTAAGCTTCAAAGCATATGGACATATGTTTCACTAAATCATTACTCTATGTGTAGTCATTACTCTAATGACATTTGTGAATCTTTTGGAATAATCATAAGGAAAGGAATCCACTTTAGCACATTTTTCCTCATATATGTTTGGTAATAATCTACTTTCAATTATTTATTAACGGATCGTTATGTTTCAAAGATCCAATTTTAACACTTGGTGGGATGATGTTATCCAAGTTTGATGAGGCTGACTTTACATTTGACCATTTGCATAAAGATATTTTAGGATTTTTCAACAAGACCATTTTGTGCATATACATCAATAATTATCCTCCATAATAATCTTTAAGAGTTTGATGGCATTATTGCAATAGCCATGAAATGTATATCCTGCAACCATTGCATTCTATGATGTCATGTGGATATCTAATTTTTTCAATGAGTTCATGTGCGTTGTTTAATCTACCTAGTTTGCATATGTGCCTATGAGGGGTTTCATCCAGAACTATAACATTTGAAAAAAATTGTACTCAATTACTTTTTTAATGTACATTTGTATTTTATACCAAAGCTCCAAGTTTTGTACAAGATTTTATGATGCTAGAAAACATTGATGCGTTGGGATTTACATTTGCAATTGCATTTTCTTAAACTTATGTTGATCCTTTTTTGATAAGCTCATTTTGTGCATATCCATAGTTATTTGGAGACCATGTAGTCACCTTTTTGTTATTTATATAAAAGACACATTGTCTATACATTACTTTTTTAGATGGTAAATCATGCTTGCTTAAATGATTGAAGGGATATTTGAACCCCCATTCACCGTTTGATGAATTTCAATTCCTCAATAAGAAATTGCATTAACCAAATCTAAATAGTCTATCAATTAACTTAACAAAAATGTGTTGGGATACAACTTAGAATGTACTTTTCTCTACTACTCTAAGAGTCTAAAATGACACATCTTCACCTTGCAAATAAAGTTCAGACAAGTAATTTCAGGCCCGAATGGTATATTAGACACAAGTAAAGGGTGCTACTAGTAGTCCATACAAAAAGACCATATAAAATGGGGTAAGGTGGGTTCAATCAAAGTTAAAGAGGTGTTATTTTCATCGTATCACAGTGCTGGCATTTTTGTTCTTGAAATTCTTGGTGACTGATCAATTTTCTATTTTTATTCTAAGTATTGGTGTGTTGTGGAAACTTACGAGAGATGAGGCTCCAAGACTTGTAAATGATGGTTAAATTCTAAAATGGGGCTAGATAACTTGGTAAATTTTCAAGATGTTCACCCACAACACATGCATACTTGTATAATATTAATGTCAACTTAGATTAATTTATAAATATTCTAAACTATTAAAAGAACATCAAGCTTGTTTTTTAGAATCTCAAGATTCCTTTTTGGGCATGTCACGTCAACTTGTGATGATATGAACTAGTTCATTTTGTCTATGGAAATGGATAAATTCTTCACAGAACTTGATTTATTTTAATTGCTCACTTACTTTTGCTAAGCCATAGTTCAATTTAGTTAGTTGTGTTGCATGTCATATATCTCATTTGAGGTTTTCTTTTATTATGAATTCAACAATGACTTTGAATCGATGACTTGGCATTATCTTCATTCATTCTAATTTCATGGATTAAGTTAAATTCAATGCTTTGTGTAAGAGAGTTTACATCCATTGAAATTATTTTATTTTGATAATTTATCGATTCATTTATAAGTGAATAACATTAATTTAATATCATTTGGTATGTGCTACGGGGTTCAAATATTAATGAAAATGGTGCTTGATGATACCATCTTGAAAATGATGCAATTTTAGATTTTACAGGTTAGTGCAAACATCCTCCCTCTCCTTGAACCTACAGAAATATCTAAAACTCGTAGTATAGTTATTTGATACGTGATTTTATCTAAAAGTAACTAAGAAATCACTAGGTGTTCCAATAATCACTGCAACTATGTCTCTAAACCCTCCAATGGAAGATAAGCCCAAAGTTTTATATAGTTAAACCAAACCAAAGCATAGTAGCTGATTAACAAAAGAATGTTTTTTATGCGTATTATTATATATTATTGTAGAATTGTGACTAAGCTATTAATGGATTTATAGCTACAAAAAAATTTGATGTTTTATTGGAATTAAACATCTATGCCTACGCATGTCTCCTAGTAACTTGTCATGTAATCTTTGTATATTTTCCACTACTTTGAAGAATAAAAATAGGTGTTTTTTGTGGCTGGAAGACATGATTAAGATAGTATACTTTTGTGGGCAACATCTATGCAATGTTATAACTATTAAGCAACGTAGACTGTAAGAAGTAAGCTCGGTGCACTTCTGTAATCCATCAAGTTTTTCCTTTTCAATTTTGTATAAGTTTCAAATTCTCCGATTCAAATAACATGGAGAAAAAAATAGCAGCTACGATACTTTTAAAGCTATACAATTTGTTTCACACATAATTTCTAGTTCCAGAATAGAGTTGCTTCTACCCTTTCATTCTCTTGAGAAACAGATAAGGGGTTAGGGCTAGGAGGAATACCTGTTGAGTGTTGGGAGGGTGTGTGCATACCGTAGAGAGATCAGACCAATTGTGAAGAACTCCTTTTTGTCTGGGAAGGACTACCTGTAGATAAGAATGCAAGACCACCAGATTTTAGTTAGACAATAAGTAAGGGAACTACCTTGGGCCCAGGAAATACTAAACTTCCTTTCGAAGGTGGTCAGTTCCCTTTTAATATAAATTATTGCAAATGATAATAAATAAGTTATTGTGAAATCACGATTTAGGTACCTCATTACTAAAAGCAATAGAGACTAAACTACCCATAATAAAACATCATTCGTTTGTTTGGTCTTTGGTTATTGATACGTTGAGATCAAGTTACTGAGGATAGACCAGCTGAATCGAGGTTGTTAGGAGATAAATAGGTGAAAGTTTGGTTTTGGTATAAGTCACGGTGACCGATGCCGGTCACCTGGATAACCGACCATGGTTATAAACCGCTATCGGTAGGGGATAACCGATATCGGTAGAAGCGATGATTCAGTGCTTCAGGTAGAGGTTGATTATAGGATGGTTATGGGGTTTTTAAGGTTGGTAGATGGTTAGGGGGAATAGTAAGGAAATGGAGAAAAATTAGAGAGTGAGAAAGTTGTCTTCTAGGCAATATATGGATGGATGAATGAAGGTTAGGTGCGGGGTCTTTGCTTTGGGTGTTAGATCCAGGGGTGAATTTATAATTACTTTCAATCAAGAGTTCACGAAGTGGAGCCTAGAAGCATACAAGATACTACTTACTACTTCTCGACGAGGATATAGGTCCGAGGAATGTGGTGATGAAGCAAAGCTCGGAGTGGGACGATTCGACAATCAAAAGTGAGTGATGAAGCTATCCTCTGACTCTCCCAATGCTTGGATGAGTGTGATAGTGATCTTGTTGATCAGTTACAGTCTTGGACTCAATGCTCTTCTCTACAAACTCTTTTCTCCTTCTCACTTGTCTCTCCCTTGCAAATGGATTCGAGATCCTTGTTTTTGGTTGGGGGAGGTCATTTATAGGGAACCGATGGCGGTTACCTAACCGACGCCGGCCGCGTAGGGACCGATGTCGGTTAGGTCAAAGTTGGCTATTTTTAGTAAAATAGCCAACTTTCCCTCCTTTTCTCTCGAGGGGTCAGTTGTGGGCTTGGTCAAGTCATTATTAGGTTCGTTTTGATGCGGGTGAGGGGTGATGAGTCATGGGTGTGGGTTTGGACCAAGTCATAGGTCTTAATTAGGTTAGTTTAGGGTTAGGGCTAGGTCATAAGTGAGGTGGCGAGGTGAGGTGGCAGGGTTGGAGATGTGGATTTATTAATTATAAGGTAATTAATAAATAATTTAGTGTGTAAGGTTTTAGGTGGTGAGGTAGGGTTAGGTTGCGGGACGAGATATGGGGTACAGGGTGTTGTAAGACCCAAATTTGGTGTCTACATTTTCCCCTTGTTATCGTGTAGCTTGTCTTGTAAAGCTGCATTGACAATAATAAAAAGTGGTTGCCCTAGTTAAGGGTATAGGTAATCCCCCTCAAATATATCACAGATTGAGGTGACATGAAATCAGGGATAGGGTTGATAAAGGGTAAATGATGGTGAGATGTTGGTAAGATGGTGGGGTAAGTGCAAGGAAGCCGACGCATGTTAAAATGCAAGATAGTGCGACAGTGGTACATGTTTGAAGAGAAAACAAGCAATTCATAGGCAAAGGTCGATAGTTTATCCAAATAAGGCTGATATAATCACGGTATCCAAGGCATAGGAAGTAGCTCCAAGGGATATAATGTGTAAGGTAATCTTGGAACATTTAGGCATGTTTGGTAGTACAAATGGTGGGTTTGGTTGAGATAAACATCACGGTCTCGGCCTAAGCAAAGCTAGTCATTTGATCAATTCAAGTATCCTAGTCATGCTAAAACATGAACAAGTGAGCTCGATTGAACAAACAGCTACATGATGGGTGGATAGAATCATAATTTGCGGGCCTCGGTAGAGGTACTTAATTTGTGTGGCCTTGGGTCGGGCCGATTGGTTGGGTGCGGTCGTGGGTCGGGCCGATTGGTTGGTTGCGGCCTTGGGCAAGCTAATTGGTTAATGGTGGCATTAGGTTGGGCTGATTGGGTGGGTGCGGCCTTGGGTCGGGCCAATTGATTGATTACGGCCTTGGGTTGGGCCGATTGGGTGGTTGTGGCCTTGGGTCGGGCCGATTGGTTGGTTGCGGCCTTGGGTCGGGCCAATGAATTCAAAATAAGGCTATTTAATGAGAGGTTGGGGTAGGCGATGTTGTGAAAAATAGAGTTTGGTGGATAAGGGTAGGAGTTAGGGTAAATTAGGTAGGTAACCAATATCGGTTAGTGGTGACCGGTATCGGTTAGGAGACCGATATCGGTTTTCTAGGTGCGCCCTAACCGATATCGGTTAGAGGTCAAAACCTATAAAAAGAAAAAATATGGCATGTCATTTTCACATTGTCAATTTGAGTGCCAATATTTTTCTTGTCTGAGTTTTGAATTTATTGGGTTGAGTTTTGGGCTAGGTTGGCACTAGTTGAGTGGGGGAGTGAATTATTAGTAGGCCCCAGAGATCAGGAGGCAGAGTTTGATTGGTTGAGGACCCGGTGAGGAGATTTGGAGCTATGGAATAGCATGGAGGAGCAGGAGGTGCTAAAGGAGCTGGACCACCACCACCTATCCCACCACGACAACGTGTAGTCGTACCGGTAGGCTCTAAATCCCTATTTGTGTGAAGTTGATGAATTTAGCTAGGATGTGGGTTTTGGGGTAGGAATCCAAAATTTGGTAAAATAATGAATAAATGAAGGTAAATCGTAAAATGGAGTGGGTAGATATGTTAGGTAGGCCAAAACGGTAGGGTGGGTAAGTTTTTAGGAAATTGTGCTGGGTAGATGGGTAGAAATAGGAAAAAAGGAGATTTGGGGGCCATTTTGGTCCGGCCCGAAATCCCACAGTGACCGATGTCGGTCACTAGGTGACCGGCATCGGTCACAGCGTAAGTTGTGTAGATTAGTGGGTTCTAGAGACCGGCGTCGGTCATGTGTCGACCGACGTCGGTGCATAAAAGACGGACATACACTGTTGGTGGGGGACCGATGGCGGTCAAGGGTGACCGGTACCGGTCACCATGGGTAGGAGGTAAGGTTGTGAAATTTGTTGTGTTGGTTTGTTGTAGGCGGGTAGGATAGAGTTTGGGGGTGAAGGGGGAGAAGGTAGAGTTGCTAGGAAAGGTTATTGGGGTGGGGGGTAATCGGGTGGAGTATGAGTGGGGAGGTTTGTAGGGTGTGGGATAGGTAAAGGGGATATTGTAGATGTTTGTTGGGTGGGGTTATTGATGTTGAGGGAGATGAGGTGTTTTAGGTTTGATTGGAGTGGGTAGGATATTTAAAGAAGGACCATAAGAGTGAGAGGAATTTATAGATGTATAGGGTAAGATAGGTGGGTGTAGATGTGTTTATAGAGTCGGGTTGTGATTGGGTGGGTGAGTGAGTATAGAGGGTTAAGGTAGTTATTTTGTAAAGGGTAGGCCTGATGGAGTGGGTTGTTTTTGCGCAGCACGCAAAGGTGACGATGCGGATCGATGCCACCCTACTTGGGGCGGATGCGGCCACATGTGACTGCAGCGCATGGGTAGTCATGCAGAGGTTGGACTTGGCGGAGTCCAGAGGTATAGGGCTGTGGATAGGGACCATAGCCTGATGGTTGCCCTCATCGAGAGATGGGATCCGGTAACCAATGTCTTCCATCTCCCTACTGGAGAGATGACAGTCACACTAGAGGATGTGTATCGCATCCTGAGACTACCGATCATAGGTGAGGTGGTGTTCCAGGTGGATGTTGAGATAACGATGGATAGCATCCTGCAGGTATTTGGGGATGCAGCCCCATTGATTACGTACCATAGTGTGAGCATCTGCTATGGTGAAATGTATCGCGCGCATTGACTGGGAGACACGGCTTGTCATGCGATGATGATTGGTATCACTGCTTCGCCTCCCGACTCGGAGGGAAGCCGCTTCCCACGAGCTCGATGGGAGTATTACATGAGATGGTGGAGGAGCACACTTTGCATGCATGGGTACCGGTGTATTTGGTGCAGCTATATAGAGAGCTCTCGGGCTATCGCCGTATGAGGTGATTCGGGATATGTTTGACATTCTTGTTACACTACTGGGCCTACAAGCATATCGTGTGTTTACGACCAGTAGGGTTGCCCCAGTAGCCGAGGCCACAGGTAGTTTATAGGTATGGGTTTCAGAGGTGGTTGGGGGTCGTGGGCCAGCCACGAGCAGTTATCACAGGGCGAGATGTCACGTATTACAGGCATATGTTAGAGGGCCTGACCGTACTAGATATTATATGGAGGCCATACAGAGGCCATCAGCCTTGTGGAGGAGCCTGAGCATAGCTGTGATGGATCCAGTACATCTTCTGGATAGCTGGACAGAGACCCGGGGAGTATGAGTGGATTCCCTAGAGGGTACGGACGACGGCAGATTGGGCATACAACAGATGAGCCACCTCCCTTCCCACAGTATCAGAGGGAGGATGTAGAGGCACCACTGCCTGTACCGCAGCCATTTGACCTAGTCTGGGTAGCAGAGAGACCGGCCGATGATACGGTGGACGACGCCAGAGTTACAGGTTCCTTTTTGGTTTGGTGGGCAGGGCAGAGGGCAGCCATGAGAGCACAACCCGCACAACCAGATTTGGTAGCTGTTATAGCGGAGAGGGACCATCTCTTGGGTCAGGTGTAGTTATTATAGGCAGCTTCTGCCTGCACGCAGCATAGATCGAGTGCTACAGGCGGTTGGCTTGAGCACAGGACAGCAAAGGCATGTGCATAGCCTCAGTCCATATCCCTGTTCAAGCAGAGACACAAATCCCTATTCAGGCTCCGATGGTAGCTCCACCGCCACCACAGGTACAGGCTAAGGGTGTACAGGTAGGCGGGGCCCAATACATGGAGGCGAGAGCGGAGGCCTGATATTATCAGGACGTACTAGATGGTACCTGCAGTGCGAGTATCAACCATATGCGGCTCATGTAGAGCTAAGACTTCCTGAGTCACAGTCACAGGGACCGCAACCACGGCATGGTGGGTCGGTTATAGGTAGGAGGCAAGATCTCGGCATAGGGGCAAGCTGAGGGATGGACCGAGGGAGGGGGAGAGAGCTGAGTCACCCCAGGAGCAGAGATGGGTTTTATTGATTTGATAGAGGATTTGTTGATAGAGACACCGAGTCTACGAACCAAGTGTGTATATAGAGGCACAGGTGCCCTCATAGGATTTATATATTTATTTTTGTTGGATATACCACCTGCCTACAGTGAGTACATTTTGTATAGTTAATATCGGCTGCATGAGTGAGTATATTTTTTTTACATGAGAGATTCTGAGCCGAGTCGAGATTTCTGAGAGATAGTGGCCTACGTGCCGACTTTGTATTTTGGATTATAGAGGCCCCATGCAGGCAATTTGTATATGTTGACATTGATTTGAGGATATATATAGATGATGAGGTTGATCCACATGGTGTGTATAATGTTTGATTTGATGCATATATTAAAATGTTGTATGTGTTTTGTCGATGGTAGTGGAATTTGATGTATATATATAGATGATGTTGATGATGTTTTGATGATATGCATATGTTTTGAAATGTTGATGTTTATTATGATGATGGATGTTGATAGTGATGTCGTTTATGCAGGGAAAAGAGGTGGGCTCTGCCAAAAAATTCAAAAAAGACAAAGAAAAGGATTAGGTTTAAGCAAGAGGAGACAGATGACCGATATCGGTTAGATAACCGATGTCCTGGCCACAATCTTGACGACATCGTCACCTAACCGATATCGGTTACTCTTAAACGAGCTTTTCTAAAAATAGAAAAGCTTGGGAGGCAACTGAAATCTTATTTTTAGAGTCATGCAACATGTTAAAAACGAAGATGTGAGGTCAATTTGTTGACGCGATACTGGTGTAATCATGAGGAGAAGTGAGTGATAAGGAGGAAAGATACAGTAAAGGGATCGTGGGCTTCGATTAAGAAGGCGTAAAGGCAAGTAATAGTGAAGAGGGTGGTGAACATGGCTGAACAAGGAGAAGCATCCAATGGCAGAGAGGAGAGGGAAGACAGTTCCACTCAAACCGCCGCATCCCATCGTGTATAATTTTTGGTTGGAATTAAATTATTGCATGCGTATGAATGGGATGTGGGAAGGTAAGTGGGTAGAGATGAAAAAGAAAGGTGATAGGAAAGGGTTTGGGATGGGGTGAGTGTTATGGGGTAGGTAATCAGGGGTGTCGGATATGTTTTTAGATATAGAGAGGCGCAAACAAGTGAATAAGTTATCATAGGTGGTGTTTTTGAGCAGGGTAGATGGAATTGATAGTGACCGATATCGTTTAGGAATAACCGGTATCGGTTAGGTAACTCGGTATCGGTTATCTATAACTGATATCGGTTACTGTGTAAAGTTGCGGATTGTGATAAAAAACATGTGGGAATTTATTTGTTGATTTGTTGTTTGTTGGTTTGATGTGTGTAGGCATAGGTAGGGTTGAGGATGAATGATAGGGTGCCAGCTTTGTTGTCACGGGTCCGAGCGGATGTAACACCAGCTAAGTGGGCATTAATAAACTGTGTGGGGTTAAGCGGAATCCACTATTATTCACGAATCACACGCAATCATGCTATGTTGCAGGCGCTGATTGAGAGATGGAATCTTGAAAAGAATACCTTCTATCTGCCAACAGGGGAGATGACAGTGACGTTAGAAGATGTGTTTTGAATTTTGAGACTTCCAATTACAGGAAGACCAGTGTATCAGGTAGGGCCTAATGTGGCGCGTGCAGCGATAACGGCAGTATTTGGTCCAGCCACACGAGATTTGACACAGTGAGGTTTGACATTCACTTATGGTATAATGTTTGCAGCACACCCTAAGGCAACAAGGTTGGCCATGGTATTAATGATAGCAGTGGGGTATTATGCATTACCTAGAGCAGACGAGGGAAGATTTCCAAAATCATTGATGTGTATTATTCGGGAAATGATAGAAGGGAGCGTGACTTTCGCATGGGCACCCGCATATCTGGCGGAGCTATACAGGGGTTTATGGGCATGCAGGTGAAATCACAGGACTACACTAGATTGTGCATACTTATTACATTGTTAGGCCTATAAGCACATTGTGTGTGTGCGACCATTAGGCCGACCCATCCAAGCAGGAGAGACATGAGTGCAACGGTTGGGATTCAATTTGTGGGTCCGACCATGATAGATGACGCCGAGTATTATAGGTAGATGTGGGAGATGGTGATGATTACGGATATCTGTTGGAGGCCTTATGAGAACTATATGGTGACGGTGAACATAGCCGAGGATTTGAGGGGTGTAGAGCGATTGAGGTGGATCGCGGGACATAGGCCAGGTGAGTACGAGAGGATTCCTCTAGATCGCGTGTGGCGAAAATTTGGATTTGTTCAGGATATACCCATGGCTCATAGATCATATAGAAGGATCGACGCCGAGGCACCATTCTCACCTCCATGGCCGACACTTCCAGAAGGACCAGAAGAGACAAAGCACGGTGATCGCAGGTAATGGATGTAGGAGTGACAGAGTCTTATAGATTATGGTGGGCAACAGAGCTGCAAGATACACATGAGAGGGCCGATCATCCTGACATAGCTGTGATTACCATGGAGAGAGACCGCCAGAGGGTTTAGTTCACCAGCTTCAAACACAGGTGAACGAGACCACAGGATTGTTAGAGGCTTCGCAGTCTCGAGTGGAGAGACTAGAGGCAAGAGTCCTCCACGCGAGAGGGCAGATTCATATGTTACAGGAGAGATTGGTGGATCAGTGGGAGGAACCAATAGCAGTGGTACCTTTGAGTACGGAGAGGCTAGGTGAGCAGCGTCGACGATCACCATCACTTCCTGGTTCGGGACGAGGCGCGGGGGTCTAAGTGAGTTTCATACATAGGGGTAGAAGAATAAATAAAGATTCCAACTTGTCAGGCCGATGATAGAGAAGATGTATTTGTTTAACATCTAAATAAAATGGAATATGTATGTTGATTTGAGTTTGTGATAATTATAAGAATGTTTGTGTTTTGAATGTTTGGATTAAAAAAGGACAAAGGTGAGTGTTATCAATATAAATATGCAAAAATATTTATATTTTAAGTAAAACACAACACATGATAGGTGATGGTAGGGGATGGTCGAGCTAACCTTGGGAGACCCCATGTCTCCTAAGTGCTACCTACATAGCCCATTGCACAAAGCAAGGAGGGGCCTCAGACTGATGTAGTTCTCCCTTAGGACCAGGGAGAGGTGAATTCACGTAATTTAGTTGTGGTTAGGCAATTTGTTGGTTGGTAAAAGTTTGATGTTGGTAGAGTAATGTTGTTGGTGTGGGTATAGGTGAAGTGAGGGTTAGCTTACCCAAGCATAGGAAACCGTGTCCTAATTAAGGTCAACACACAATCCTAGATTCGAGTAAAAGAGGCAAAAGTGTCCCATAGTTGGAAAGAGCTAAACACACCACATATTATCATAGGATGAGCTTGAATCCCTAGGTACCTTGCATAGGTGAGAAGTTGATAGGTGAAAAGAGTTGTATAATCACAAGATATCGAATATATGTCATGTCCCTTGAATATTTTTGTTTGGAAGAATGGTGAGGTGAGGTGGATGGTATAGCTAGGGTGCAGAGAACTTGTTATAAGGTGATTATTCTGACGAAGGAGAACCAAACCTAAATAGACAATTCCATGACGAAAAAGTGTTTTTGAATATTGCTTTTATTTTTTTGGATATAGACTTATCGATGCGGGAAGTCTACATGGGATATGCATTTTGTTGTTCTTGAGGTCTTCATGAAGCTGATCAATGCAAGAAGCTTTTGATAGAGGCTGACTTTGTATAACTATCCTTCGAGGGAACAGTCTACTTATAGTAGCAAACACGGCGTTGCACATAGTTGTCCTTTGAGGGAGCAGTCTACTTATAGTAGCAGATGCAGCTTTTGCACATAGTTGTCCTTCGAGGGAGCAGTCTACTTATAGTAGCAGATGCAGCTTTGCACATAGCTGTCCTTCGAGGGAGTCTAGTTTATAGCATGGAGGTCTAGATGTCTGTTTGGCATGAAGCATCTAGTTTTGTAGGAAGTTTGACTCAAGAATATCCTAATTGTATAACCGAGAACTTGTTATTTTGATATTTTTAAGTCATGGACCGACTAAAAGGAGAAGGCATCTTTAAGAGGAGGTGATGATCAAACCATGTGAGCTTGATTCTACTTTGAGATGCATGAAACAAGGTGTATGAGGTGGTAAATGAGCTCAAGGGACGAGCATAAGGTAGATAAGAAGTGATGTAACACTAAATTCAACAAAGTAGAATGGTCGGAGATACAAGGCATTAGGGGTTGAGTTCAGAGTTTATAATTAAGCGAAGCTAAACGATAAGTACCGATCTATAAGTGTGAGTGATAATGTAAGGCCCAATCCAATTAGGAGTAAATTTTCACGTTTGCTCTTTCCTAGTTTGGTTACATGTTGATTCTCTTTGAGGACAATATCACCAATTTTAAAGGTACGCTCATGAATTCACTTATCATAAGCACGCTTGATGCGCTTTTGATAAATTTGAAGGTGGTTAAGAGTTGTAAGACGACGCTCGTCAAGAAGCTCCAATTGGGCTAACCGCTCTTGGTGGAAGTCATCATTGGTGAGAATATCCGGAGAGATATTCGAGGGAAGGGATTTGTATTTCGAGAGGCAAGACACCTTGGTACCATACACCAGAGAGAATGGTGTGGTATTAGTGGAAGTATGAATGCTGGTACGATAAGCCCAAAGGGCAAAGGGGATGTGATCATGCCAATTTTGACCAGAATCGTTAACGACTTTCATGAGAATTTTGGTTAAAGTTTTGTTAGAAGATTTGGCTTGACCATTTGTTTATGGATAGTAGGGTGACGAGAAGCTAATTTTGATACCAAAGTTGTCGCAAAGGGCTCGTAACAGCTTATTTTTGAAAGATTTACCATTATCGGTTATCAGGCGATGAGGAACACCGAAACGGAAAATAATGTGATGATTGATGAATTCAACAATTTTCTCCTTTTTGGTTGAAATGAGTGGAACGGCCTCCACCCATTTAGTGTAATATTCGGTTTCCGTGATGATCCAACGGTGACGTTGCGAAGAAGGTGGATGAATCTCACCAATAAGGTCCAAACCCCATTGTGAGAAAGGCCAAAGATCTCGTGCGACCTGTAGCAGATGGCTGGGAGTATGTTGAAGGTTGGCATGTTGTTGACACATAACACAACGCTTAACATATTCACAGCAGTCTTTATTAAGAGTAGGCCAATAATATCCTAGGTAAAGGATCTACTTGGCCATGGCAAAGCCACTAAAGTGCCCACCACAAATTCCGTCATGGACTTGTTGGATGGTATGAGTGACTTGGTACTGGTTAGACATCGAAGGAGGATACCATCAAAGCCACGTTTATAGAGTCCCCCATGACAACATAACGAGAAACACCTTTAAGAAAAGCGTGTTTGCCATTACTATTAAGGTTAGGTGGGAGAATAGAGTTTGTAAGGTAGTCATGAAATTGGTGATACCAGGTATCCTGTGAGTCAGCAGATGCATTATTTACCATACAAACATCTGGGACTAAGTAAGATGGGGCAAAGAGTTGTTGGACCAAGAAAAATATGTCAGAATCAGTTGGTGATGCAGGAATTTGCGAGGCTAAGCAAGCCATAGTATCCGCAAATTTATTAGTTGAGTGTGGAACGGTTTGGATAGTATAATGGGTAAATAAGGTCAAAAGTGAATCTACGTAACGTTTGTACTTTTGAAGTTCCTCATTTTTACATTGGTAGATGCCAGTGACTTGATTTACTACCAATTGAGAGTCACTGAAAATGTGAATAGACTTCACACCTAAGTGTAACACAACATGGAGACCCAAAACAAGTGCCTCGTATTCCGCTGTATTGTTAGTGTAGGGGAAATCGAGCTTGAATGAAAGAGGCATAGGTTCACCTTCAAGAGGAATGAGAACAACACCCACCCCTCTACCGCATTGGCATTTAGATCCATCGAAGAAGAGAGTCATCGGATAAGACGCATCACTGAGCGAAAGAGTTGCGATGAGTTCATCAGGGAAAGTAAAATTGGTAAATTGTTCCCCAGCTAAAGGGGCTTCCGCGAGTTGGTCTACGATAGTTTTTCCTTTGACTGATTTCTGGTGTACGAACTCAAGGTCGAGGTTGGTGAGGAGCATAAGCCATCGGGTGATACGTTGGTTTAGATGAGGTTTGGCATACATATAATGTATGGGGTCAGTGTTGGTGATGACAAAAAATTGTGATTCAAGAGGTAATGTCGGAGTTTGGTGGCCACAAATGATAGGGCTAGGCACAACTTTTCGACATGTGTATACCTAGTTTCGTAATCCACAAGAGTACGGCTTATATAATAAACTACTTGTTCTCGATGTTCGAGTCACAATGTGTGAGCATGGCTCCTATAGACATGGTCGGTGGTAGAAAGGTAAAGGTAGAAAGGGTGATCGTCCTGAGGTGGGATAAGCACGGGTGGCTGCAAGAGATAAGTTTTAAGAGCCTCAAAGGCTTTGTGGCACTCCTCGCTCCATTGAAAGACAATGTCCTTTTTAAGGAGATGATGGAAAGGTTGACATCAATCCGAGAGTTGTGAGATGAAATGACGGATAGATTGGAGTTTTCCCTGTAAACTACACAATTGTTTTAGGTTAGTGGGTGGGGGCATTTCTAAAATAGCTTTGACTTTAGCGGGGTCAACCTCAATGCCACACAAAGAGATGATAAAGCCAAGGAGTTTTCCTGAAAGGACGCCAAAGACACATTTCTTTGGCTAAAGACGAACACAGTATTATAACAGGTGGTCAAAAATAATGGTTAAAACATCGAGATGTTCACTGCGATGTTTGGATTTTCCAAGAAGATCATCAACATAATCCTCAAGGATAGTGTGCATAATGTCATGAAAAATGTAAGTCATAGCCTGTTGATAGGTTGCACCAACATTCTCAAGGCCAAATGACATGACACGATAGCGAGAAGGTGCCTTAGGGGGTAATGAAGGCGTTTTATGTTGATCGGTTGGGGCTAAAATTTGATTATATCCCGAGAAACCATCCATGAGAGAAAGCATCTCATGGCCCGTAGTGAGATCGACAAGTTGATCAATACTAGGTAGGGGGAAGTCATCCTTTGGGAAAGCGAGGTTAAGATCCTGGAAATCCGTACATATCTGAAGTCCCCCCGTCACTTTAGTGACAGGTACAACATTAGAAATCCATTGCGGATAGTCAATAGGTAAGATGAAAGAGACAGAAAGGATTCGTTGAAGCTCTTCTTTAACCAAGAGAGCAATGCGTGGATGCATTTTTCTCATCTTTTGTTTAACTGGTTTAGAGTCTGGTTTTAGAGTGATGTTATGGACAAGCAATGTCGTGGATCAATTCTGGCATGTCGACGTAGGACTAAGCAAAAGCTTGATTGCGGGCACAAAGAAAGGTAGTGAATGCAACTTGTTCTGATGCATCAAGAGATTGTCTGATCTTTACAATGTGAGGATCGTCCTCTGTGTGGATGTTGATTTCTAAAGTTGACTCATTCAACATATTTTGGGTTTCAGATGGTAAGGTGCATTGAATATAAGAGTTATCCGCACCAAGGTAGGTGAGGATGGAGTCATCATCCTGGCACTCCACAACATTAATTGAAGGCAGGTCTTCTTCGATCATGTCTGGATGTAAAAGGGGGAGAGAAGATGGGTCCTCACCATCGCGTTGATAAGTGAGAGGACTTAGGAAGATAGCATTCACGAAAAAAAAAATTAGGAGGGATAGATTGTGGTCTATCGACTCCGTAGGTGAAGATGGTAAAATGGGCGATAATTTTTCGGAATGGGTGAATTCGTCATTTTCCGGATACAATCGATGACACGAGGTTTCTTCTAGTGTAGGTGGTTCAGAAAACCCAAGACCACTACGATCTTTGTGTTTGCATGTTGTTATGGGAATAACCGTATGTCATCCTTGCTCATAAAGACCGAAACCAAAACCTTTCCAAGCACAACGCGTCAGGAAGGTGAGGTGAAATGACGGTTGGTTAGATATTGAAAATCTGATTGGAAGGGAACCACACCAAGGGGAGGTTTGGGGGTGACAGAGGATGTGTCAACACCCCCATACGTTAGGTTGGTGTGGCAATTAGGTGGTCCGTAGGAGATCACCTCCCCCACACGATGGTCGTAGTTAGGATGCGCATGTAACTGTCCATACTCTTGTGGGGTATGGAAGGTGCTAACATTGTATAGGTGGTACTCCCCCAGTGTAAGGCATTGAAAAACACCTACCAAGGGATCCGAGGTTGGGATGTTGTCCGTGGGAAAGGAAGAAGTATTTGCGTCGGTGGTTTCATTGGTCGAAGGTGTGGGTGTGGCTAAGGTGGATGGTTGAGGCATGGTTGAAGTAGATGGTTGGGTTGGATCAATGGGTGTCTTGGCAGTACAAGCACATCATTAGGGTGGTATAACATATTACAGGTTTTGAAGGGGGAAGCGTCAGCTATGACGGTGTATGACTTCCCTTCATACTCGAATTTGATGCATCTATGTAAGGTGGAGGGAACGCATCCCATAGCCTAGATCTAAGGGCGGCCTAACAACATGTTGTATTGGAATTCTCCCTCAAGGACATAGAAGAGTTCGGGTAAGGTACGTGGCCCTACATGAATGTTAAGGATCATGGTGCCTAGGGTAGAAGTAACACCATCATTGAATGAATGCAACATGGTGGGGTTGGCACACATGCAGCTAGGAGGGATATTCATATGTTGGAAGGCTTTAGAAGAGATGATGTTTAGGCTAAGACCTTTCCAAGTCGATCATAACATGACATACCCGGATGTCCCGGATGTAAGCCGAGATTAAAAGAGCAAGGTTAGGATCTTCTACACCAAAGACGACAATTTTTTTCGAAAACCGCAAAGACAGCGGCTTGTCAGTACAGGGACAGAGGTGGTTGTGGAGGTAGGTTGTTTGGTGAGAGAGGCAACGTGGTTGGGTGTGAAGATGGAGGTGACGGGAAAGGTTTCATTAGGTAGGACCTCTATCCCTTGGAGGATCTCAATTAGAGCTTGTCGATGAGATTCAGATGTTTGAATGAGATCATAAAGTGTCATTTTTACAGGAGATTGGTGAAGTTGTTTGATCATGGTACGATGGGAAACTCCATCAGAGACTGGATAGGTAGGTCCACGAATAACCACTTTAGGTGGTGGTGCGATCGGGATGGTGGAAGAAGAAAGAGAGGCCGCAGGTGTGCTTTCTTTAGCTTTTCCATTATTTTTCTGACCTTGAGTAGCAATGCTAATCATGTTGATCTCATGAATACGAGAGGAGGAAGATGGCAGGGATAAGTCATTGTTCTCGAGAGGTGGGGTTGTAATGATGATAGATTTTGGTGAGGTGGGGATAGGTGGTAAAGGAGAAGGGATCGAAGCTAGGGGCTTCTCTCTCCGTAAGTTGTCTTTCTGAGATTGTCTATCCGAGATAGGCAACTGGCGAAGGATGGCTTTCAAAGCTTTGCATCCTTCTACATTGTGTCCTGGTGTGCAGTGGTAAGCACAGATTTTAGATTCATCATAACCTATAGGTCGAGGTTTAGATGGATCATAGGGTCTGAGTGGGGGTAGGGAAATGGTCGCATCCTCTATCAGCATATCAAGGATCTTGGCGTAAGATCCTTTGAGCGGGTCAAATGAAGATGAGGCTATTGATTGAGTGGGTGAGATTATTGATTGTTTTGGTAATGGTTGGGTATGAGTGGTTTCATACGGGTGGTGGTTTAGGCAAGGGATTTTGATGATCAGTTTTAACTATGCGTGGCTTCTTCTGCGCAGAAGTCATGTTGAGTTGGTTAGATGATGAGGCCACAGATGACGTGGTGGTAGGAAACAACCACGGGGAAAGAGGAGCGGACAAAGCAAACAAGTCCTTTGATGATCGAGTTTGCTCGGGGTTGGTAGGTAGGCTGATACTTGGGGCAACAAAGTGTTGAGATGCCTTTGGATTTTATTATGGGTGCAGAAGGTACGTCGTGTTAAAGAAGACGTGGGAGGCATGATGTATTGAGGCAAGGTGGAGGGATGAGGCCCCAATATAAAAGGTAAGATTGACGGTGAGGGTTGAAGCCATGCTTGCTATACTGGTGTGATCGGGGCGAGGGTTTTAGGTGTGGCAGAGGCATAGATTGGACTCGAGGAGATTAGGCCTATCTCCTAAGTGGATTAACGACTTTATTTTTGGATAATTCTAACCATTTAATTGGGTGCATCAAGTGGTGGGTATTGGTAAATTCCCAAGCGTAGGGGAAGGTTTGGTTAGGTTGATAGAGGTTGATGAGGTATTCGGTGGAGATGAGGGGGGTGGAGGTGAGGTCATAGGCATTTTGAGATTTTGTAAAAACTTTGGGTATATGGTAGAGGTGTCTGGACTAGTCGTTTGCATTTGAGTAGAGCATGGTGTTCTCAAACATGCCCATAAGAGTTGTCTATCTTATAAGGGATGACAATCTTCACGTATGGATGGGCATTTTGATATGGAAGATAAGTGGGTTGTGATTCCGGTCCACCGGGGTGTGATATAGGGACGAATGAGGTGTCTTGTATCAAAGGGTGTTAAGGGGTTAACCGGTCATTGGAAAGATTTAGGTGATAAAGAAGCTGATAGGGAGGAGGGCATGTTCTAGAGGATCTGTCCCGATTAAGGAATTTGGAGATGTAGACTAGAGGGGTTTCTCTTCTAAGGATGACAAAAATGTGGCGATCCTTCTTCTTTTGCAGCAAGAATGGTGGAAGGAGATGTTTGGGCAATTGATAAGTTGGATAACATCCACTCACAATCTTGCAGGGATGTGGTGTAAGAAGGCTCTTCTGTGAGAAGAGAACGCTGGGTGGTTGGTTCCTTTATGGGCAAAGGAATAACGGGGCTTTCCTCTTGTCCTGATGAAGGAGAAGGGGGTGAGGACTCTTGCGTCGGTGAAGAGGCTCGATTCAGAATTTCTTCGATGGAAGCCCTTGGTTGGGAGTTGAAAACCACATGGATCTCATGCACACTCTTCTCCTCGGCTAAGGTTTCTTGGTTTGTGTTACTGTTAGAGGAATGGTTTGGAAATGGTTTGTTGAAGATTTTTAAATTTCGATTAGCAGGGGCATTAGGATTATCAAGGGTTATATCCCCTGCATCAACCATTTCCTGCACTATGTTTTTCAACATCTTGCAGTTTTCGTGGCTATGTCCCTTCACGTGATGGAAGTTACAGAAGTCATTTTCTTTATACCAAGACGGTATAGCGTGGGCGGAATCGAGCCCAAAGTGAGGTTTAACAGGAGGCAAGGTGATAGCTCCTGCTTTAAGCAATTTGTCCAAGATCACATCATAAGTTTCTCCCAAGGGAGTGTACTTGATGGGCTCGGCTTTATACTTATAGGTGGATTTTGGTTGGGTATAAGATGGTGCTTGAGATTTGACCATTACCGCGTGTACAGCTCCTTTTGATTTCAAAGCAGCCGATGTGTGAGAGCTGGTGGTGTTGGGCTTGTTAGTGGAGTCCGGGTTCGAAATTTGAGTTTTTGTTGCAACTTCAATTTCTCCTCCTCTAAGGCCCGAATCTCTAGTTTCGATCCATAGTAAAGGCCTCATCAAAGGTGAGGAAAGTTTGAATTTGGAGGGTGGGAGAAATGTGTTTAGCATAGGCCTGCGTAAAAAGTTCAATGAGCTCGGCCTGAGGTAAGGCATAAGTAAGTTGGTTGATGAGGCCCTGCCATCGTCCAACGAAATCTGCGATAGACTCATCTTCAAATTTTCGGATGGCATAGAGGTCGGTAATAGATACTTTCTTGGCAATATTGATGGAGAAGTGATCCAAGAAAGATTGGGCTAACTGGTTAAAGGAGAAGATTGAGTCTTTGGGCTAAAGCACCGTACCACTCCAAGGCAGAGTCTGATAAGGACATGGGGAATGTATAGAGTAGTAAGGCATCGTCATGAGCAATCAGATAGCAGGCATGTCTAAATGATCGCAAGTGTTGTTGAGGGTCCTCCTTACTATTAAAGCGAGTAAATTTTGGTAATTCCCATTGAGGAGGATATGTATGAAGGGGGACAGAAGGGTGAATAGGCTCCCGAAAAACTTGCTCGTATGTCAGGGTGTTATGGTTTCCTAAAACAGAAGCCTCAAGATTTTGCATCTTGTCCATCATCTGTTTAATTAAATCATTGGTTGGGTTAGATGATGGTGTTGTCGTTGTAAACGAGAGGAGGATTAGGCCAAGATCCGCTACTAGACAATGGTGGGATTAAATGTTGATAAGGTATCGATGATGAATGTGTTGGGGCGACCGAATAAGGATGTCCTATATAAGATGTTGAGGCCACTGGATGAGGTTACGGAAATGAAAAGGTGGGCGGAGCCTGAGAGGGAAAGCTCGTGTGAATAGGTGGTAGAGAACAAGTTATGAAAGAGGCAACCTGCGAGAGAGATGAGGTAGGGGTAGTGGATGGTAGTGATATGTGGGGCCCTAGATTAACCAGAGGAAAGCCAATTGGTGCAGTATGGACCATCGAATCCACTGAGCTGGGAGACGGGGCTAAGGATGAAGATGGTGAGGCGGAGTTATTAGGTGGGGAAGGAGCTAAGTGGGTGGCTATACTAATAGGCATACCCAAGAGGAGCTGACCGTCGGGTGTACGGTCAGGGGTATGAGACAAATAATACTGTATGGCACCAAGATTAGCATCCAAAAATTTAGCAAAATCCGGATCTCCAACAGAGATCTTGGGAAAAGCATTGGTGTCTGTAGGATTCCCCATAGGATGCGAAGGGGGTGACTCAGGCAAAGACATGGAACAAGCATGTGAAACCATGGCTGCAGCTTGTTTCCCAGTGATAACAACCATGGACAAGAGGATACAATGAGAGAATTAATCAATCGGAATAGAAAACGTGACAAAATGTTGGAATTGGTAGGTTACTGGTTTGTCAGAATCAGAAAACACAGAATGGCGATATCGGCCCAGTAACCTCCGTCACCCAATAACCAGTGTCGGTAGAAGAGGACGGTGTTGGTTCTTGTGAAGGCAAAAGAGAGAATGTAAGAGGTGTTGGTTTGGGAGAACAAGGCTTAGTATACCTACCAGCCACATGTCAAGTGATAAGCGAGATAGGATATAACAGAGAAACAACACCGAAAGAAAAACAGAAAACAAGTAAGATGCACAAGAAAATCAAGAGACTAACCCTAGGATTAGTTTTAATCACTTTTGGGCTTATGCCTTAGATGCCGAGATGATGTCAATCCTAAACAAAATATCTAAGGGAGATGTCAAGTTTGTTTTGGCTTGTAAGGCTACCTCAATCGGGTGGAGGAATACTTGTGGGAAAGGGGGATGTTTGAGATGTCGTGTAGATTATGATGTGATTTGGTATGTGTTGTGCAGTGAGAGTAAGATTAATTTCTCGTCAATACCGTGGATATCACCCCCACGTGTATGACCTGTTACTTAATCTACGTTCACTAGAATTAAAAATAGCAAGCAAGAATGTGATGCACGTGTTTTAAACCCAAATCGAAAATGATATTCGATGAAGCAAAGAAGATGACTTTCACTAATGCAAAGATGTGAAAGAAAGACAAATTCTTTTACCAAAATGACAAAATATTTTGTGAATATTTAGAAGAAAAAAATAGCAAGTGTGCTCCCTATATGAAAACAAGCAAGAAAGAAAGAAACCCGAATAGGGTCCCCACTAAGGCGTGCCAAAATGTTTCACACATAATTTCTAGTTCCAGAATAGAGTTGCTTCTACCCTTTCATTCTCTTGAGAAACAGATAAGGGGTTAGGGCTAGGAGGAATACCTGTTGAGTGTTGGGAGGGTGTGCGCATACCGTAGAGAGATCAGACTGATTGTGAAGAACTCCTTTTTGTCTGGGAAGGACTACCTGTAGATAAGAATGCAAGACCACCGATTTTAGTTAGACAATAAGTAAAGGAAGGCGCCTTGGGCCTAGGAAATACTAAAATTCCTTTCGAAAGTGGTCAGTTCCTTTTAATATAAATTATTGAAAATGATAATAAAGAAGCTATTGCAAAATCACGATTTAGTTACCTTGTTACTAAAAGCAATAGAGACTAAACTACACATAATAAAACGTCATTCGTTTATTTGGTCACTAGTTATTGATATGTTCGAGATCAAGTTACGAGGATAGACCAGCTGAATCGAGGTTGTTAGGAGATAAATAGGTGAAAGGTTGGTTTTGGTATAAGTCACAATGACTGATGCTTTGGTCATCTGGATAAGCAATCGCGGTTATAAAACCGCTACGGTAGGGGATAACCGATATCGGTAGGGGCGAGTGATTCGTGGGGCTTCGGGTAGAGGTTGATTATAGGATGGTTATGGGGTTTTTAAGGTTGGTAGATGGTTAGGGGAATAGTAAGGAAATGGAGAAAACTCAGAAAGTGAGAAATTTGTCTTCCTGGGCAATATAGGGATGGATGAATGAAGGTTAGGTGCGAGGGTGTCACGGGTGTTAGATCCGGGGTGAGTTTATAATTACTATCAATCAAAAGTTCACGAAGTGGAGCCTAGAAGCATATAAGATACTACTTACTACTTTCTGATGAGGATACATGTCCGAGGAATGTGGTGACGAAGGTAAAGCTCAGGTGGGACGATCCGACAATCGAAAGTGAGCTGATGAAGCTATCCTCTGACTCTCCCAATGTTTGGATGAGTGTGACAGTGATCTCGTTGATCAGTTATAGTCTTGGACTCAATGCTCTTCTCTACAAACTCTTTTCTCCTTCTCACTTGTCTCTCCCTTGCAAATGGATTCGGATCCTTGTTTTTGGTTGGGGGAGGTCATTTACAGGGAACCAATGTCGGTTGCCTAACTGACGCTTGAGCTGCGTAGGGACCCATGTGTCGGTTAGGTCAAAGTTGGCTACTTTTAGTAAAATAGCCAACTTTCCCTCCTTTTCTCCCGAGGGTTAGTTGTGGGCTTGGTCAAGTCATTATTAGGTTCGTTTTGATGGTGGGTGAGGGGTGATGAGTCATGGGTGTGGGTCTGGACCAAGTCATAGGTCTTAATTAGGTTAGTTTAGGGTTAGGGCTAGGTCATTAGTGAGGTGGCGAGGTGAGGTGGCAGGGTTGGAGATGTGGATTTATTAATTATAAGGTAATTAATAAATAATTTAGTGTGTAAGGTTTTAGGTGGTGAGGTAGGGTTAGGTTGCGGGGACGAGATACGGGTACATGTGGTGTCGTAAGACCCAAATTTGGTGTCTACACAATTCACATGATAGCTGATTTAACCCATAATGGTATTGATTTTAGGACAACTATTAGCAAGAGCAAATATATGGAGGAAAAAAAAAAGAAGATACGATACTTTTAAAAGTGTCATCTTGAAAGAAAGTGTGGATGGTGACATGATCAATAAGAGGAGTGTTGATTATCTAAACACAATGTTTGAGGAGCTGGAGGATAACTATTGTAGTCCTGGTTGAATAAGCATGTATGACGGAGCAGGCCTTGTCGGGAAAGGAACCATCTTATCCAAATATGGGAAAATGTGTTGAATAACATTGACATACCAACATCAACACAATCATTTGAACCAAAGTCTAAGATTGAAGATAATTTAAAGATAAAGGAGCTAAACACATTGTCTAAAGAAGTAAAAATGCTTAAGGAAACTGATAATGTAAAGACAGAGGAACTCCAGAGTCTTTAGGTTGTTTTTGATGAAAAAAATATGATATTAATGGTATTTAATAAAAATCAAGAAGAGACCTATTCAACAGTAGCATCACATAGAGTAGAGATAAAGAGATTAATGGAGAAAAACAAGGGGTAACACATTTTGTGTGTGTATCATTTATTGACAATGTTTTTGAGACAAAATGACAGGTCTGAAATAAAGTGCTTAACTCCTTTGGATCTCAAATAAAGTGCTTGTATTATCATGCAAGGAAAATGAGAGGTCTGAAAGGTTGTTTAGTATGTGTCACTCTCCATGTTATACTTTGGGTTTTAAAGAGCGCTTAACCTAGTTGGTGGGTTTGTTTGACATGGGTCTATTTTTCCCACTCAACTTTATTTTGTTGTTCAATACATGGAGAAAAAAACAACATATACGATACTTTTAAAGCTATACAATTCATATGATAGCTGATTTAACCCATAATGGTATTGATTTTAGGACAACTATTAGCAAGATCTCTGTTTAGCATAGTTCTCTGTAACATTCTATTTATTTAATTATGAGAGTAGAGAACCATTCTTTACCATTGCTAGTAAATCAGAACTTTGACTTTTGTACTCGCTGCAACTATCCAATTACTGCTAAATTTACAATGTTAACTTGGGTTTTAGCGTGGTTTAACTCCTTTGGATCTCAAATAAAGTGCTTGTATTATCATGCAAGGAAAATGAGAGGTTTGAAAGGCTGTTTAGGATGTGTCACTCTCCATGTTCTACTTTGGGTTTTGAAGAGCACTTAACTCTTGGTTGGTGGGTTTGTTTGACATGGGTCTATTTTTCCCACTCAATTTTTTTTTGTTGTTCAATACATGGAGAAAAAAACAGCAGATACGATACTTTTAAAGCTATACAATTCATATGATAGCTGATTTAACCCATAATGGTACTGATTTTAGGACAACTATTAGCAAGAGCTCTGTTTAGCATAGTTCTCCATAACATTCTGTTTATTTAATTATGAGAATAGAGAACCATTCTTTAACGTTGCTAGTAAATCATAACTTTGACTTCTGTACTCACTGCAACTATCCAATTACTGCTAAATTTACAACGATAACTTGGATTTTAGTGTGGTTTAACCGCTTTGGATATCAAATAAAGTGCTTATATTATCATGCAAGGAAAATGAGAGGTTTGAAAGGTTGTTTAGTATGTTTCACTCTCCATGTCCTACGTTGGGTTTTCAAGAGCGCTTTACCCGGTTTCGGTTGGTGGGTTTTTTTGACATGGGTCCATTTTTCCCACTCAACGTTTTTTTGTTGTTCAATACATGGAGAAAAAAAAGTAGATACAATACTTTTAAAGCTATACAATTCAAATGATAGCTGATTTAACCCATAATGGTACTAATTTTAGGATAACTATTAAGCAAGAGCTATGTTTAGCATAGTTCCCATAACATTACGTTTATTTAATTATGAGAATAGAGAACCATTCTTTACCGTTTCTAGTAAATCAAAACTTCGACTTCTACACTCGCTTTAACTATCCAATACTGCTAAATTTACAATGTTAACTCGGGTTTTAGCATGGTTTAACTCCTTTGGATCTCAAATAAAGTGCTTGTATTATCATGCAAGGAAATGAGAGGTCTAAAATTTTGTTTAGTATGTGTCACTCTCCATGTTCTGCTTTGGGTTTTGAAGAGTGCTTAACCTAGTTGGTGGGTTTGTTTGACATGGGTCTATTTTTCCCACTCAATTTTTTTTTTTGTTCAATACATGGGAGAAAAAAATTAGATACAATACTTTTAAAGCTATAGAATTCATATGATAGTTAATTTAATCCATAATGGTACTGATTTTAGGATAGCTATTAGCAAGAGCTCTGTTTACCATAATTCTCCGTAACATTCTGTTTATTTAATTATGAGAGTAGAGAACCATTCTTTATCGTTGCTAGTAAATCAAAACTCTGACTTCTGCACTCATGCAACTATCCAATTACTACTAAATTTACAACGTTAACTTGGGTTTTAGCATGGTTTAACTCCTTTGGATCTCAAATAAAGTGCTTGTATTATCATGCAAGGAAAATGAGAGGTTTGAAAGGTTGTTTAGTATGTGTCACTCTCCATGTTCTACTTTGGGTTTTGAAGAGCGCTTAACCTGGTTGGTGGGTTTGTTTGACATGGGTCTATTTTTCCCACTCAACTTTTTTTTTTGTTCAATACATGGAGAAAAAAACAACAGAGACAATACTTTTAAAGCTATAAAATTCATATGATAGCTGATTTAACCCACAATGGTATTGATTTTAGGACAGCTATTAGCAAGAGCTCCATTTAACATAGTTCTTCGTAACATTCTGTTTATTTAATTATGAGAGTAGAGAACCATTATTTACCGTTGTTAGTAAATCATAACTCGACGTATGTACTATTTGTTGCAACTATCCAATTACTACTAAATTTACAATGTTAACTTGGGTTTTAGCATGGTTTAACTCCTTTGGATCTCAAATAAATTGCTTTTATTATCATGTAAGGAAAATGAGAGTTCTGAAAGGTTGTTTAGTATGTGTCACTCTCCATGTTCTACTTTGGGCTTTGAAGAGTCTTGAACTGGTTGGTGGGTTTTTTTGACATGAGTCTATTTTTCCCACTCAACGTTTTTTGATGTTCAATACATGGAGAAAAAAACAACAGATACGATACTTTTAAAGCTATTAAATTCATATGATAGCTGATTTAGCCCATAATGGTACTGATTTTAGGACGGCTATTAGCAAGATCTCTGTTTAGCATAGTTCACCGTAACATTCTATTTATTTAATCATGAGAGTAGAGAACCATTCTTTACCGTTTCTAGTAAATCGAACTCGACTTCGTATATTCGCTGCAACTATCCAATTCGCTAAACTTACAATGTTAACTTGGGTTTTAGAGTGGTTTAACTCCTTTGGATTTCAAATAAAGTGCTTTTATTATCATGTAAGGAAAATGAGAGGTCTTAAAGGGTGTTTAGTATGTGTCACTTTCCATGTTCTACTTTGAGTTTTGAAGAGCACTCAACCCGTTTGGTGGGTTTGTTTGACATGGGTCTATTTTTCCCACTCAACTTTTTTGTTGTTCAATACATGGATATGATACTTTTAAAGCTATATAATTCATTTGATAGCTGAATTAACCCATAATGGTATTAATTTTAGGATAACTATTAGCAAGAGCTCTGTTTAGCATAGTTGATCGTGTAACATTCTGTTTATTTAATTATGACAAGAGAGAACCATTCGTTACCCTGCTAGTAAATCGAACTCTAACTTTTGCACTCGTTGTAACTATCCAATTACTGCTAAATTTACAACATTAACTTGGGTTTTAGCATGGTTTAACTCCTTTGGATCTCAAATAAAGTGCTTAGACCTTCTACAATAGGGTCCCAATGCATTTTTTATCATTATGTCGATCATAGTATTCATGAAATGTTTTCATAGTACTTTTTTGATGAAATTCAGAGAACCTTGTGACATGGCCTCTAAGTTTTAACTCTAGTATTAGTAGCTGTAAAATCAGCTTTGTGTATGTTTTTGTTCAAATTACTTGCTTTGTAGTTTTAGCTTATATTTTGTTTTCCAAGGACAACTTTGTATTAAATATCTTGAAGCTTCATTGGTTTTTCTAATGTCCCCACTTGTGACAAGCTGTAACATACAAGTCAAGGGTTGTTTTTGATGTCTTTATCTTCTTACTCTAATATAATTAATCCTTTTTAGAAAAATAAAATCTAGGTACGATTCATTATTAAAACTTTATTGTTGAATCTTTTATCACGGATACCAACTTATCATATGATTCTAAGAGCAATACATACAAATTGGAAGACAATCATTACACTATTTTTGAAGATTTTATCAAAAAATTAAACAAGATGTAGTTTTTAAATCATTTTGTCTTCATTCTTTTAATTTCTATTTGTTATAGATTATTTAAAAATATTTATGCATTTTCATTTATATTGATTCATTTGTAACACTATAATATTAATTATATTTTTTGGCATGTGTGCAGTGAAAGGTTTGGATAATAATGAAAATGGTGCTCGTTGAGACCATATGAAGACAATGCATTTTTATATTTTATAGGTTAGTGCATGCACTTACTAAAAGATTCAGCTTTTCATAGTTTGGCTAGCCCTTAAGATGCCCTTGAGGAAAAGGGGGTAAGAAGCAAACTCCGCCTAGACATTGCATTCAAAGAAATTAGTTCTGACTTTTCTACAACTTCTCATTTCAGTTTTGTTTCTGTAGTTACAAATTTCAGTTCTCCAGAAGTTTTGAATTTTATTTCCAATCACATTCTCAGATGCATTTTATTTTTCATATTTCAGACATTAAATCTGTTGAGGTTTTAAATTATTTTTCCAATATCAAGATTCTATAATTATTTCATAATATTTTTAGTTAAGATTTACGTTTTCAGAGATCAAGTTTCCTATTTCAAAAATTCAGTTTTATATCTGAACTATTAAGCTTCAGCATATGGACATATGTTTCACTAAATCATTACTCCATGTGTAGTCATTACTCTAATGACATTTGTGAATCTTTTGGAATAATCATAAGGAAAGGAACCCACTTTAGCACATTTTTCCTCATGTATGTTTGATAATAATCTACTTTCAATTATTTATTGATGGATCGTTATGTTTCAAAGCTCCAATTTTAACACTTGGTGGGATGATGTTATCCAAGTTTGATGAGGCTAACTTTACATCTGACCATTTGCATAAATATATTTTAGGATTTTTCAACAAGACCATTTTGTGCATATACATCAACAATTATCCTCCATAATAATATTTAAGAGTTTGATGGCATTATTGCAATAGCCATGAAATGTATATCATGCAACCATTGCATTCTATGATGTCATGTGGATATCTAATTTTGTCAATGAGTTCATGTGCGTTGTTTAATCTACCTAGTTTGCATATGCGCCTATGAGGGGTTTCATCCAGAACTATAACATTTGAAAAAAATTGTACTCAATTATTTTTTTAATGTACATTTGTATTTTATACCAAAGCTCCAAGTTTTGTACAAGATTTTATGATGCTAGCAAACATTGATGCATTGGGATTTACATCTGCAATTGCATTTGATTAAACTTTTGTTGATCTTTTTTGATAAGCTCATTTTGTGCATATCCATAATTATTTGGAGACCATGGAATCACATTTTGTTATTTATATAAAAGACACTTTGTTTATATATTACATTTTTAGATGGTAAACCAGGCTTGCTTAAATGATTGAAGGATTTGAACCCCCATTCATTGTTTGATGAATTTCAATTCCTCATTAGGAAATTGCACTAACCAAATATAAATAGTCTATCAATTAACTTGAGACAAATGTGTTGGGATTCAACTTAGAATGTACTTTTTTGTACTACTATAAGAGTTTAAAATAACACATCTTCATCTTGCAAATAAAATTTAGTACAAGTAATTTCAGGCCCAAATGGTATATTAGACACAAGCAAAGGGTGTTACTAGTAATCCATACAAAAAGACCATATAAAATGGGGTAAGGTGGGTTCAATCAAAGTTAAAGAGGTGTTCTTTTCATCGTATCACAGTGATGACATTTTTGTTCTTGAAATTCTTGGTGACTGATCAATTTTCTATTTTTATTCTAAGTATTGGTGTGTTGTGGAAACTTACGGAGACGAGGCTCCAAGACTTGTAAATGATGGTTAAATTCTAAAATGGGTCTAGATAACTCGGTACATTTTCAAGATGTTCACCCACAACACATGCATACTTGTATAATATTAATGTCAACTTAGATTAATTTATAAATATTCTAAACTAATAAAAAGAACATTAAGCTTATTTTTGGAATCTCAAGATTCCTTTTTGGGCATGTCACGTCAACTTATGATGATATGAACTAGTTCATTTTGTCTATGGAAATGGATAAATTCTTCGCGGAACTTGATTTATTTTAATTGCTCCCTTACTTTTGCTAAGCCATATTTCAATTTAGTTAGTTGTGTTGCATGTAATATATCTCATTTGAGGTTTTCTTTTATTATGAATTCAACAATGACTTTGAATCAATGACTTGGCATTATCCTCATTCATTCTAATTTCATGCATTAAATTAAATTCAATGCTTTGTGTAAATGAGTTTACATCCATTGAAATTATTTTATTTTATATGTAAATGATTTTTTTTTTTCAATTAGGTATTTATATGGACATATATTAATAAAGAGTCCATGACTAAATAATTGATAAGTGTTAATATAAAAATAGACTTATCTAAGCAATTATACTTTATAATCTTCCCAACTTATCTACTGTTGTCTATTTGAAAGACTTGAAAAGTGCAAGAGGAGTGTGGTCACAAAATTAAATTATAATCTCTTATTGAATAAGGAAATTTCAATTAGAAGATTCTTAATTAGGAAATATTGAGATGCAAAGGGAACATCCTTTGTCAGTAACTAATATTGAGTATTCTTTTCATCTTAAATAATATTGTTTCACCATCTTCATTACTTGAAAAACGATAAATTATTAAAGAATAACATTAAAGTAACTGGTAATAGGTCTTGAATGTCTACAAACCCACTTTCTAGTGAAAAACATGATATATATTCTATTTGACATATACGGGTAGAGATAAAAAGGGGTAAATAAAATTGTAATGGAAAAATGGGTAAGTGAGGTACATGGAAAAAATAGGGGGTATTTTCATTTTAATAATATAACGGGAGGGGGTATTATCAATTAAATAAGTAGAGGTAAAAATTAAAATCAAGGGTATTCTTTAATACCCTCCGAACGCACGTGTTATACCATAGTTTTACTAGGTGAACCCCCGTGCCCTTACACCTAAGAATTACAAGTTTGTTTCTAAACCTAGTTTTTGTTTTTATATTTAAATTTGAATTTAGCAAGCATTGTGGTAATGATCGAGGTTTTGTATCTTTTATTTTTGGGTTTAGTAGAAGAAAGTTCAAGATGCAATGAAGAGGTGGTAAGGGAGGTGTGGTATTTAGTAGTGTTTTTATGAATGCAGATTTTTAGAGTAGAAGAAATAATTCCAAGATGTATTGTGAACTTAGAATTCATAAAGACTTGAGTACTTTGGTATACTCATCAATACTCTTTCGAAATGTTGATGTACTTGATTTAGAACATTAATTCATATTCTTAAGATCGTCAATCAATGTTTTTGGAAACTACCACATAAGAACATTCTCCTTTTATGTCTTTGTTAGTTAGGTCTAAGACTTCAAAAGCCTCAAGTTCACTTTTAGAAAATTTGTGTGGCTCTCTTAGAAATTGATCTTCTTCTTCCTTGAATCTTCAATAAGGCAACCAGATTTGCAAATGATAAGAAGAAATAGTGTTGAGTCTCATGGTATAAGTTTTTATAGTTAGTGTGAAAGCATAATAGATAGAGATTTTAATAATGTTGGCATTGACAAAACAATCTATAATAGCCATAAACCACCTTTCTATGTTGTCTTAATGTGACGGAGGTTTTATTAACGTGACAACTTTGATATCATACATATCTTGGATATGGTACCTTTTGTCGTTGCATTATCCTTGGGCACGACCGAGACTAGTGATGTGTTGAGTCTAGGGTCACTTCTTGTTGTATCTTCGCTTAATACAAAGGATAAGTGTTAATTGATTGAGCATTTAGGTTGTACAATAGCAAGTAGAATGGATGCAACTATTTTTACTTTTTGGTTTTAGTTTTGACCCAAAAATAATCACAATCAGATTTTTTGTTATATATTGCTACAAACACCTTTAATACATATACGAAAAAATTTAGAACCATACAAAATAGACATGAATTGCTTCAAAAACACCGCAACATATCAAAATAATAATATATCAAAAAATAATCAACAAATTAGGTATTCCAAAACCCCATCTTGTTTTGTATTTTTCTTATATTCCATCTTTTTCTGTTTGCATGTTGTTTTTGAACTATTATGTTATGCCTATCAATAACTATGTTAGATTCTTCAAATTCCATGATGTTTACATGTGAAGTACATCTTTGAGGTTTATTGCAACACACACACATGCATTGAAATTGCTTAGATTCATTTTAGGCTTAAGAAATTGAAATTACAGCTTGTAAATTGTGCGAGTATACCTTATCGTGGTTTTGTTTTGTTTTAAAATGCAAGGTGGCATTCTTATTGGTCAATAGAAAATTGGGAAAAAGAGTTTCGACCCAGCAGAACATGTGGGCAATAAAGAAAGACAAAAACAAAACAATCAATTGCTTTTATTTTATACTAGTAATAAAAACCTTGGAAGCATGATATTAGAGCCTAGATGATATAGGCAAAAATGCGTATTGAAACTTGCTACAGAAGAAGAAGAAATGAAAAAAAAAAAACTGGGGGTAAAGTAGGAGGAAGAGGAAGCTACGGCTGGTAATGGAAGACGGTGACGTTATATCCGATGACTGCATTGGGACCATCCAGAGAATATGTGTGAGCAAATGCATACCCTCTCGCCATGCGAAAATACCCACTCCCTCCCACAATTGGCAATTCCCTCTGCCCATTCATCACCATATTTTTTCCCACAACACTCAACGAACTTCCCTTGTACTTTCCACTCTCCATATAATAAGTGAGAGCCATGAACAGGCTGAATTCTCCCTGCGATGCGAGGGCATACAATCCCTGAGCTCGCCCCAAAAGCTTCGATTTTGGGTGTGGCTTTTCTGTAAGTGGGTCGTCCATCACATAAACTGGACCGAATACAGGAGTCCCCAATGAAAAATTCACAGGCTTCTCCGGCGCCACTTGAACTGCCGTGGCATTCTTTCCAATCACAATGTCGTGCATGTAGAATTCCAAATGAGTCACCTTCTCCTTTAACATCGAATGCCCGCCATTCACATTCACACAGCGCCCAAACAGAAACATACCAGTAATGTCATCACGGCACCATTAATTCTCTCCATGGCGGACAGCACTGGAAAAAAAGAGGAGGAATTGCAGTGTAATTAAAACCAGTGATTCGGAATGGCTTTATAGAATGGCTAAATCGCTTCAGTCTTGGATTCAGCCGCCCCCAGTCAAGACGGAATTGGAGCACCTACAGACTTGTCTCAAAGTCCAAACACGCAGAAGAAAGTGAATCTTACTTCCCACAAAATTCTTCAAAGGCGGTTATTTGGAAACTTCTTAGTCCAGGTGGTCATTTTCTATGGTAAAAAGTCAACATGAGAGTTATTTATGTTGTTTCCAAGAAAGTTATTTATGTTTAGCGTTTTTTTAATATATATGCAATTCAGTGCTGGATTTTGACGTTCAATGTTACATGTCACAATAATTTTCTTTGACGGTCTAAAAAATTATATGGATGTCATTTGACATTCAAAATATAATATGCACGTCAAATTTATTTTTATAATTATTACAAAATACAAAAATTGAGTAAAATTTTACATCCACAAGATTGAAACAATAAATTTAAATGACTTTCTAAAATTAAATTGAAATAAATAATTATAAAATGAGTGCTACCTTCTTACATCCAAATTCCAATTTGTAGCAAATTCAATCTTCAAATTTCACATTTATTGCAATAATTACAGTTTCCAATCTTTATTTGTAAAAATCAAATAAATAACAATAAAAAAATAATTACAAATCAAAATCAATAAAAAAAAGTTAAACAAAAAATCAAATAAAACTAAAAAAAGAAATAAAAAAACTAATTGAAAATCAAAATTAATAGATATTTCTATTTCATAATCATTAATAAGATATTAAGATTCTATTATTTTTATTTTCTTTATATTTGAAAATTTCTATTTTTATTTCTATTGTATTTTTCATGAATCGCAATATATATATACGGTTAAATTTGTAATATACATGTCATTTTGACGTTTAAATTATATTTTTACATGTCATTCATGACGGTCATATTTTAAAAATCAATGTATTTTGATATTTAAAATGACTAAAAACGTCTAAACGCCTTGCAAAATCCAAGTCGATATGCATAAACTATTCTTATTAAACACGAAAGATTATTTGAAGCTTGTTGGATCATACGTAAACATCTAACGTCTAGATTTTAATGTGGATCCTCACATACAGACATGTAACTTTTTTTCATGCACTCAAACATCTATCGTATATCGTAGAATTATTTTACATGATGTGGATCCTCACATATAGACATGTGAATAGTTTTGCAGAATGTAACTTTTGCTCTGCACTCAAACATCTACTGTATATCGTAGAATTTTTTTTACATGATGTCTTGTACGCCGTGTGCCAATGCTGCGTTGCAAAGTCTTTTCTCCTCCTCCTTGCGTGATTTTACGTTTTTGGTATTTCTCATTCGTGCATAGCGTTCGAACGTAAAAGCTGGTTGGATTTGTAGGTCGTTGATGCAACGAACTCTTGACATTGCTGTGAATGTTAGTCCTCGCGGTCAACGCTTCGGCGATGTCTACCGTGGCCTCACAAGGGTTAGGCCTCGTGATTTGTGGATGGTAAGGCCCCAAGACATTTTTAGTGGGATTTGGCGACGATTTCCACGTGTGACAGGAGGTAGGGGCAAGTGTGTTGGGTTGAGTATGTCCCACTGGGGCCCTCGTAGTGTTTGAAGTCGACAACAACAAAGGATGGCAAGTCCGGGTGGTTGTGTTTCGGGTCAGACACGATATCCGTCACTTGCCCGAGTGCACCATTAACCAATCCTGAGCTAACCCATAAGTTAGATGTCAACATGACCTCTTGTCCCGTGCATAGGAAAACTACCGGTCAAGTTGAGTGTCGCTGATGTCCGAGTCGAGTTATGTTTGCTTTGTTTCGCGATGCTACGCAATCGGGTACGCAAGGATTTTAGCATTTGTTTATTGTGCTTGTTTGCTAGGTCCTTTGTTGCAAATAGGTGCTTCTCAGCTATGAACGTGGATTGCTCTGAGGTAGACATGGACGACTTGGTACGTGACATGAGAAGAGACCAATCCTTAATGGTCGCTTTCGCTTGCTTTCGATGTTGGTCAACATTTCTCTGAATTCAAGTTGTGTGGAGTTTAATCCTTGTTGCCTGAAGTTTGTGTCCAAGGTGACCACGGTATCAAAAGCATGCCAAAGGGAGCTTCCTACTTTGTTGCCTACATATAATGGTACATCGTTGACCGGGGGGAGCTGGCCTAAGTCTCCCACCAAAATCATTGAGCAATTACCGAACGCGTGGTTACTATGTTGGGGGTATGCCTCACGAAGTCTTATGTTGATGTTGTGTAACATTGTAGGACCTATAAAGCTCATTTCATCTATGAGTATATAACGTATGGGACTCATTCGCTCTTGGAAGATTGCGAGGGCTTGTCCTTCGAGGGGTTTCATGTCGGAGATGGGTATTCGGAGGGAAGAATGTATAGTGGATGATTTTATATTAAATGCAGCAATACCTGTTGGGGCTAGTACAAGGAGGGAAGATTTTAGTTTGCCAGCCATATTTTTAAGCTCATTTCTTATGCATTGTATGAGGTATGATTTTCCTGTTCCAGCGGTTCCCTGAATGATCATCTTCAATGGTGGGTGTTCTCCTTGTTGAGTTGCATGTGAAAGCACAATTGAGTACGCAAGGTGTTGCTTTGACGATAGTTGCAAAGTGTCTAAATGGGTAGGGGGAGTAACAACTGGCGTGCGAATTTTCAAAGCATGGGCGATGTCTATGAATTTAGGTGCACTTATTCAGAAGGCAACAGGATCGAATGAACCTTCCAATCGTGGTTAATGTCAAAGTCACTTGAGGCCTATCATGTCTAGATCATCAATTGTTGATTGAGTGTGGGTGCATGCGGATATATGCTCCCATTCAAATAGTTGGCGGCAAAGTGGATCGATCCTCGTGAGTCACCGTGCCGCCACTACTTGGCCCTGTGCAATTTCTTCTAGAGTAGTGGCTCTGTTCACATGTAAAGGGGTGTAGGAGTTTTTCATCTTTTCCCAATGGTTAGTTATTTCAGATGTGGAGATGCCAATGTCTGTTTGGATATGCCGAAAGGGCTTATAAAGTAGAAGCTCTGTCCAGCAGAAATCCTCATAGTGTATCGCATCCGGGGTCGGGACATCGTTGTATCGGGGAATACGCTGGACGACAAAGCAGGGTTCTTCTTCAGAGCTATGAGTAACTTTCCTTTCGTCAGTAGGACCAGAATGAGCAAGCCTTCAAAGAGGGAGGTTTCTAATTGTGTAGGGCGTTTTATGTATGCATCTATGAATGAAGGGAATTGGAATGTGTTTCCTAGGTCTGGCAGGACACGTTTGAATACCTGCTTACCGACGGATAGGGTAATAAAAGTGCGGCTACAATTGAAAGGGGGAGTTTTTGTAACATGTGGCATGTTTTCAGGCACTAATGTCCCTGGCCAACAATAGTCTCGAGAGGAATTTGTCAGATGCCGTCTTTCGCAGGGTGGTCGATGCTAACTTCATTAGATATCCTCGTTAGCATGTGATGGTAGCTTTTCGATTTTTCTCTCCGCTCTTGGCCGCATATTTTGCAATGTATTGTAAGATCGCATGTCGCGACACAACGGGTCGGGCAATGACATATGGCTCGCCATAAGTGCTAGATGTCCGAGTCAGGTATGTTGACCCGTGCATCATCATGTGCAGTGGGTGTACTTTTTTACCGGTTTCATCTAAGCCCAAGCTCGAATACTCTGGAGTGGCCAAGGTGCTTTATATCTACATCAAGTGTCCCTTTTTTTTCGCAAGCAAAGGTTGTCTCAAGACATTTTGTGTGGCGTCGCACGCGGTTCAACAAGTTCTCATAGTCACCATCGGGTTGTTTGTAAGTATTCCGTTTGTGTCTAACAAGCACGGGTCATCTTCCTGTGAACGATGTATCTGACGTTCTCCACTCTCAGGCCCCTCGATTCCATGCAGCTTACTAATCGGGTCGAAGTAAGTCTTCGCCGCATCAAGATCACTTCGGGTCCTGGGCTTTAGGTCCTCCATGTTTGGTGCATCCGGAAGCCATATAAAGCCGTGGATATGAGCCGAGCCTCTGGTGCCGCCATTCGCACTGATTTTTGCACAAAGAGGGTCTAGCTTGGTAAATGTGGTAGCGGGTATTGTATTAAAATCTAAGTGGTAAGTGAGCTCACCCGTACAAAAGAGTCTGCAATGCATTTTTTTCAAGCACCTCCTCGCAAAATATTGTAAATCTTTTTCCATGTACGCAGAGACGATATGGGGCGCATGTTCAAGTTCGCGCTCCTCCACCGCCGGCTAGTTGTTGATGGTGGCGGTGTTCCCTGCATTGCTTTGTGTAAATCGTGCCATTTAGTATCGCTGACTTAAAGTGAAGAAAAGCGTAGGGCTTTCTAGTTGGGTTATCATATCTGTGAGTTCATGTCTGCGCTTGCACCAAAATGATTTAGTTCCTCGTAGGTTGGACCCAAAGCGCATTAGTTGCTCTGCAATGTGTGCATCTGGGTAGGTTGCAAGTTGTCGGCGTAACATCGAAACTGTGGTAGGCAAGTTGTCGGCTATATTTTTTTTTGCGAAAACAGCAGATGTTGATTGGCTTCTGTGGCGCAACATAATGTTGAGAATGTAGTAACGAAAGCGCGGATGGCTTCCAAATCTGTTATCATGGTAACGTAGTAGGTGTAGTGCGTATTCATGCATGTGAACTCTCTTGATGCGTGCTTGGTGGAACAACGCAACCCGCTGGGAACAATGTTGGAAAAGCCATAGATAAGAAGCCCTCCTGTTGTCGATTCACTGACCGGGTCAACCAATGCGTGGCCACCAATTGATCAGAGAGGAGTTTTTTCCCCGCCTTTGATGAAATTTGTTATTTGGTCAACTCTCAAGTGGTCGTAGGGAGGGAGGACACAAAGATGATGGTCGCCGCCGTGGGTATTTCGCGGGGGCTTGGGTGAAGCTCGCTCGGCCAGGGTTCAAAGATTGTTCGGTGATAACCGAATCAAGTGTGGTAGGGAAGTAGATATATCAAGATCGTGATGTGGTAGGGAATGCAATGCAGGTGGTCTCAGACAACATCCTCAGTAGTAAGGGTCATGAGCTATTTTGAATCGCAATGCCGCTTTAACACGAGATCTGCTTACAAAGCAATCGTATGCTTTATTTGTTGCTCCGATTCTTCGGATGATTAAGATGTCCAAGTCTTCGACGCGCCGAGGCAAGTGTTTAGTTATGGATGAAACTTCTTGGGGGAAGCATATGGTGTGGCCCCTATATTTGTATTGGCCACCTACAGCGTGAGTCACTTGCAATATTGGGTTGACCCTTGCTATCAACATTTCCTCAACTTGTGTAAGTGAAGATAACACCTAGGTTGCGTGCCTGGGTCCATGTTATTCCAACTTGAGAAGCGGCGATTATCCTTTTCAGCAATGCATCTGTGACAGGTATGGGCACCTTTGTAAAGCCTTGTACGTAGCCCAACATATAATTCACTACAACATGAACATGAGTTTGGAGGTGGGAGGTGATCTATTCTTTGGCGGAATTGGCGCTGTGTATTTTGGAGTGTATGCGTATTTGGTGTGCGATCTTCGAGCAGGGTGGCATGGTTGGCTATATAGGTTGGTGCTTGTGTGTTTAGCTTTTGTCGTTTCATGCAAGCTTTATGGCGGCGATGCTCATTGAGGTTGTTTTTGTTGGCTGCGTATCTCAACCGGGCCTGTGCATTTTTCTCAATCCGTGTTAGGCCTGCAAAAAAAGAGTTAAAAAGGTAGCAGTAAGTAGGTGTAGAACGTAGTTAATGCAAGCAAAAAAGAAAAGTTCTTTTGATTGATTGGAGTGAAGTGTAGCTATGTATGTTGAGAGTATTTGCATTGCTAGTATAAAGTGACTTTGATTGCACCCGAATATGTGTATTGTAAAGACATATTAAGAACACAGAGCGGTATATAAATATTAGAAAACTTGAGCACAACATGCGTGAATATTAAAGGTTATGTAACTTATTAATGCAAAAACCTATATGTAACCTATGAGTATAATATGTTTACTGAGGTAGTGTAGGATCTTTTTCAGCAATACATAGTTAAGGTGTTGCGAGGAATGCATCTAGTGGGGATTCCTGCATGCTGGAAGCCGTGTCCTTAATCGCAGCAATGACAACAAGCAGTATGGGCTTTTCTTTCGATCAGTAGACCTCTAGCTTTGCGGATATTGTGAACATATAGCGGTGGAACAGAATTGGCTTAACAACAGGCCAAAGCTTGTCAGGTGTAGGTGCAAGAAGTTGTAGCTCTTGTGCTGATATACCCATGATTGATGTAGCAACCTCATCAAAAGCAGTTACCCATGTTGTTGCTGTGCCATCCTCAATGATGAAGTGTAATGCATATTTGTAGTCACAATGGGAGATGGCGTGCTTGCATTTTTGGCAATACCAAGAGGAATTTGCAGTTTCGTCAAGTTTTTTTCTGCATCATTGGTCATAACAATTGATGTGCATGCTGGATAGCTGAAGGAGGACATATTAATGTGTATAATTGTTGCTACGGTGGAGAAGGTGAGCGGTTTACCTAGGTGCGAGGAGGATTTGATGCCTGCAATATCGGTTTTCTCAATTTTCGCAATACTCACTGAAGGGTATGTAGTTGTAGGGGTGAGCGAAGTAAACCATGCACGCAATGCATGAGCCTCAGGTATATCAGGATCTATGAAGATTTGTGTATTAGGGCCTGTGGCCAATGTTGTTCCTTTGAAAGTTGTAGTTTTTGCTCTCTTAATTGCTAGGATCTGGTCGGGTTGATGTCTCAGGCAAAGACATAATTCACTTAGAAGTTTGCTTAGCTTCATTGTCACTAAAAGCGCCCATAACGTTGCTTCAATACATAGTGCCGAGTTATCACTTAGCACGACTGTGCGTTTGTGGCTGAAAGTGCTATCACTTTTCCTGATAGTGGAGGGGGCGGAATGGATAGCAATGCAATAGCAAGAGGTCAATGGTGGTTTCAAGCGGGGTGGAGTTGATTTCGCTATTGTTTTGAAGCGGAAAAGATATTGCATGTATGTTTACTGACCGGTTTGTACTAAGCTTTACCGAGGAGTTCAAGTCTAGGATGATGTCCCAAGGAGTCAGGAGTTGGTGTAATTTTTTCGCAGCCGCAAGGTGCCTCCTTCGATTGTGTATGTTTTACCTAGTTGATTTGGTCAGTAGTAAGAAGTCAGCAGCCTAGGTCGAAAGAAGTCACCACTATATCTGAGTTGCTTTTGTCAATAATGTCGAAGCTGAAAACCTGCCCTGTGCGTTTTTCCGTGTTGTAGTTGTTTAGGTTGCCTTTTTGGATGACCCTGCCTTCAATAGTCCAAACGCTTTGGTAAGGGTTTAACGATTTAATTGGCGTGAGTTGCATGCAGTGTGCAGGGTGGCCTTCGCGAGTAGCCGGCGCCAAAGTATCTGTGTGGGTTGTCGGCAGGTGTACGGCCAGTTGGGGAGGAACATCGTTGGGGGCAATGGAGTCTGCGATGCTGGTGGTTCCTAAACAATAAAATAAAATGGAAATGAATTAGCAAATGGGGTAAGGAGATTGTACAATTTTCTGTCTAACCTGCAAACATAAGAACAGATAAATTTGTCCGGTAAAAAGCGATTTGTAATTATCGTTTAAGCAAAGCAGTGCTAGCTTCTCACAAATTAACATCGCAATCATGGTTTTCAATTTTCACAAATGATGAACATCTTAAATAGAGTCACCTTGAGATCTTGCACATATGTATAACAACTCTATCTTATATATCATAATTGGAATTACACAAAACTCTTGACGACGGTTTCAAAATGGAACATGTACACCATATTTATCCAAGTATAGGTTTATCAAGTTAGGCCTTCAAAAAGAGATTACTGTGGGGTAGGATGAAAGATGGGGGCATATGTATGACCAGTGCAAGGTCGTAGTAGGGGTGAGGTAGGGGCTTAAATTAAAGGGATGCAAGATAAGCGTTGAATGCAGCTCTAATGGAGTGTTCCTCGCCGCCAGAGTAGTACTGGTCGTAGCTGAGCGAACGGAGGAAAGTGAACAATGCGTCAAGCCTAAGGTACGTTGCGTCTACCTTGTGCATCATGTCTAAGACAGCGGTTAAATCACTATCGAGAATCATTGCTGATGGGATGAGGGATTCTGATATTCTACCAGAAATGGTCGAGCATGTAGCTGCAACAGAGGTAGCCAAAGTATGGACAGACGTCGCAAGCGGTGGCTGGACACTTTGTATGGAGCTTTCATTGGTGGTTGCTTGGGTTGCATATGACTGTGGTGTTCCATTTGAAGCGACCAGTTCAAGTGGAGGGCTCCCGACAATGGCACCAGAGGTATCATCTGATATTGTGATAATGGACGGGCTTCCACTTGGAGTGGCCATAATACCTGGGGAAAACAACCAACTTTGTTAGTATAAATTTAGCTTCTACTGACAAGAACAGAAATATATATACATTGCAAAAAACATTGGCTCGTTGAAACCGAAATTGGAATTACATCGACTAATCATATATCATATATTTTATTCATAATTCTCTGTATGCAACTATGGGAATGTCAGATATGCTCATTGAAGTTTTCAGCAGAGCTTACATAAAGATTATCACTAACAGATAAAGAGGCTTTGAAGTATCAACAGCAAAACATATAGATTGAACTCGATGAGATTGAGCCTAAATCAGAGATCATTCATCGGTGGGTTTTCAAAGGGTAATGTAGATGATCAGTGTTGAATCCTAAATATATTTCAACATGTAAAGTGGTTATCTATGGTTGATGACCCACATTGGTCCTCTCTCCACTGATCGGGTACCTCTCTCAAAACACCATATTTAGTAATCTTCGATGAGAGTGAATTTCGATTAGATCCCTACTTCAAATGTGGAACTGCATATACGATGCATAATTGGAGGGTGAGTAATTTACTATTGGATTATCATTATTCATTTCTCCTAAAAGATTCTGCCATATCTAGCTGTACATACTGTCAACCTTTCAAAGAGTTCGTCCATCCAAACAATTAAAGATACAGAGGAAAGTTCATAAGCTGCCATCTTAACCTACTCTTGACAGTGGTAAAATATGCATTGAATAATAAAATGTAATCACGTATTTGACAAACAAATCAAAGCAAAGACTGGTTTTTCTACTGGTTGCATGCAGCAATTCGAGGCTGTGAATAACCAGACCTAGTGCTTCAGATTTTAACACATTCTATAGGAAGCTGTAGTTCCTTGCACTATGATGTGTACAGAATAGTAAAAGACAGATTTCATGAAAAATATACCGCCATAAGCTTCAAGTAAAAAACTCTCAATTTTTGATCACCTATTCTAATAGGCAATTTTGGTCTAGTTGCTTTATCAAAAGCCGTAAGGTAAATACTTAAGAGAAAATAGGACTGCTGCTTGTTTGTAACTAAAGTGCCAAGGCAGACTTAAACATCAATGCACAGCTAGCCGTAAAAGACTCCCATCGATCAAATCTCCTCACAGATTTAGCCAAGAATCGCATAGTTAGCCTGCAGGCCTAAGCAGATTACAGTTTGTAAGAGATACAAGTTGGCATAAAATTATAAATATGGTAATTACGCCTTGAGATTGATGGAAATAGAATTATAGTTACAGGAGCAGACTGAAATCAATGGACAAGTTGGGAGTATATTCAGAAAAACAGATCACAGGCATTGACTGAACACCAAACAAACTTATATTTATGCATACCTGGTATATTTCTGAGCCGTGGTGTACAGAGGGAGAAGGTTGTTACAAGTTTCTGAGCCGTGATGTATAGGGAGAATGAAAACTTACAGATGCAAGGGTGTATTTATAGCCCGAGGAAAGATCTAAGTGAAGTTATTGCAAGGCGGTGGATGTATTTATGGAGTGTGGTGCACACGTAGCTGGGGAGACCGGCGGAACTGTGCAGCAGCCAGATGGGAGTCGAGGATGGTCACTGGAACAGTATAATCTGGCGCTGATGTGATCGCGTGGAACAAAAATCAGGCAAATACAGTCCGTTTTGCATGCACACGGGTCTGTGCCAGTTATTACGGGGTCAATTCACTTATAGGCGCAACAGTGACTGCAATAAATATTTAAAATATCTAACGCCATGGCAGCGGAGGAATACAGGCAGCGGAGGAAAATTTTACAGGGAGGGTGTTGCCGGAGTTTGACACTTTCCAGCAACACCACCTTCAGAGTAAAAAAAGCTTTACAAATGAAGGAAGGCGTTAAGTGGGTGGGATGTTTACAATATTAATGGATTTATATTAAATTGTAATGTAAACATCAATAATATATTCAATTAGGTTTAAAATAGTGAAATTAATGAAGTTAATTTTGTTAAAATTAAACTAATAAAAAATGTTTTAGGCTCATATTATTTTTAAGAGTAACTAAACTAGTATAGATATCTTAAATATTTATATAAAAATGCAAAGAGATCAATTCCAAGACACATATTTAATTGTAAGTATATTAAAGAAAGAAACAATTAAAAATAAATATAATACAATAACTATATTACAATAAATGTCTCTATGTGAAATACATCAATGAATATCAACAACTTCATTAAATTCTCTATCAATTTCCCATTGATTTGTGCAAATGGAATCATTTAGCTATGTGATATGTAGAGACAAATATTGACAAATTTGACAATGATCTAAGGATCGATTGTGAGTTGATACATTGATGAGGTCAAAAGTAAAGGTGCCTACGATGTCAAATCAATGAATGAAGTATGCAATTGAGAATGAAGTTAAATGGAGATGGAATGATATAAAAAGGTTGAACACTATAACAATGCATTCATGAGGTCAAGATGTGGCCATTATGTTCTTGAAGATCTTCAGCTTGTTTTGGAGCTAGTTTAGGTGATGTTGCATGACCAAGGTTGCTAGATTCATGAAGTGCAAGTCAATCATTTTGTATGATGACCTGATCAAACCATCAGAGGCAGAGTGTGTTGGTGTTTTTCCGTGTACGTTCGGGGAATTGATTGAGTTTACAAGGTGTATTTGTGACTCATGATTCATGTGAGATGTATCAAGCATGTTCATACTCCATATGTGTTGTTTGAAGACCGATACAAGACATGATTAGGTTTGTGAAATCCTGGATGATATGTTCTTCAGTGGAGATGCATGGTTACAGTGTCCGAAGACAAAAGGTGTGTCTCTCGGTGATTAATCATGGTTGTAAATCTCGTGTATGGTTCCTTGAGGTTTACAATGTGTCTCAAACATGATTTTAGAGCATCAATAAGATGTGCAGGTTATACTTGCCCAAAATGAAGGTTGACATCTTGATGAAGGGCCACACCGATAGTGCAAAGTTATCATAGTAAGGTATGCCTTTTGAATTAATTCTTTGAAAGAGTAGTAGAGTATTAAGGTTAAAGTTTCCTATCATTGATTGATTGTGTGATGTTCATGGTGGTTTCTATGGTAGTATGTGTTGAGGGAGAGCTTGAATGACTACTACACTTGAGATATGAAGACAAGTTTGTTGCAGGTCTAAGTATGGTTAACCTCATGCATCATGATAGAGAACTAAAGATTGTGAAGTTGTTAAATGACAAGCTACAAGACTACAAAGGTCTATGAAGCAAGGGAAGCTTTCATTGACCACTAAGCAAGTGTATTTAGTGACAAGAAGACCTTGTGAAGAAAAATGATATAGGGTGTGCAATTATATTGACAAAAATTGTGCAAAGACAAGGTATGTTCATATGTTCATTCATGAAGTTGCTACAATGTTTAAGGACTAAAATTTACCATCTCGGTCGGTACATGAAGGACTCGATGCTTGTTTTATGAGTACATGAGGTAAGAATGAGCTTGAATGTTCATTATGATAAGAAGGTGAAGCTAAGAGAGTATCAAATATTGAAAAGTTGTTTAAGTTGCATGATTGATGTGGTATCGTAGGATGTTTAACACTGTAATGTGAAGCTATAGGTCTAATGAAGCTCCTTGAGGTAGGGGAGTTGGTTAAGACCTTGAAATAGGTGTTCTAGGTTCCTAGAAGGTTTACTAAGGAAAATTAATGAGTGATAGCAATCATAGTTTCAATTGGATCTTGTCACAAGCTTAAATAGGTATGTTAGCATGAAAAGGCTTAGGCTAAGAACACTAAAGTATTGCTTCAGTGTCCGAGAAGACATATTTGATCCATCTTCGTGACAAAAGTGTAACGTATTATGAAATCTAATTTTTGTATGATATGTTAGAAGTTGATATTATCTTCATAGGGGGAGCTATAAAGAGTTAATTCATGTTTCTTATGGAATTCTATAGCTGTCGAAGTTTGATCCTTTTGGTCCGAAGAAGTTGTTTAGGGATCTCAACCCTTAAAGTTGTTAGTAACCAAGTATGTATGAGAGATAAGCTCTTTTGATGATGTCCTTAGATGAGATAGATCAAGGAGAAGGTAAGAGTGATTTTTTAGGATGCTTCATACTTAGAATGATTGTTGGCATGAGTATACTCACTTGCCCTGTGGGGAGTTACAGTGAACAAATGTCATAATGAAGCCAAAAACAAAGTATAGAGAAGAAAGAAAAATTTGTATGTTTGTGTGAGGAGTTTGGTTGATGTTTCCAACTAATAGGTGATTATATTATGCTAAAGAAGATGAATATCATGAGATACATGTATGATTTTTCATTAATGTAAAAAGGGGAGAAGAACTAGGTGGTTTTCCATCAATGATAAAGGGGGAGATTGTTGGCATGAGTGAGATAAAGTGTTGTCATTGATGTAAAAGATCATTAATGATAAAGAGGATGATATAGGAGTGCTATAGGATGTGTTTCATGATGATGATATGGTCAATCAAGTTGTAGCATGATGGCAATAGTGGAAAGCAGTGAGAATGGCTTGGCCTAAATCATGAGACCTAGTTAGCCTAAGTGAAGGTACATGGATAAAAGAGTTGCATTGTGGATTAAGGAACATGGTAAAGGCATGGATACCATGAGAAGAGTGTGTGGAATCACTCATACAAGTCTAGAGGATGGTTGCAAGGTGGAAGAATTAGTTGCAGGTATTCATCTAGACCTAGTCTAGGTGTTTGGAGGCCAAATGGAGCATGAGAGTGAGGTGTAGAGCCATGTGAGCTCATGGAAGCATGTAAAGGTGTGATACATGTTGTATCAAGTGTGTTAGGTCATTTTAGAGAACTTGGAAGCAGAGGTATGTTTTTTTTCTACTTTGGCATGGTCTAAACTAGACCTAATCCTAGTGCATGGAGGCCTAATAAGGCATGATAGTAATTTTTATATGTTTTGAACCCTTGAAGACACTTATGAAGGTATATCAAACTATATTAATCATATAGAGGAAGTTTTTGGTTGTTTTGAGCATGGTTGTTGTGTTAGTTTACTTGGTTGTGACCTAAAACATGCAAAACCCTAAGGCATAGTCATGAAAGTCCTAGTGGTGGTGAATGTTCAGACCTATTTGTGATAACATGATGAATTTATATGATATTATATGGTATTCTAGTGTTGTGGGAAAAATTTAGGTTTCCATGATGAAGATTTCGCAAGATATGATGTTTTTGGTCCTATTAAGTTCTATAAAGCTTGTTTTCCAGCTCAAAGTGAGAGAAATGTTCTTAGTTGGAATATGTGATTTTTACATGGAAACTTCAGCCTTTTATGGATGATTTTCCAAGGAGTTAAGAATATCTCAAAGTTGGAATGAGATCAAATGAGTCCCAAACATTTATGAACAATTGTTAAGAAGGAAAGATGCTTTTTATGAGTTTGAAACCCTAGGTTATGAGCGATAGATAAAACATTTATGGTATGACATATTAATTCATCGAATAATCAAAATTTATTATTGGAGGTGACATAAGACTCTCCTAAATTTCATATGGTGGTGGTTTAAGATCATGACAGTGAGTGGAGCCCACCCAAATTTGCTTATTTCTAGGAAAGAAGGTTTTACTCTCAGGTTTGCCATTAGACCCTATGTATAATTTAGTGTTATGAGATATATGGGAGATATGATACATGTTTTAAGTCATTTAAGAGATTTTTGAGGTCATTTAATGACCTACACATGCCAAACTAGGTTAAGCTGGTTTTGGGCCTAAAAGGGTAGTTTTGCAGTCTTCATGAATGGAAGTACTTGAGCACTTTTGGTATTTTTGATGAAGTATTATGCACTAAGATGTGTTTCACACATCCCATGTGACATGTTTCATGTTTTTTTAGCTCTAGAAATCAAGTTAGGTGGCATGAAGAAGGTCACAAGTTGACTAGCTTGTATGCAGTTAAGGACAACAATGCTTTGGTGAGAAGATTGATGTGGAAGACAAATATTTTGGCTTAGCTAATCATAAATATCATTTGGAGAGTGAAGAGGGATGAATTTTATTCCTATAGAATTTATTTAGATATATTTAGTGTGTCAGTAAGGGTGAAAACATGTTGAGTTCTAAAAATTTGTTCCTGGGTAGTTCAATTTGTTAAAGAGGAGGAGTGGTTCTATTTGCATTGTTGATTATTTGATGAGGTCTAGCATGCATGGTGATGTTCTATAGGCTAGTGGATTTAATGAATGGTCACATGGCATAGTTGAGGTGTTTTGGTGTGATCCTAAGTGTAGACATAAAATCATGCACTTTGGGTAATTATCTAGTCTTGCTTTGCATACTATTATTCATATGATTCCTAAGTAAGAAAAGTACTAATTAACCCATGTCTTTGGCCATATTTGATTTATTTATATTTCCACTCTTGGTCTTCCACACATTCTTACTTAGTTTGACCTTTGACCCATCAGTTCCTCTAAGTCACCAGCGCCTTTAACCATAACGCCGAGTCTAGACACCCTCATCCCCTACAAGGCGTCCCCGACCTCTTTGTAATTTAATCACATCTTTTCAGTCATTTCTAGCCATTTGAGCATCTTATATTTTTAGTAACCATCCTTTTCATGGTTAATTAAAAATTCAAGGGAATCATATAAATATAAATTTATGTGATCATAATAAGGACCAAACACTAAGCATTAGCTATCACCACCTAAGATTGTATCCAAAGGCTAAAAAAATTCAAGCATCCATTCAAGGGAAAGGTATTGCATTACTATGCATGCACTTCATATGAGGGGATTATATTCTACTCCATGCACACATCTATTACATTTCTCTACATCTATCTACTTTTCTCACTATCAAGTGTGATACATAAGAGCCACCTAGGGCAAGATTCCTCACACATACACCTAAAACTACATTGGGTCTGAAATGTAGTGCACCACTCAGTTATAAGATCCCTTGTTGATAGCCGAGGACAGTTCGACCCCTCATTTTGCATCTTTGATTTTTAGGATTTGATGTCTTTTAAAGGGTTTTGTAGGTCATTATTTCATTACACAGTTTCAAAGAACCTCGCGATCATTGTGCAATCTCATTATGAACGAAGGAGAAGGAAAATGAACAACTTATGACTTGAGAAAGATTTTTTTGAGCATTTTCACAATCACATGCACCACTACGACCACCTGTGGCACTTGTAGACACCTGGTCCTTTCTGGGTGCCCCCTGTTTAGCTTATTCTTCCGTATCCGCATTTCTCTAAACTTCAAAGTGCGATAATTTGTGCTTTGGATTTTCTAGTTTTCCAAATATGTGCACCTTTGAGATCTCTATGAAACAACTAAGTCATTTTATCCCTTCTTTGCAACTAGGGTTTCACATTTTATAGCTTAGTTTTCTTGGTTTATTTTCTATATTTATTTTCATATTCATTTACTACTACAATAACAATTAGATTAAATAGTTTAATAACATTTATTCATATTTTGTTTAATCATTTTGGAGAACCCGACATGAAATTTGTCTTGAAATAAATAATGCAATTCTAATTCACATCATGCCCATGCATATCTTGTCCCATCAGCCCCTATACAATGGAAAATATCATGCATCTTATACAAGATGCCTGCACCCACTCCTCAACTACTCGAAGAAGTAATCACAAACGCTAGAAAATGGTGTAGTCACGGAACCCCGACCTCAAAAGATATAGCATCAAGACTGTTATGGACCTCAAAGCATGCACTCAATTCTATAAAGTGTTGCCTAGTGGTCCTCATTTGTATCTCTGTATCCTTTATGGCCATCACTTATACCCTCTCACTAAGAATATGAAATCACAAAGTATGCGATATACATCCTCTAAAGTCACTGTCATCTCTCTAGTAGGCAACCAAAATGTGCAAGTATCTGCACACCATCTCTCGCACAATTCAGTAATCATCGAAATATTATGGGGCACATCTCCCATCCTCATTATGTGTTGTAATTGAATGGTTTAGAACATCCCACTCATCATATGGCAACCCCAATCCCAACAATGTGCTTATGTGGTGATTGCCACATAACTCTCAAGAATGAATATCCCTTTGTACAACACAAAACAACAACAAACACAACATCAATACATCATATACATGCCAAAAACCTACCAATAACATCAACAAGCATCAATTTCACAATTATAACACTTTGGGCTCAACCCTAGCCTTATGGGTTACCGATTCCCAAAAGTAGGACTTAGGCACCCCATACAGTCACTACCGCCCATTCCTGGGTGCTAGTGTCCCAAAGGTCATTAGCGCCTTTTCCGCTCTTATCCAGTCAAAAACACCAAGAAAATTATAAACAAAAATTTTGCAAAAATTCACAAAAAAGAACCTAGTTCAACACAATTTTTTAAAAAATCACACTTACTATCTTAGTTATCATATGTGATGCCAAAGTTGTCACCACAATATCAAATCAAATCAATCACGGTGCTCTCACTTGTAGCATTTTCACACACCTAGAGCTAAAAATCAAACCCATGCAATGATCAAATGAAATATCTATTCACCTTTTCCTATTACTATTTATAGTTACTCTTGGTTGCCTACCTTCTAATAGTCACTATTTATGCTTATTCTCATAACTAATGTACATCACATGATTTTCATCATATCTTGAGCATTACTACTTCGATTCTTGTTCTACTTATACATTTCTCTTCCTGAACTCCACCTACTATCATATCGTACACATTCCATCGACACTACATTAAAACTCAAAATAGATTCAACTCATTATACACTCAATTTTACAACACCTACTATATTGCGCATCGATCACATTTATGTCAACATACATCTACTTTTGGCTCAATGTTCATTCTCATCATCACTGCTGTTTCATTGAAAGGGGGCATTTAATTAGGGTCATATTATAATTCCCCTCACACCATTACGCGATCATTCTACATTTCTAATTCGACATTATCAAAAAAATTCTTGTACATCATCTCGACATTTCACACCATTTTCTACCAATTCCCCCTAATGACCTAATATGGGGGAAAAAATGTAAAATATCTCCATGAGTAATCAATCAAACACATTCAAATCTCAAACACAAATCTTCTACTATTCAAATCACATCAATTAATTGACACAAACATAGCACACTTCTCCTAGATGACCTAACTTGGGAGTTACATCACCACTTTCCCAGATGACCTAACATGGGAAGTTATCTCCACATTTTCTATCACTTCCAAATGACCTAACATGGAAGCCATCTCACACATATTGTGGCACCCTTGGAGTGGGGAAATGAGACATCATTTCCTTTCCAATATTGCTCCTATATGGGTTATTCACATTTGATCAAAAAGTATCAAAATGAAAAAATTGGTCTTTTGTCTATCTACGAATAGAACTTTTGAGGATGTAGTGAAATTTGGAGGGTAAACTAGATCTATCTCCCTACACTCTTCCTTTGGTGGTTGGACACCCAAATCCTTAGTTTTTCACACACATAAAATCGGGTTGGGAACTGATCACTCCCTACCCCAAAAATATCTATCAATGACAATATTGAAATCTCCAATCACTCAAAATAAAATCATCAATATCGTTTAGTTCTCCTCATAGAGGTTTTCCGTCTCTCTTTATGCCACATGGGTCAACACACTGATCCATGGTTTGCCACGCTATATTTTCTTATTATACGCATACTTTTACAACATATGCACATACTTTCATAACAGGGCTTCTCCGAAATCTTATTAGGTATGTTCCTTACTTCCTTTACACTACTTGAATTTCATTCAAATAACATAAAGGGGCATGGGGAAATGTAGACACAAAATCATGCACATAATACTATTTTATTATACCACCAAGTGTGTTGTTTTATATATGGATCTTGCGTAAGAAAAGTATTCATTGATGGCCCATTATCTATTCTATCTTTTTGTCTTTCTTGTTTCTATTGTTTTATCTTACACACTTATCACTCATACACCTAGTTCTAATCAGGTCATAGGGATCCTTGTCTCTTAGTGTTCACACATTTATCATCAGTTGTCTTTGGAAACTAGCACCCTAGATTGGAAACTAGCGCCCATGCACTCTTGTCCATCTTAGCACTTTGTGTCCTCTTTATTTTTAACACTTAAGGTCGGTATTTTCAGTTTTCTCACTCATATCCCGAGGTACTAGTCGGCATGTCATGTCATTAGTGTCAAAATTCAAGTAAGATATCCCTATATAAACACAACATACATACCATTATAAGGGGCAGAAAATTCTTATCAAGGGATATCTATCTACAAATCAAATGGACTGCATTTGGGATCATTACTATACATACACACTAGATAGGAAGGGGAATTTAATTTTTCCATCCCACACATTTACATTTTATCTAGATACTTCCTGTTATCTTTGCCTCATAGACGCAAGGTAAACCTAGGAGCACAATTGCACACACAATCACATAGAACTACATCGGGTCTAAGATGTAGTGTAACACCCAATCATAAGTTCACTAGTTTGAAAACCGAGGACAATCCGCCCCTCACATTGCATCTTTATTTTTAAAGATTTGATGTGGTTTTGAGGGTTTTACAGGAGGATATTTGTGTTGTAGATTTATAGGTACTATTGCAGTCAAAGTGCGGCTTTCAGGGGATCAATGGTGAACAAGTGTTAAACCCTAGAGACAAAGGTGTCGAACTAGATCCCGATATTTTTCATAGTCTACGATTGCCTGCACAACAGAGAGGTCTAGGGAACCCACAGGTGCCCCTACTCCTATCCAGGTGCCCGTGTCCAAGAGTTTCGAGCACCTCTACATTTTTCTAAGTGGAATTGTGATGATATGTGTTTCTATTCTATCACATTCTCCAGTCTAGACACACTTTGGGATAAGAGAAATCAAGGTAAGTGCCCTATCTCTTGTATTTTCTTTCATAAATAAATTAAATAAATTTCCTAACATCTGTATTTCATTGTATATCAGTTGTAGTAGTCATTACTTTCATATTTTAATAAAATAAATTCAGATTTTATTGAGTCATTTGGTGAACCCCACTTGTGATCGGTCATTTAGATCCTTCTTTGGCATATCATCTTTTCTATCATGGATCCTAAATTTCTTTAGATTTATTTGCATGATTTAATTCAAATGCATCCTAATTTCCAAGATGCTCGAAAAAATACCTAGACGCCATGTATCTACCTAGAGATACGTCACCTAATCAAGTGAGTGCTATTTTAAATCATCTATCCGAAGACCCTAGTATTCGTGATCCTCCATCTAATCAATCCATGTTAGACTTAATTCAATTCTTGCATTCTTCATCTCAAGAAAAATTTCAAACTATGGAATCTAAAGTTACATCTCTCAAATCTGAAATCCAACATCTTAAGGATGCTTCTCAGGGTCATGTTTGTTCTCCTTCTACATCTCATCTTCATTCTATGTCTTCTACATGTGCTCATATTAGTGAACCTCAATTTTTTCCACTCCTGCGCCTCTCAAGATTAATCTCAACACTAATCCAAAGATATTCTCCCACGGCTCATCACTCATCAATTAATCATCTTGCCATCTACTCATTCATATACTCCTTATCGAATAGCAAACTAATAGGGTATTCCATATTGAAATTATCATCGAATCAATAGACATAATGAAAATTATTGCTATGATTTACAACGAAGAATCAAGCATCTTGAGCATCAAGGTTTTGTCTCATTCACTACACAACGTTCTGTCACATGGTCCTCTCCACTTGTTACATCTCAATGGGTTCCTAAATCTGATTCATCTATGTCTAACGAACATCATGCTATCACTTCTAATATTCCTTCTTCAACCAGCTTAAGTGTAGCCTATTCAATATACTCCACCTCCTCTTAATGATGGTCTCACTCCTCTACTCAAGTTATCGTGACATTACTAACTCAAACTAAGCAACCTCCTCTCAAAATTAATCTCACTCTACCTCCTCCCAAGTCATCTAAAGTGTTGTCAAGTAAACCTAAGAAACCTCCTCTAAAAATTAGTTCAACACCTCAATCACCTCCTAAGTCAAATGAAAATTCACCTACATAGTGTCTATCTCATATACCACCAATCTTAGAGCATGATCACATGCCTTTATCTCCATAAGCATCGGGTGGAGGACCCTCATATTTCACTTTTATCGGATAACACATTCATCATCACACACTTGGGGGCATCACACTATTTATGCCCCCCCCCCCATTGTATTAACACGCATATCATGTTCTCATCATTTCACATCTAATCTCTCACATACAACATACATATCTTGATACATTAGTATCATCATTACCCAGTGATGCAATCTCATGCTACAGCTCACACTTGACTATTAAGGGCATCCTATACACATGAACCTCACACACTACACACTACACTATACACCACACTTCACATTACACTACACGTTACATGTTGATCGGATGAAAGTGGAATAATTAGCAGAAGGAACACAAAAGGTTCGTGCGAGAGAATAGAGTGCAGTCAAAGGCGTGAAAGGATAGGGGAGAACACACATGTGAAATATAAGGGTGGATTTGGGACTTAACATTTTTCACATGTATGGGATATTTTTGGAGATAGCGTGTCGAGAACACAAACCGGGAAAATACTTGTGTGACACGCATTGGATATTTTTGGAAGAGCGGCTACTAAACACTTTACATGGATGCAGGCTAAAGATAGAATTACTACTGACAATTAACTAGAAGAGGTCTATTGTTAGTACACTTGCATGTGTGGTTGTGATTGTAAAGGTGCGTGGCTATTTACAGCATGCGACCTATTTTTAGAATTATGCAAGAAGTGAAGGGAAAGTTCCCACCCTTATAAATATGTAATGATAAACGTAGTATAGTGTGGGTGTGAGAACTGAATTACTATGAAGTTATGTTTCCAAATCTGATGTGCACATAAGCGATTGATCTGTAAACTCTTCAACTTTGGAATTATCCACAGAAACACAAATAAATGTTGTTCTACTTTCTATTAGAAAATGACAGAGATAGTTAGTGAATGAATTATGCTTATGCTTAGAATCCACAATTACAGGAAAGGAAAGAATTTAAGCTCATAAACAAAAACAAATTTTATCCTGGAAACCTCTAGAGGAGGAAAAACCAGTTGGGAAGGGAAATTGCTCTTTCTTCCCACTTTTATTGGCCAATTAAAAATAACAAGTACAAAATTTACAATAAGTATGAAAGAGAAGTAGATAATATCTCACACTTCCTCCCAAATACTTGCTTGCTCTGTCTCAACACTCCTTTCTTCTACAAAACACAATTCTAGCACTAATAACTTCTTGCTCACTTGCTTTCATGCTTCAATGATCCTATTCTCTTCTACAAACATGTATTTATAGCCTCTCCCATGTCCTCCTGTGCACTGGAGAATGGGAAAGGTCATGGAGGAGAAGAGATATGAACAACTATCTAAATTTTAGGCCATTCGTTTCATATTTTTGTTTTCTATAAAAAGAGTGAGGACCACCACCCAATGCGGCACCGGTGGTCCTAGGAGTGCCACCCTAGTTGGGTGAAGGATCTTTAACCGCCGCTCTGCATAGAGCGGCGGTCCTGTTACTAAAAATATAGAACCTCCGTGTATCATTTTTCCTTCCTTGTGTTGACTTTTTTGATGAAGTAGATTCATTTTATATCCCTATGGATCACACCTCCCCGCTTAGGAGGCTTTTGGTCCCACAAAATATTAGTGGGGAGTAGATGAGGAAGTACCCTCACTTTCTCCTTTGAGTACCACCGGCTTGACTTGGTGTCTTTCCTTTCAGTCCAATTTGCCAAGACTCTTGCGGACCTCTCCTAGTCTTTCTGACCTTCTTCTGTAGCACTACATCCTCCTCCAATTCACCTCGTGATTCCAAGATGCAATCCTTAATGTAAGGTAGAAACTATACACCTTCATCTTCATCTAGCATGGATGGCTCATATAGGTACAAGTTCTCACGCTTTACTATAGAGTACATCCTCATAAATGGTGGTAAGTAAAGCCAAAAAGCATTTTCTCCAACCCGATCCAATATGGTGAAGGGCCCATATTGTAGTGGCTTGATTTTCCGTGCTTGACCTTGTAATCTATCCTTGCTCAAGTAAAGGAAAACTCTATCTCCAATATGTAGCTTATGTTCTCTCCTATGTTGATCGTGCCTAGCTTTGTACTTGGCTTGAAATTCTGTAGCTATTCTTTGACTTTGAGATGGATTTGTCGATCCTCTCAATGAATTTGTTTTCTCTATTCACCTATGTGTCTCATGTCTCCTCCTCATTTCGCTTCCCAACTGCTATGTCCAGTAGATTTGTAGGTAGATATCCCAAGCATGCTTCAAATGGTGACTTCATAGTGGATGCATGTACTTCCGGTTATAGGAATGTTGAATGTAGGCTAAGGAATCATCCCAAGTCCTTAGATATTTATTGTTATACCCTTTGATCAGTTGTACCAAATTCTTGTTTACCACCTCTATCTATCCATTTGTTTGTGGATGGAAATCCATGCTCCTCTATAACCTGGTATCCATCTTGTCCCATAAAGTAGTCCAAAACTTCCCCAAGAACCTGGAATCCTTGTTAGAAAAGATTTCTTTTGCCTCATGTGCTTTTACCGTCTTTTTGCATCCCATAAGGATACACATCTTACTGAATCTATCAACAAAACATATAGATATTCATGGCCATGTTTAGACATAGGTAATCCTCCTACAAAATCCATAGAAATTTCCTCCCACAGATGAGTAGGTACTAGAAAAGGCATATATAAACCCTCCTTCCTAGTCTTAGGCTTGCTAGTATAACAAAGTTTACATCCCCGTATAAATTTTGATACTTCTTCTTGCATATTGGGCCGATATATGCAGTGTGCACCTTTGCAAGTGGGCTAGGGTCTTACCAACACTAAAATGTCCCGCTACTTTCGAGGTATGTGCTTCCCTCATCAATATAATTCTTTCCTCTTTTGTCACACAAAGCTTCCTATTAGAGTAAGTATTTACCTTAGCTCATGTTCACCTAGGTATATTATTTACCTTTATTGTATTTATCCTCACCCACTTATGTGTGTGGATATTTCTTTTTATTTATTTAGATATTAGGAGATATTATCTAGTTGTTAGGTATAGTTCTTTCCTTGATTTATGGTATTGACTAGTTCTTTCCTAGATCTATGGTATTGACTAGATCTTTGATGTCTAGTTCTCTCATAAATCTATGGACTTGACTAGTTCTTTCCATGACTAGTTCTTTCCATTATTTATGGCTTGATCTACGACCTTGACTGGTTCTTAGATTGTTATTCCTTGCCTATATAAGCAAGGCCCATTCTCATTGTATTTCATTGAGTTCCATAATAATATATGATATTGCTACTCATTTGTTTGCAAAGGTTTTGTATAAAGTTATTTCGGTGAATTGCTTTAATGTTATTGATCGTGATGTTTGATTAGCATCTGTGTTCTTAGCTTGGTACGATATGGTTATCGTTCCTTTTATGGTATCGAGAAGCAGGAGATTGCTATTGACATTCGTCTGTAGTTATATTTCGGGATTTTCTCGTATTTTGTTGCTGCGTGCATTTTTATGCAAAACAGAGGCTTCCATTGGATCCAAAAGGTGGCAAAACCCTAAGATCGACTGTAAACTCGACCATCGGAGGTAATTGTTTTTTTGGTATTTTTGTTGTGCATCAGATTTGCCTTGGATTTGTGCCATACGGAAAAGGAAAGGAAGGAAAAAAATTTGGGTTTTTCTGGGTTTCTAGAGATCCGATCTGGTTTTTTTGTTGCGGCATAGCATTTTCAGTTTGCGCGCAGGAGGTCTTCTTTCGAAAAGACGTTTCTTTCCTCTTTTGGCAGGGGTCCACGGACGACGGCGCACTTTTTGCTATTTTGGGAAAATCCGCAGACTACTATTTTGGGCATATGGTATGGTCATATGAGGGCTTAAAGCTTGTGATTCCTACTAGTAGGTGCTTAACTCCAACCCCCTTTTATTTTATTTGTGTGGTGAAGGCAAGAGTATTTATTTTGAGAATCACACTATAATTATAAAGTGCCATATCAGTAACACACACTCATTATAATTTGGGGGTGGGGGCTCTTGTTGCATTACTTGGTTCTTCCATTTCTTTTGGTGATTTTTTTTAAAGATGGCATCTACTTCTACATTAACTCATGTTGAGCCATTAACAACACATAATTACCACACATGGAAACCAAGAATGGAAACAATAATTAAGCAGTAAAGGATTATGGGCTTTAACTTATAAAAACAACCAAAGTGTTCACTAGAGAATATGAGAAATTTCAGTACCAGTGCAAATTTGATGAGTGTATGGGTTTGATAGGAACTTATGTAAGTGATAGTCTTTTATTTCATTTGGAAAAGTGTGACTCTCCTTTTAAAATATGGGAGAAATTGGAGGATTTATTTGGTAAGGTGGATCATATGAGAGCTATGCAACTTGAAATTGAGATCACCTCTCTTAATCCTGAAGATTTTCCAACAATTATAGACTATCTTACCAAGTTCAAGCATTTGTTGACATAGTTGAAGGGGAGTGGAAGAGATAAGAAAGATGAAGAGTGTGTTTACTTGATTTTATCCAAGTTGAGAGGACCATTCCAAATTTTTGCTTCTACCTTTTTCTCTAGCATGGACGCCTTAGGTGACACCTTCAAAATGCCTAACTTAGAAATATTTTGTGAAAGACTTACTAGGGAAGAATCCAAATTATCTCACCTTGAGTCTTCCACCTCTCAAAACATTAGTTGCATCTAATCCTAAGGGCAAGGGAAAACCAAAATAAACCAAACACCTTTTCCATCTCAAAATGCTCCTAAACCCAAAGAAAACAACTCAAAACCCAAGGAGTCTTCTAAATCCAAGAATAAGTCTAGCCGTTCATGCTCTTTTTATGGGGGTAGTAATCATGAAGAAAATAGGTGTTATAAGTTTAATGCAAGCCTTAGAGGATGCGGTCAAGAAACAAAAATTTCTATCTCAACTCCACCTCCTTCTAATCAGCATGGAAAAGCACTTAATGTTGTTGGAAGATCTCATTCACCACTTGTAGACAATTGGGTTATAGATTATGGTGCTTCTCATCACATGACTTCTTCCAAAGAGTCTTTTGTTTCTCTAGGTTTGAGTTCTACTTCCAAAATTGAGGTTGGAGATTCTTCCTTTCTTTCTGTTGAAGGAAAAGGTGATATACAACTTGATGGTGGAAATATCCAAGATGCACTATATGTTCCTAACATCACTACAAATTTGCTTTCTCGTATATCAAATTTGTCATTCGGTCAAGGGAAAATAAAGTGACTTTACACCACATGGGGCAGAAGTAAGAACTTTGTTGGAGCCTTTTTCACTTGTTGCTCAAGGTATTGTTGATCATAGTTCAAAACTATATCACTTTGAAGGTTTTGATGACACTTCTTCTATAGGGACATGATTGGTTTCTCATTCGATTTAAAGTAAGCTTTGGCATGAAAGATTTGGACATCTCAATTATGAGATATTTGAAGGAGTTGAGAACTCATGGTATGGTAGATGATCTTCCTAGAATTTATTGTCTTGAGGGAGTTTGTCATGGTTGTGCATTAGGGAAACAACACCAAGATCCTTTTCCTAATAATTTTCTAAGAAAGCTTCTTCACCACTTGAGCTTGTGCATAGTGATTTGATGGTTTTTCCTACCCCATCTTTCAATGGAGCTAAGTATGCACTTACATTTATTGATAATTTCTTGAGGCGTACTTGGGTTTATTTTCTCAAGTACAAAAGTGATGTTTTTTCACACTTCAAAGTCTTCAAGGCTTTGGTCGAGAAACAATCTTCTAGTTGCATAAAGATCCTTCATACTGATAATGGGGGAGTACTTCAATGATGAGTTTTCTAAATTTTTGGAAACTCAAGGCATTATTCACCAGCATTCTGTTCCTCATACTCCACAACAAAATGGATTAGCAGAAAGGAAGAATAGAACTTTGAAGGAAATGGCTAATTGTATGATGCATTCTAGAGATATACCTCCTATCTATTGGGCAAAATCGTTAATTGTGCTAACTATAAAAGAATCGCACACCACACAGAGCACTTGAGCATTTGACTCCAGAGGAAGCTTGGTCCAACATCTTCCTAAACACTAAACCCTAAACCCCAAGCATTCCATGCAACTCAAGGTAGTGAGGTGATGCAAAAGGCTTCGTAAAGATGTTTGTAACCTGCTGCTGAGTCGGAAGGTACTCCAAGCAAAGAACTCCATCCTGAATGTGTTGCCGAATGAAGTGGATGTGTATCTCGATATGCTTGGTCCGCTGGTGCTCAATTGGGTTATGAGAAATGTGAATTACACTTTGGTTGTCACACCAAAGTACAGTTGGTGAATCCTGTGGGAATCCAAACTCTGTCAATAACTGGTGAAGCCAAAGAATCTGCTGACTCATTGTAACTGCTGCCCTGTACTCTGCCTCTGAAGATGAAAGTGCAATATCCTGTTGCTTTTTGCACACCCAAGCAACTGGAGAAGAACCAAGACAAAAAGATAGCTAGAAGTGGAACGACCTGTCATCAATAGAACTTGCCCAATCTGAATTTGTATACCCAACTAACTGAGTATAGCCCCTAGTGTAGTGTAGGCCAAAGTGGGAAGTGCCATGCAAATAGCGCAAAATCCTTTTAAGCCTGTCAGTGACTACTATGAGGAGAATGTGCAAACCGAGATACAAGCCCTACTGCAAATGAAATATTAGGGTGAGTATGGGTCAAGTACATGAGACTCCCAACCAACTGCCTATACAATGTAGGATCACAAAGTGGTGTGGTACATGTGGATGTAAGAGTAACTCCAGATTGAAAAGGAGATGGACTTGGCTTGCAATCAGCCATATCAAAGCGCCTAAGAAGATCATGGGTGTACTTTTGCTGACTCAAATGAATCCTTGAATCTGTCTGAGAAATCTGCAAACCAAGGAAATAATGCAATAGCCCAAGATCTGTCATGTCAAACTATGTAGAAAGAGCCCTCTAAATAGTCTGAATGTGGGAAGAAGAGAGCGCCAATAAGTAATAGATCATCAACATACAAGACAAGTATCACAATATCCTCACCGACATGCTGGAGATACACTGTATGATCAGAGTGGCAACGAACAAAACCAGTAGATAGAAGAAAATAATCCATCTTCTCATACCAAGCTCGAGGGGCTTGTTTGAGACCGTAGAGAGACCTTCGGAGCTAACAAACAAGAGAAGAATCCTGAACAAATCCAATTTGCTCCATATATATTTCCTCTTTTAGATCTCCATGTAAGAAGGCACTCTTCACGTCCATTTGGTATATGGGCCACCCCTATGATGCAACAATAAGCAAGTACAAGGCATACAAAATCCATCTTGGCAACGGGTGCAAAAGTCTCAGAGTAATCAATACCTTCGACTTGTGAAAAACCCTTTGCAACAAGATGATCCTTATACTTGTCAATGGACCCATCAGCTGCGTATTTGGTTCGGTATACCCACTTACACCTAACCATCTTTCTTCCTTTAGGAAGAGATACCAAATCCCAAGTATGATTCTTCATCAAAGAAGAATACTCAGCTGTCATCGCATCATCCCACTCCTGTATCCCATGAGCCTTTGAAAAATACTGTGGATCCTCAGAAACTGCTTGACATAAAAGTCCAGAACCTGTACAATGTGCGTGATGATGCCTAGTGGGTGGAAGATCCTCTATGAAAGGTGTTGCCTCGTAAATTGTAGTATGAGCCCACTTAGGCATAGTGACAACATCGGTGGGAATAGGATCCTCAACAACATCTATAACCTCCTCATCAATCTCCTCAAAGAAAATATCCTCAAGATGAGATGAAGAAGAAGAAGGAATGGAAAAGATGAAGAATCATTAGGAGTGAAATGCTCATCAAATTGAACATGTGTTGAAAAAGAACATCATGTGTATCAGGATCTAAAAGATGATAAGCTCTCATGTCCTCACAATACCCTACAAAGATCAATGGTTTACTCTTCTTATCCAAAGCTTTCCTTTTCTTCTTTAGCACAAAGGCCCAAGCATGGCTCCCAAAGACTCAAAAAAATGAGACATCTGGCTTAGTGTTGGACCAAGCTTCCTCTGGAGTCAAATGCTCAAGTGCTCTATGTGGTGTGCGATTCTGAATATAGTTAGCACAATTAACTACTTCTGCCCAATAGATAGGAGGTATATCTCTAGAATGCATCATACAGTTAGCCATTTCCTTCAAAGTTCTATTCTTCCTTTCTGCTAATCCATTCTGTTGTGGAGTATGAGGAACAAAATGCTGGTGAATAATGCCTTGAGTTTCTAAAAATTTAGAAAACTTATCGTACCAAGCCAAGAACACAGATGCTAATCAAACACCACGATCAATAAGATTAAAGCAATTCGCGTAATAACTTTACACAAAACCTTTGCAAACAAATGAGCAACAATATCATATATTATTATGGAACTCAATGAAATACAATGAGAATGGGCCTTGCTTCTATAGGCAAGGAATAACAATGAGAATGAGATTGGCTTGGAAGCTTGGTCGATATTCTAGGAAGGTGAACATCTTCCTTCTTCTTCTTCTTTCTCTTTCCTTATAGCAGGATTCTTTCCTTCTTTTGGTTCGAGATTTCTTCATGGATATATTGTACATGAGTACCTCATCAGGCCTAGTTGCCGGGACTCATACTATGGACATGCCACTTCTATTTTTTGGGCCCTAGCTTCACTTGAGGGGGGGTGTTAGAGTAGGTATTTACCTTAGCTCATGTTCACCTAGGTATATTATTTACCTTTATTGTATTTATCCTCACCCACTTATGTGTGTGGATATTTCTTTTTATTTATTTAGATATTAGGAGATATTATCTAGTTGTTAGGTATAGTTCTTTCCTTGATCTATGGTATTGACTAGTTCTTTCCTAGATCTATGATATTGACTAGATCCTTGATGTCTAGTTCTCTCATAAATCTATGGACTTGACTAGTTCTTTGATGACTAGTTCTTTCCATGATTTATGGCTTGATCTATGACCTTGACTGGTTCTTAGATTGTTATTCCTTGCCTATATAAGCAAGGCCCATTCTCATTGTATTTCATTGAGTTCCATAATAATATATGATATTGTTACTCATTTGTTTGCAAAGGTTTTGTGTAAAGTTATTCTGGCGAATTGCTTTAATCTTATTGATCGTGGTGTTTGATTAGCATCTGTGTTCTTGGCTTGGTATGATATGGTTATCGTTCCTTTTACTTCCCTCATCGGTAGAGTAGATCGTCTTTGAGATAACAATCTTCTTTCCTTATCCTTCAACCCCTTGGGACTGCAATCGCATAAATGTCACCCCAAAGTCTTTGTCTTGGGAATATGCCTCTCTGTGTAAGCTTCTTTTTGGGCTTGATCTAAGAGATAGTGGTCAAATAAGAAAACTTCTCCTATGTGGGTGGCCTAGACAACATGTTTTCCACCAAGTTTGTACTACCCTTCTTGTATTTGATCACTAGATGGAACTGCTCAAGGAACCCCATCCATTTGTAGTGCCTTGTCTGTTGTAATTTAGATTGTGCTTGCAAATACTAGAGATGTTTGTGGTCAGTGTGCACGATAATTTCTTTACCCACAAAATAATGCTTCTATTTTTTTAATGTCTTAACTAGTACATACATTTCCTTATCGTATCCTGAATATCCTTTAATTGCTAAAGTGAAAGTTTCAAAATGATAACATATAGGTTTACCTCCTTGAAGTAACACTGCACCCATGGCGTAATCACTGGCATCTGTCTCTACTTCAAAAGGCTGCTGCAAATTAGGAAGAGAAAGTATTGGAGCATGACTAATCTTGTATTTCAATAACTCAAAGGATTTGTCTTGTTCCTTACCCCAGTCAAAGCCCTTGCTCTTTACGTCCACCGTGTTTAGAGGTGTTGTAATTGTGAAGAAACCTGGAATGAACTTCCATATGTACTTGTACTACTCCCACAAAACTCCTAGTCTCTATGGCTCCCGTAGGTGTTGGCCAGTCGGTGATGGCTTCCACCTTCTTTAGATCCACTTGTAGCTCTCCTCCTCCAACCACATGCCCAAGATAGACAAGTGATTATTTGGAAAACATACATTTCTTCATATAACAAAGCAGATGTTTCTCCCGAGAACTTGCAAGACTTGATGTAAATGAGTTAGATGTTCTTCCCATGTGGCACTAAAAATTAGAATATCGCCTAGATATACAATGACACATGAATCTATGAAATCCCGCAATAAAACATTCATAAATCTCATAAATGTAGTGGGTGCATTGCATAACCCAAAAGGAAGTACTAATCATTCATACAAACCCTATTTTGTTTTGAAGGCAGTCTTCCATATATCCTCCTGCTTCATTCTAACTTGGTGATAACCAGACTTGAGATCCAACTTCAAGAAGAATTTTGCATCTTGAAGTGGTCGAGATATCATCTATGCGGGGAAGTGGATATCTATTCTTTATGGTGATATTTTTCAAAGTGTGGTAATCGATGCACATTCTCCAAGAACTATCCTTCTTTGCCACCATCACAATAGGAAGACCACATGGTGAGGTTCTGGACATATCACTTCTTAGTCTAGTAGTTCCTGGAGTTTTTCTTTACTTCAGTACTCTCCAACAAGGATTTCCTATACAACCCGGTGTTTGGTAGAGGGGACTCTGGTAAAAGCTGAATCTCATGCTCTACTTCCTATTTTGGTGGTAACCCACTGGGAGCCTGAAAAACTTCCTGAAAGGACTGAATAATACTATCCAAATCATGCTTTCCTTGTTTAGAAATCTCTGAAACTTCTACCCCATCTTGTTTATCTTTTAAATGAAGTAAACAAAACTGATTATGATTTTCTTGAATAATTCATTTTCTTGGTTAGCACTCACCATAGTAACCCGTGTCTTATGCTAGTGTGCCCAGATGTTGTAGCGATCCCATCCTTGACCCATCGGTATCAGTTTTCCCTTCTCATAAATATAGCATCCCTGATATACAAGTAAGGACTCCCGAATACAACATCAAAAGCATCAAGTGGAATAACGTCACTTCCAAAACATCAAATGTACCGGGAATTTATCCCAAAATTGACCTTACATCTTCTTGTTACTTGAATTTCAACACCCTTCTTCACCCAACCCAAAGGATAAGGGTGTGGATGCTCATAAGTCTCAAGAACAAGCTTCTTTACAACTACTTCAAAATCAAGTTAGAGACCGAGAACCGGTATCCACTAAAGCATTTACCTTAGTTCTCTAGATCTGGATTTTGATCTGCAATAGTCTACTCATCTTCTCTTCTTTGATGTCCATGTTGGTGGTTGTACATCCAAGCCTTTCATCCGCATTAGAGTCATCTTCAATTTCCACCTCTCCTTCTGTTCTTATAGCTGTCATGGACTTCTTTAAGTCCTTGGTTTAGTTCTTCGGATGCAACTCCGGATGTAACTTCCAACATGTAGTGTCAGTATGACCATTAATATCATAGTTCTTGAAAAATTTTCTTGGGATCTTTACAAGTATTTAAAGTAGTGGTAGCTTGTTTACCTTTCCCTTTCCACTTACCCTTGTTACTTGTTTGCCCATACTCTTTCTTCTACTGATTTGTTGATTGATTTTCCCTTGGCTTTACTTCCCCTTGCTTCTTTTCATCATTTATGTAGTATGCTTGCACACACGCCTCGTTGAGATCCTTGGGCTTGGTGGAGATGAATTTTCTTCGAAGGTGAGTGTGAAGTCCTCCCAAGCACTTAGTTAGAATATCATCATCCTCCAAGTACATGTTTAGCAACATGACCTACCTCCAAAACTCCATAGTATAGTCCTACACACTTTGACCACTGCCTTGTCTAAAATACTACCATTTAATCATTTGGTTAGTCTTGTGGCCAATATGATAGAAGTTAGCTCTAAGTAATTCTTTAAATTCTTGCCAAGATTTCACAATAGGATGCTTCTTCTTTTCACAAGTGGTTAGATGGGTTTCCCACCAAACCAGAGCATGTCCATCCATTTTGAGACATGCAAAGGTGATCCTCTATGCCTCAGTGACATTATGGATGCTAAAGTAGACTTCTAATTGTTTTAACCATTTATCAAGAAACTCCGCATCTACTTGTCCTTCAAATATTTTAATATCAACTTTCGTCTCAAATTTAAAAGGAGTATGATCGGATTTTACCTTTTCTCTTGTGTTTGAATTCTCTTCTTCATGTTGTTCCCCATAACTTTCCTCATGGTGGATCCTTCCTATTCCAAATTTTTAAGCTAAGCCCCGAACCACCGAGTCCATGAAGTCTTGATTGACATGAAGTTGTCTTTTGTAAATCGAAAGCTCTTCTTGCCTTCTAAACATCCTATCCATCATGGTCTCCAAAGCATCTTGATTGTATGGACCAAGTTCTCTACCTCCATTTGTCCCAAAATTCTCTATTTCCACTTCTTTGTATAAATTTATGGATCGCAAGGTAAAGCCTCTTCACCTTTAGATCTCGTCACTGTCATACAAATCCAAGAATGAATACCACGTTCTGGATAATTGTTAGCTCTAATACCAAAATGATCAATAAACTCTTCAACTTTGGAATTATCCACAGAAACACAAATAAATGTTGTTGTTCTAATTTCTATTAGAAAATGACAGAGATAGCTAGTGAATGAATTATGCTTATGCTTAGAATCCACAATTACAGGAAAGGAAATAATTTAAACTCATAAACACCAACAAATTTTATCTTGGAAACCTCCAGAGGAGGAAAAACCAGTTGGGAAGGGAAATTGCTCTTTCTTCCCACTTTTATTGGCCAATTCAAAATAATAAGTACAAATTTTACAATATATATGAAAGAGAAATAGATAATATCTCACACTTCCTCCCAAATACTTTCTTGCTCTGTCTCAACACTTCTTTCTTCTACAAAACACAATTCCAACACTAATAAATTCTTGCTCACTTGCTTTCATGCTTCGATGATCTTATTCTCTTCTACAAACATGTATTTATAGCCTCTCCCATGTCCTCCCATGCATTGGAGAATGGGAAAGGTCATGGAGGAGAAGAGATACGAACCACTGTCTAAATTTTGGGTTATTTGTTTCATATTTTTCATTTTCTGTTTGAAAGAGCCGGGATCGCTCTTTGCCTAATGCAAACCGGTGGTCCCAGGATCTCCACCTGGTTGGGTGGTGGTTCTATAATCACCACTCTGCACGAGTGGCGATCCTGTTACTAAAAAAAAAAACCTCCATGTATCATTTTTCCTTCCTCGTCTTTGATTGTTTTGATGAAGTAGATTCATTTTGGATCCCTATGGATCAACGATGGTATTATCTATTGTAATGAGATTCTTTGTATTTATCATGTTTAATATAATGGAGTGTATTGGTTGAATCGGATGGTTAATCTAGTTGGTTTTTACATGGTTGGTTTTGTTATGGATATTGTTTAAAATCTGTTATTCTTTAGATCTAGATCTAAATATGCACTGTAGAATGATATATTAATTATGGATATGAATTCATTAAGTCTTCATCATGCTAACATCCTAAAACAACAACCCTAAAGAGGGGCCTAGTACCTTTACGCACTTTGGGTAAGCGCTCGCCTAGGACCGAGTGGTGTGCCAAAGACACTTGGGATTTTACTGATAAATTCTAGGCTGCATCACTACTCATTAGACACTACATGCTATACATATCACACACTTATCACATCTCTTTTACGTGGACTCTATTCTATGCATTCACAACATATCTTACTGACATCTACTTCTACACATTGCGATCATTACCCTATGATGCACTCTAGTTCCACGGTCCATACTGACTGTTGTGGGTCTCCATCTCAAATGGACCTCACCCCACTCACGCATTCAATCACTCACACATCTACTCACACACTTACACTCTAAACTTTAAACTTTGAGGATCACATCTTTTTAGTGCACACAATTCAAACCATTTCTCAATGATGCACTCTCATTTATGGTTCATTCTTGATCGCCTTTGAGGGGACATGTATAAATGAACCTCATCTCATGCATACACATCCACACTCACTCGAGGGGCACGCGGCTCCTATCACACTCACTTTGCATACTATTCCATATCATCATACCGCATGTCTTGGTCGCATTTAGTATTGCTTACATTTACTTGTTACATGCACACTTTATTACACATGCTAGATAGATATCTTGTATGTCATTATCTTTTCCATACACACATGCACATTCACTTACTTTCTAGTTGCGATCACATATTCTCCGATTTATACATGCATCATGGATTCTTGGTGAAATACCTCTTACCAGTCCCACACCGCCTCGGGGTCATCCAATTTCATACACTACAGGTGTTATTGTTTCATTTTGTTTCATAGCACATTATTATTAGATTATACATGCCTTGACATACTTTTCATCTTTTTAACATGCTAATTGGTGCTTCATGTGAAAAATTTGCCTTGTAGGTATATTTAATTTTATGGATCTCTATTAAATTATCTTCTCATGCTTGTCATTATTTTCCACTTATGTTTATGAAATTTTCCATTTGTCTTGTGTACACACTTGTCTACTTTTGGCCTAGCTAGCCTTGATTATCTTGTGACATCTGAGTGGTGTCCCATTTTTGAAACCTAATTTTCACAGTTTACATTGTCTTCTTGCGTCTTAGATTACACAAAGGTGTGTGCTTGTTTACTAGCTTACATTTTATATGCATGTTTTTGTACTAGCACTTGTATCCTAGCAACTTGTTTTCGTGTGCCTTGGTTTCTACCAAACACACTCCCCGGGCACATTTTCAAGTACAAAAATCAGTCCTCCTTTGGGCCACATTATCCTCGATGATGTCGCATGAAACCCAAATAAGGGGGAATCATTCAAGTGAGTCGGTCACCCCATACAATAGTTCATAATCATAGTTCAATGTAACACATTACTAGTACAACACAGTCATCAACATCATACAAGGCTCTGAATTTGACTTGGGTCCTTTATTCAACACAAAAACTAGTGCCCGGATCAAGACAATAGTTCCTGGGTGCCCCTAACCCTTCCGGGACGCATGTGACTAGGGGCGATCACACTGCAGATTTCTTGATGTAACACGTTTACAACAGATCCACACAATGGTTTTTAGAGAGCAAACATTCCATAGCACCCACCATACATACAACATTCAACATTGGATCGAAATTGGTCGAACCAGATCATATTTTTACACACCATCTGCAGTGGTGTTCCATATTGTGGGAAGCAGTTAAAGGTTGGAGGATGACACCAAAATTTTCTCCCTACACTTCTTGATATCATTGGTGTGATATTGCCCAAAATCTACGCAACCAACACAAATGGCATGAGATTGGCCTAAAATCTCGGTCTTCTACAACATCCTTTCTACACCTCATCACTGATTAGGTGCACATGTTCTTTTTCACATTTTTTTACATACTTTCTTACATGATTTTTACACATATACATGTGTATTTGACTACTTGTTCATTCTTCTCTTTTGCAGATCTGTCTATATGGGAAGCTGTAGTCAACATCATTAAACATTATCCTACACCAACCACAACATCAACAACATCACACACATTAGAATTGGCATCAATAACAAGCACATTTGTGACATCTACAACATGTGTTTCCACCCTAGGGTCACTATCTCATCACTTGTTGCACTTTCTCATCTTTAGTCTCCACACTCCACACTTTTCCTTGTCTCTCAACACACTTCTCACCATCAATCTACATGGTTATCGGTACACATCTATATCTACTTTATGTTATTGAGATTTCTCTCAACAACATATAGTGGGGGTAAATGTAGACACAAAATTAAAAACTTTGGGTAATTATCTAGTCTTTGCATACTATTATTTATATGAGTCATAAGTAAGAAAAGTACTAATTAACCCATGTCTTTGACCATATTTTCTTTCTTTCTATTGACAATTTTTGTCTTGCACACCTTCTGTTATGTTTGTGGAGCCTATTTTCTTGTTAGAGTGTGGTACACCTTCTATGTGTTACACTCGGGTATTTTTACGGCGGTCCTGCTCACCGGTGAGTTGAGTCGGGAAGAGTTCGAGGTGAAGCCCGAAGCAAATTTTCATGGGTGGTTTATTAACCCATGGGTAATGGGTAACCATTATGGGCTATTTTGGGACCACGGTTTTCAAGTACCCATTGTTTTGATACCCATGGTTTTTTGCCCATTATTTTGATACCCTGATTTTTGCCCATAGTTTTGATACCCACGTTTTATATCAAAGCTGCTTAAGAAATTGCCTATTTATATGGTCTTATGCATATGATAAATAGACAAGAAAATGTATTGCAGATGTGCTTTGAATTCGGGTGTGAATTCATAGAGTTTGTTGAGCATAGCTCCAAACGGATCACAGGTATTGTATTAAGAGAGTGGAGGCTTGTAATAAAATGCGAGCAAGTGATTCTTGGTGGATGTAGCCCAAATTGGGTGAACCACATTAAATCTTGTCTCTTTGTGTTGTGTTATTTATTCTACACTTTTATTTGAGATCTGTAATATTTTATACATATTATTTTCTCTTATTGCGATCCTGTAAGGGAATATTCGCATATTTTATCTCTTATTCCCTAACAATTGGTATCGAGCTTTGGTTTGTTTTTTGAAGTGTTGAATCGTAGGGAAAGTTTTTAGATTGAGTGGGAGCTATGGTAGATGATGGAAGATATAGGGTTGATAAATTCAATGGGAAGAATTTCAGTCTTTGGAAGATGCATATGGAAGATTACCTTTATCAGAAGGATCTTTATACTCCGCTTATATCGAGAAGGTGAACAAACCCTAGAGTATGACAGAGATGCGGAATGGGATGTTTTGGATTGGAAGGCACTTGGAGCGATCCGGCTATGTCTTGCATCTTGGCATTATTTAATGTTTCAAAGGAAAAGACTACAAAAGAATTGATGGATGCATTAGGAAGTTGTATGAAAAACCCTCTGCCTCTAATAAGATATTTTTAATGAAAAAGTTGTTTAATATGAAGATGTTTGAGGATGGTTCGATGTGAGATCATCTAAATGATTTTAATACGGTTATAAATATACTAGCTTGGGTTCTGATAGAATTTGATGAAGAAGTTAGGGATTTCTTAGTTTTGTGCTCTTTACCTGAGAGTTGGAATAGCCTGGTAATGGCGGTAAGCAACTCGGTTCTTGCTAACTCAAAGTTGAAGTTTGAGGATGTTGTAGGGGTGATTCTAAGTGAGGAAATGTGAAGAAAAATCTCTAGTGAATCTTCTTGGGAATGCTTTGTGAGTGGAAACTAAAGGAGACAGAAGAATAGAGGAAACCGTGGAAAATCAAAGGATCGGGCAAGGTCAAAATCCAAAAGCAAGATAGTATGTTGGCACTGTGGAAAGTCTGGGCATGCAAAGAAGGAATGTTGGGAGCTTCGGGATAAGAAGAAACAACAGGAAGAAAACAAGGAGGCAAATGTAGCATCGAGTAATGTATGCGGGATTGCTTTGATTCTTTCTTTGCATAATATTAATGAATCTTGGGTTTTAGATTTGGGGCTTCTTTTCATGCTACTCCACATAGGAATTATTTTGTTGATTATGTTGAGGGATTTTGGGCATGTTTTTCTTGGTGATGATGTGCCTTGCGGTATAGTTGGAAAATGTTCTATTCAGGTTAAGATGCAAAATGGGAATACATGGCTATTGAAGGATGTTATACATGTGCCTACATTAAGGAGAAATTTGATATCGGTGGGGCAATTGGGAAGTGATGGTTGTACTGTGATATTTACAGTTGACTCTTGGAAGGTCACCAAGGGTGCTCTTGTGGTGGCAAGAGGTAAGAAGGTTGGAACCTTGTATTTAACCACTGATAGTACTAATGATTGTAATCTTGTGGCTTTAGATGTAGATACAACATTATGGCACTATAGGCTCGGTCATATGAGCCATAAGGGCATGGACATCATAAAGAAGAATTTTCTGGATATACAAGAAACAGGTTTGGATTTATGTGAGAACTGCATATATGGGAAATAGAAGTGAGTAAGGTTTCTCAAGGTTGGACCTACGAAGAAAGAGAGTAAGTTAGAGCTGGTACATTCTGATGTGTGGGGGCCGGCTCAAGTATCATCTCTTGGGGGTTTAAGTTATTATGTTACTTTTATTGATGATGTAACAAGGAAAGTTTGGGTTTATTGTATTAGAAAAAAATCTGATGTATTTGATACTTTTGTTAAATGGAAAGCCTTGGTAGAGAATGAAATAGGCCTTAAGTTAAAATGTCTCAGGTCAGATAATGGAGGGGAGTATTGCAGCAATGAATTTGATGATTATTGTTCTAAGAATGGAATCTGCAGGCAAAAAGATGGTTCTAAGAACCCTGCTGCGGAGAATGGGGTGTTAGAAAGGATGAACAGAACAATAATGGAACGTCTTTAGGAGCATGAGGATATATACGGGATTACCTCTTTATCTTTGGGCAGAAGTGGTGAGCACAGCTGTGTACTTGATAAACAGAGGACCCTCAAGTTCCTTGGATGGAGGAATACCTGAGGAGGCTTGGTATGGTAAGAAAGTTGATTACTCATTTCTTAGAGTCTTTGGATGTGAGGTGTTTGTTCATATTGACAAGGATGATAGGACCAAGCTAGAGGCTAAATCAGAAAAATGCACTTTTATTGGTTATGGTGGTGATGACTTTGGATTTAAATGTTGGAGTATTAAAGACAAGAAAATCATTCGGTCTAGGGATGTGGTCTTTAATGAGAAAGTCATGTATAGCAAGCTGATTGCAGGGAAAATGGGGAAGAATCCAAGAAATAATATGTAGTGGTAGAGGATCTTCGGATGGGAAAGTGACCCATGAATCACTTCCAGAACCCCAAACTCCTACAGTGAGGAGGTCTTCTAGGGTAAGAAAAGAACCTGAACATTTTTCTCCTTCTCTTTATTATTTATTACTCATTGATAGTGGAGAGCCAAAGAGCTTTGATGAAGCAATGTAGGTAGATGCTAGTAAGAAGTGGGAGCAAGCCATGGATGAGGAGCATAAGTCTCTCATGGAGAACCAAACTTGGGATTTGGTGAAGCTACCGGAAGGTAAAAGAGCATTGCAGAACAAGTGGGTGTATAGAGTTAAAGATGAAGAAGGAGGAAAGAAAAGATATAAGGCCCGGTTGGTGGTCAAGGGGTTTGCACAGAAACAAGGTATAGATTTTGATGAGATTTTTTCTCCTGTAGTAAAAATGACTTCTATCAGAATTGTTCTTGGAATAGTGGCAGTAGAAGACTTGCACTTAGAACAGTTAGATGTAAAGACTGCATTTCTCCATGGTGATTTGGAGGAGGAGCTATATATGCAGCAGCCAGAAGGATATGAAGTCAAAGGTAAAGAGGAGATGGTGTGCAAACTGAAGAAGAGCTTGTATGGCCTGAAACAAGCTCCACGTCAATGGTATAAGAAGTTTGATAGCTTCATGATGGAGCAAGGTTATATTAGATGTCATTCTGACCATTGCGTGTATATAAAGAAATTTGAGGATGGAAGTTATATTATCTGTGTTTGTATGTTGATGACATGTTGGTTGTAGGTAAAAACATAGGAAATAAAAGTACTCAAGAAACAACTAAGTGAATCCTTTGATATGAAGGATTTGGGGAAGCCAGACAAATCCTTGGTATGAGGATAACTCGGGATAGGAAGGAATGGAAGTTGACTTTATCTCAGGAAGAGTACATTAAGAAGGTATTGGATAGGTTTAACATGTAGGATGCTAAACTGGTTGGGACTCCTTTGGCAAGCCATTTTAAGTTATCAAAGGAGCAGTGTCCCAAGACAGAGCAGGAAAGAAACCAGATGTCCAAGGTACCTTACTCATCAGCGGTTGGTAGTTTGATGTATGTTATGGTGTGCACTAGGCTTAATATTTCCCATGCAGTGGGAGCTGTGAGTAGATTTATGAGTGATCCAGGTAAAGAGCATTGGCAAGTAGTAAAGTGGATCCTTCGGTATTTGAGAGGGACCATGGGGACAGATTTTATGCTATAGTGGATCTAGACACCACTTTACATGGTTATGTAGATTCAGACATGGCTGGAGATGTAGACAGCAGGAGGAGCATGACGATAGGTTATATTTACACTTGTAGGTAGGACAACGAGAAGCTGGATTTCACAACTACAAAAGTGGTGGCTTTATCAACCATGGATTTGAGTATGTTCTTGCCAAAGAGGCAAGCAAAGATATGATTTGGTTACAACAATTGCTTGAGGAGTTGGAGCATAAGCGAGAAGGAATGTAAGCTGCATAGTGATAGTCGAGTGTTATACACCTAGCTAAGAACTACTGCTTTCCACTCTAGGATGAAGCATATACGAGTTGAGATATCACTTCATCGGGACAGCTTTGGAGGAAGATAAGTTTGAGTTGGAGAAGATTCATACCAGTCGAGAATCCTATAGACATGATGACCAAGGTGGTCACTGAGAGATAAATTAAAGCTATGTTCATCTTTGGTTGGCCTTTGTGGATGATAGTGAAGGGTTGAGAAGCTTGCTCGGTGGAAATCGAGTCCAGTGGGATATTGTTATGTTTGTGGAGCCTATTTTCATGTTAGAGTGTGGTACACCTTCTATGTGTTACACTCGGGTATTTTTACGGCGGTCCCACTCATCGGTGAGTGGGTTAGGGGGTTCGGGGGTGAAGCCCCGAAGCAAATTTTCATGGGTGGTTTATTAACCCATGGGTAATGGGTAACCGTTATGGGCTATTTTGGGCCCATGGTTTTTCAGTACCCATTGTTTTGATACCCATGGTTTTTTTCCCATTGTTTTGATACCCACGGTTTTTTCCCATGGTTTTGATACCCATGGTTTTGTATCAAACTACTTAAGAAATTGTCTATTTATATGGTCTTATGCATATGATAGATATACAAGCAAATGTATTGCGAGATGTGCTTTGAATTCGGGTGTGAATTCAGTAGATTTTGTTGAGCATAACTCCAAATGGATCAGGTATTGTATTGAGAGAGTGGAGGCTTGTAATAAAATTTGAGCAAGTGATTCTTGGTGGATGTAGCCCAAATTGGGTGAACCACGTTAAATATTGTCTCTCTGTGTTGTGTTATTTATTCTACACTTTTATTTGAGATCTGTAATATTTTCTACATATTATTTTCTCTTATTGCGATTGCTGTAAGGGATTATTCTACATATTTTATCTCTTATTCCCTAACACCTTCTTGCTTAGTTTGACCTTAGACCCTTCAACTTCTTTGAGTCCAAACACCAAGACCCAGCTAAGACACCGGTGTCGGGCGCCCCATCCCCTTTGGGTGCCCCGACATCTTTGTACTTTACTCACATAGTTTGGGTCATTTATAGCCATTTGAACATCTTATGTTTTTGTAGTCGACCTTTTGGGGTTAATTACAAAATTCAAGCAAGGGAATCATATAAATATAAAAATTATGTGATCAAAATAAAGGACCAAGCATTAATAATTAGTTATCACCACCTAAGGTTGCATCCAAAGGCTATTCAATATCATTCAAGCATCCGTTATAACATTCATTCAAGCATAAGGGACTTCATTATTATGCATAAAATTCATAGGAGGGGATTCTATTCTATTACATGCACACATCTATTACATTTCTCTACATCTAGCTACTTTTCTCGCTATAAAGTATGACACACAAGATCCACCTAGGTACAATTCCACAAACACACCTAAAACTACATTGGGTTTGAAATATAGTGTAATTCTCGGTCGTAAGATCACTTTTTGACAAGTGAGGATAGTCGACTCCTCATTTGCATCTTTATTTTTTTAGGATTTGATGTCTCTTTGAGGGTTTTGTAGGTCATTATTTCATTGTAGGTTTCTAGTGACCTTGGCGATCATTGTGTAACCTCATAGAGACTAAAGGTGAAGGACAAAGAATAACTTGTGACCTAAGAAATATGTTTTTTATCATTTTTGTGGTCACAGCGCCCACTACCGATCATGGCACTGCGCAGTGACCCTACTCCTTTATGTGCACCCTTGTTTAGCTTATTTTTCCAAATATACATTTATTTGATCTTCGGTGTGACATTTTATGCTTTGTATTTTCCAATTTTCCATCTCTGTGTACCTTTGGGATCTCTGTGAAATAGCTAAGTCATTTTATCCCTTCTTAATAACTAGGGTTTCACATTTTATAGCTTAGTTAGTTTGGGTTATTTTTGTATTTATTTTCATATTAATTTACCGCTACAATAGTAGTTAGATTAATCATTTTTATAACATTTATTTATTTTTTTATTAATCACTAAGCTCCATTGATGAATATTAATTCTGGATGTTCCTAATTTGAGGAGGAAACAATCCTACTTGGTGGTGATGTGAATGAAATGGATGGTGCAGATTTCTTTGAGCTGATGGATGATGTTGTAAGGTTTTATTGGACATGTGTTAATCCTTTGGAGGCTTGGAAAATATTTATCAAGTGCTTGGAGGTCTTGGAGTTCTCGGTGATGGGGTATTTAGTATGTTTGGGCTAGTGAGAGCTTCTAGTTGTCTTAGTGCATTGCTGGCCCATATGGGTCTTTCATGCTGATTTATATGAGCTCGAAGTTGTTTTTTTTTGTGTTGTGGTGACTAAACTTAAGTGGTCGTGTCTGACCTATGGTGTTTTTAATCATGAGTCATGTATTCAAGTGCATGTATTTGGTCATTTCGATACATGTTGTGAGAGGGAAAATGTGTGACCTAGGTGAGAGAGTGAAAGTGATTTAAGGGAATCAAGAAAAAGCTAAGAGAGTGTGTAAATGTTTGAAGAGTGATGAGGAGATAGTGTGCAAGATTATTTTTCCAAATCATTGCATGTTTGATCTAGTTTGAGAGAAGTAGGATAAGGTGTGTTGAAGAGGGTTTGAAGGTGTACAAGTTGAATTTTCGATTACTATTAGCTATGTAAGAAATATATATTCAATGGTATTATATATAAATATCTTATGATGTCTAATATTCATAAGAGTCCTTTTTTGTGATTCATATCAACAAAGGTTTAGGGGTTGGTGCTCCCTATCGGTTTGGTGCCTCACTAAACAAATCTTGTGTGATGAGGCATATTCATGCAAGTCTTTTGGTTTGAGTAATATAATCAAACATTTTAGTGGGTTTTCTTCCCCTTGAGGGTTTCCCACTTACATCTTATGTTCTTGTGTACTCTTTCATGGTTATGATCTTGTAAATGGTTATTATATATTGTTAAGATCACACTAATGCATGGTTGAATGATAAATGATTTATGCAAGTTACTTTTAATTGGTTAATGGTTTTGAAGAGCTGATTCAACCCCCTCTCAGTCCATTGTTCTTCCAAAAATTAGTATCATAGATGGTCATTCGAGAATTTTAACCAATCGAAGGAGTTCCTTTTGAAGCACATGTTTAGTTGATCAAAATGGGAGAAGATATTTTAACATATCAAGGTCCTAATTTCAATGGAAATAACTATTCCCTATGGAGATTCAAAATGAAGGTACATCTAAGTTCACTTGGTTATGAAGTTGGTGTTGGATATAGTGATTTATCAGACCCCATGGAAGAAATTTCCAAGGATATCATCTTTGGTACTTTGGAATAATGTGTGAGTACAATGGTTGTGGATTGTGATTTAGCTAAGGAGTTATGGGATAAGTTGGAATACTTGTATGAAGATAACAATCCTTCCAGTAGTAGTGAAATTGATATGGTCAGTAGTACAAAAGGCATGAATCAAGAAAGTAGAAATGGTGGACCTAAACTTATTGGTGACCTAGAAGACCTAAAAATCATAGGGAAGAAGAAAAAAGTCTACAGAAACTCTTAATGAGCTTTAAGAAAAAAGGAGGATTTTACTCAATTTAAAACTCAATTTGGATTTCTTAGTGCTAGTCATAAATCTAAAGAAGACAAGTGTATCAAGTTTAGTGTGGAAATGAAGAATTTAAAATTAGAGCTAGATCTTGCTTCAAGAAAACTAAAAATGGAACAGAAGTTTGAAAAGATCTTAAGAAACTTGGATAATTTTTGAGCAGCCAAATAAACTCTAGTGAAAAATTTGGTTTGGGCTTCAAAGAAGATTTAAAGAAGGATGTGAACCATTCTAAGTCAAGTCAAGAATCGACCAAGGCTAAGGATATATTTAAAGGAAAAGAGGTAGGAATTCTATCGGGAGTGATCACCCATGGAGAGATTGCAGATATAATAATTCAAGGAATGTGGTTTGATATAAATGTCAAAAGAAGGGACACATTGCCAAATACTACCTATATGAACCATCAATTCAAATTTGGGAAAATGAAGTTGTTAGAGGTAAGACTAAAGTTGTATGTTTTAATTGTAATGAAGTGGGTCACATAGCTAGATATTGTCAACATGAATCACTAAGATAGAGATTGAAGAATGAATGTGTGAATGAGGTTGTATGTTTCAAATGTAATCAAACTGGACATATTGTTAGGTTATACTATCGAGTTCACCTAGAAAGATTTGGAGAGATGGATCTTCTCAAGGTAAAAGTCATATTAATTTTTCAAATGCAATAAATTTGGTCATATTTCAAGATATTATAGATGGAGAAAATAAATATACAAGAGGAAGGGAGATGATAGGTCTAATCATAGTTAAAATCCTAAAGTTACTAATAAACCAAATGTTCAAAAGGGTCTATTTCTTGCTCAAGAAGGTTATCAAGGAATGATAGAGAATCAAAGACTCAAGCAACTAAAGGAATTGATGCAAGATCTTGGTTTCCTCTCTCATGAGGACTTGGGTTGTTTGTCTCTGTTAAGACACAAATAGGGTATGGGTTCCTCCATTAGGATTCATGGATTCATCTTCCTATGAGATTAAAGCACGTGAAGGTATATAAATTTTATCTACTATTTCAACTCAAAGCATGTCCAACCTTGAAGAATGTGGTCTTAATCAAATGGTCATGGTTTATGTCAAGTATGCATTAAAGTATGCTTTTAGTTAAGTATGTTGTGCCATGTTGAGTCGGGTTAAAAGGATGAAGTGGTTGTTCTAAAATATTTATACAAAGTCATTAAGATAAAATTTTCTATGATCTAAGTTTTTAGTTCAAGAAGCATAAACCAAGTTTATGTTTATGTTTCTATCATTGTGATAAGTCTTCATGATCTTTAGGGTTTGAGATATTTTCAAATGATTATACTACTAAAGGAATGTCTACAAAATGATTTTGATGTCAAGAAGTGATTTTTAGGTCTACAGGATTTGTGATATGAGATAGTGATGTTAAAATGTGTTCTAAACCTTATATAGGTATGTTTAAATCTTTTATGTCATGAGAATTTGAAGTGCATTAGGAACAAATGTGTCCATAACCTTGAGTGATTGCAAGTGTCATATGTTACTATGTAGGCATTGTAATAGAGTGTAAAAGGGTTCTTGGATAATGTAGAGACAAAGATTGAAAAATTTGATAACATCATCGGGGTGATTGTGAGTTGATACATTAATGAGGTCAAAAGTAAAGGTGCCTATGATGTCAAATCAATTAATGAAGTCCACAATCAAGGATGAAGTGAAATGGAGCTGGAATGATCGACAAGGGTTGAACACTACAATAGTGCATCCATGAGGTCAAGATGTGGCCATTGTGTTCTTAAAGGTATTAAAATTGTTTTGGAGCTCATTTAGGTGACGTTGTATGACCAAGGTTGCTAGATTCATGAATTGAAAGTCAATCATATTTTATGATGGCTTGATCATACCATCGAGGAAGCATATGTTGGTGTTTTTATAGGTACATTCATAAATTGATTGATTCTACAAGGTGTATCTGTAGCTCATGATTAATGTGAGATGTAACAAGCATGTTCATACTCCATATGTGTTGTTTGAAGAGTATACAAGGCATGATTAGGTTTTGAAATCCTAAATGACATGTTCTTTAGTGGAGATGTATGGTTATAGGTTTGAGGATGAATATTTGGGTCTATGTGCTAGGGAATTTTCTCTTGAGTGATGATTGTAATGACTCTAGAGTGTGTATACATATTAGAGGTAGTATGAAGGAGTGTAAAACACTGACATGACCGTGAAGACAAAAATTGTGTCTCTCGGTGATTAATCATGGTTGTAAATCATGTGTATGGTTCTTGAAGGTCTATAGTGTGTCTCGAGAAAGGATTATAGAGCATTGAAAAGGTGTGCAAGGTTATACTTTCCTAAAACTAAGGTTGAAATATTAATGAAGGGCCAAAATGATAGTGAAAAATTATCATAATCTAAGGTATGTCTTATGAGTTCTTTTTGTGAAGGAGTAGAAGAGTATTAAGGTGAAAATGTCTTGTCATTAAATGAGTGCATACTGTTCATGGTGGTTTCTATGGTGGTATGTTTTGAGGGGGATGTTGAGTGACTACTACACTTGAGATATGAAGACAAGTTTTTACAGGTGAAGTATGGTTAACCTCTTGCATCGTGATAGAGCATTGAAGTGTGAAGTTGTAAAATGGAAAGATACAAGACTATAGAGGTTTGTTGAAGTAAGGGGAGTTTTCCTTGACCATTAAGTAAGTGTATTTAGTGATAAGAAGACCTTGTGAGGAAAAATGATATATGGTGTGCAAGTATATTGACAAAAATTGTGCAAAAAAAGTTATGTTCATATGTTCATTCATTGAAGTTTCTATAGTGTTTAAGGGATAAAATTTACCATCTCAGTCAGTACATGAAGTGCCATGGTGCTTGTTGTATGAGTATATGAGGTAAAAAGGAGCTTGAATTTTCATTATGCTAAGAAGGTGAAGCTAGGAGAGTATCAGATATTGAAAAGTTGTTTAAGTTACATGATTGACGAGGTATCAACAGGATGTTTGACACTTTGTAATAGTAAGATACAAGTATGATCAAGCTCCTTGAAGTAGGGGAGATGGTTATGACCTTGAAACATGTGTTCTAGGTTCCTAAAATGATTAGTAAGGAAAATTAATGAGTGATAGCAATCATAATTACAGGGGAGCTTACCACAATCTTGAACAAGTATGTTAGCATGAAAAGGAGGGTAAGAACACTAAAGTATTGCTTTAGGCCTGAGAAGATATGTTTGAGCCACCTCCATGACAAAAGTGCAAGGTATGAAATCTAATTTTTGCATGTTAAGTTAAAATTTGATAGTATCTTCACGGGGAGCTATAAGGAGTTGAGTCATGTTGGTTATGGACTTCTATACCTGTCGGAAGTTTGATCCTTTTAGTATGTGTAGAAGTTGTTCGGGGATATCGGTGTAGAACACAATTTTTATATTGTTCCTCCTCTTCACTTTACTGATATGCTTATCCATTCGAATCCCATTTCCCACCAAACCTACATATTTAATTAATAAATTGATTAATTAATCCCCTTTCAAACACTTATTCCTCGTTATATGCTAAATAATCAAATATTCCAATTAGGTCATATCATCCCACCTAATAATGTAATATTCCAAAAGCATCCAAATCATGAACCCCACTTAATAAAATAAAATCCATATCAAATCCATTATCTCACCTAATCACTCAAATTGTGTCCCCCACCATCCAAATCATGAAACCCACCCAATAAAATCAAATATATTATTTCACCTAATCACTCAAATCATGTCCCCCACTCACCGACCAAGGTTAATTTGTCAAACCACTGGTTACCTTATAACCCCTGATCTAACCCCATCTCTAGGCTATAAATACATGCCTTCCCCCTCTTTCAAACAAGTTGGAAATTTTGGAAATTCTTTTTAAAGTTTTAGAAAACAAAGGAAGAGTGATAGAAAACCTTTACCATTATAGCTCTCCACTATAGAAGCCTCCCCTTCATTTTGAACAAGTAAGAAAGGATAGTGAATTAATGATATTATAGCTTCTCTCATATCATCCTCATGTTACTCTTATGATTCCACTTATGGCACCATAATGTCATCCACATGCCCTTGAAGTACCCTCATCATCCCATTTACTTGGCATATTGTACTTCTCTGCTTTTTCATGCTATCTACGATTCATCATTTATTTATATCTTTCTAGACATGGGGGTTGACATCCTCCAAGGGAGTTAACACCTATTAGAATTGAAATTGTCGGGAAGCCCCCGCATATATCTATCTAATCATATCTGTTTCAGTTTTGTAGACATTATCATAGATCCATCTATTTGGCACCCGCATATCTACATCCACATTCGAGGCTCCTTAATCCCTCCATATTTTGAGGTTGTTGGTGGATTTTGGTATCGATGCACTCACTTGCATGAGAACGAGGTTTCTATCCAACGCTCAACCCTAAAATTTGTTAGTCACTAATATGTGGTAGAAATAAGATCTTTTCATGACGTACTTAGCTGAGATAGTTCAAGGAGAAGGTAGGAATGAGTTTTAGGATGCTTCCTACTCATAATGATTGTTGGCATGAGTATATGCACTTGCCTGTGGGGAGGTACAATGAACAAATGCCATAATGAAGCCAAAAACATAGTATAAAGAAGAAAGATAGGTTTGTATGCTTGTGTGAGGAATTTGGTTGATGTTTACAACTAAGAGGTGATCATATTATGCTATAAAATATGGGTATAATGAGCTAAAAATATGATTTTTCATTAATGTAAAAAGGGGAGAAGAACTAGGTGGTTTTCCATCAATGCCAAAGGGGAGATTGTTGGCATGAGTGAGATAGAGTGTTTTCATTGATGTAAAGGTCATTAATGAAAAATGGGATGATCTAGGAGTGCTAGAGGATGTATTTCATGATGATGATCTGGTTAATCAAGTTGTAGCATGATGGAAAGAGTGGAAAAAGTGAGAACAACTTTGCCTAATTAGGTGACCTAGTTAGCCTACGTGAAGGTACATAGAGAAAAAAGTTACATGGTGGTTGTAGTAGAATGATAGATGAATGGAGACCATGAGAAGAGTGTGTGGAAGCATTGATACAGTCTAGAGGATGGTTGCGAGGTGGAAGACTCGATTGGAGGTACTCATCTAGACATAGTCTAGGTGATTTGAGGTCAAATGGAGCATGAGAGTGAGGTGTAGAGCCATGTGAGCTCATGGAAGCATGAAAAGGTGTGAGAAATGTTGTATCAAGTGTTTTAGGTCCTTTTAGAGAGCTTGGAAGTAGAGGTATGATGTTCTTCTACTTTGACATGGTATAAACTAGACCTAATCCTAGTGTATGGAGGCCTAATAAGGCATGATAGTCATTTATATATGTGTGTGAGCCCTTGAAGACCCTCATGAAGGTATTCCTTACTATTATAATCATGTAGAGATAGTTTTGGTGGTTTTGAGCATGGTTTTTATTAGTTTACTTGGTTGTGACCTAAAACATGCAAATCCCCTAGGCGTAGTCATGCAAGTCCTAGTATTGGTAAAGATGCAAAACTATTTATGACACATAATGATGATTGGAGATGATAGAGAGGATTTCCTAGTGTCGTGGGAAAAAAATTAGGTTACCGTGATGAATATTTTGCAAGATATGATGTTTTTGGTCGTATCGAGTTCTAGAAAGCATGTTTTCCAACTTGAAGTGAGAGAAATGTTCTTGGAAAATACCCAGAGGAGGCAATAGATTTGTTTACACATAGTGATATAATTTTTCTTACAATCCTTTACCAAGATCATGAAGGTGGGATTCAAACTTGATCGAGGTGGTTGAATGTGAAGCCTACATCTAATTCATTTATTGTGAACATAGTTGAATCTCTTAAGATTTTGTGAGACAAGACATAATAGTGTAATTTATGTAGATTCTTCCTATTCATAACATGAATAAAAAATTTGTAGGCATGGAACAATGGCATATATCATAGTGTAGGGCATTAAATTGTTTACAAAGGTTGGGTGGATTGCCTTTATGTGGTTTGGTTTTCACACTTTCTTCATGACAAGGAAATATGGGCTCTGTAACACTTTTGGATGAGGAAGATCATCCACGATGTTACAGTCTTTTAACTCCCTAAGCTGAAGTGTAATTCCATCACCATGCTTATTTTATCTCTAAAAAAGAAAAACCTATGATATCTAGTGGGTAAATCTTATATCCACATGAGTGACATTAAAATCCCGTGGGTTGACTAGTTGATTATGTAGGATTGATGTACCGGATAATATACATGTTTGTTTCAAATACATTAATGATGGATAATCCTCTTCAAAGAATGTTGGCATATGCGGTTGTAGGAATTTTTGATTTATCAGTGCATGTAAAAATTAACTACTTCTACTCCCCTTTAGAACACACCTTTTGATATAATAAATATATTAAACTTTAATAAGGGAAAATTAAAGAAAACACTCATTAATGCCTAAGGCAATCCCCCAAGTAAGAATTTCTCGCCATTTTGACACATTGAAAGATATCAACAATGCAATTTATTTAGTCATCAATGTACGGAATTCGTCTCTAACGTCCATTTTCCAATTCAAATGTAGCTCCATTGCTACTTTTGTGACTCAAGCCATGCGGGGCCTCATGCATGAGAATGTTGCAAGCCATTTATAGGTGAAAAAACCCTCAAGAAATTGTTTTTAATGACAACTTCATGAGTTTTTAGAGATAAAACCTCACTTTTAATTAAAAAAATAGAATTACCGACTTTACTTGAGGTATTTGAGTGGGATAACTTTAGAGCCATGGCTGGTTGCTTCATTCGGGATGTCGAAATGGAAAATTTGGTGGTTCCATGAAAATTCGACAAGGCAACCATAATCATTTACAACAAATTCGGGAAGATCAACAACATCGAGCCTATTATCACCCCTCACTTTAAAAGCAAGACTAGAGTGAAAATTTCCCCTACCGAAGAAGTGGCGCCCACAACACGAGACATAACCACATTGATTTCTTTACATTAGTACAAAGCTTACCAGTATAAACAAGAGGCTAGAAATGAAGTGCAAGCGATTTCCTAAGGAGGTTTCGATATCGAACCCACCGACAATTTATCCTGTAAAAAATGAAAAAGAAATCATTCGGCAGATTCTGTGGAGACCAAGCATGTCACACGATTTGAATATCAACAAAATCACAATCCTCATTCCCTTCCTTCATAGATTCCACTATGAAATAAAGAGTTATTACTCGCGAAGGAAAAGAGAAGGAGAAAATTTCTTTATGGAATTACACTGAAAATCTAATTGTGGAAAATATTTCTCATGAATACGAGCTTCCTAATATAGAAACTATGGATGTTCTTTGAATATTTTATGTCAACAACATCTTATGCTACTCTGGATATTTTTGACTATCTCATCGATGATTTGCTCATTCAAAATCATAAGTGAAAAAGAAATTTTTTTTGCTGACATTGTTGTCACAATTTGTTTTATGTAATTTGCACCATACATATATAATTTCAACAAAAACTTAGGCACGAAGAGTTTACATCTTTCCTTTGTTTATGTAAATATAAGAAAATCAATGAGGACCTTGTCAAATAGAACAAATTCTAGTTTCACTTTACAAAAATTTTAAATTATGTAGTTCGAAAATGAAAGTCGAACCTAAAAGGAAGCGATAACCAGATCGTACCAAGCCAAGAACACATATGTTAATCAAACATCACGATCAATAAGATGAAATAAATTCACCATAATAACTTTACATAAACCTTTGCAAAAAAATGAACAACAATATCATATATTATTATGGAACTCAATGAAATACAATGAGAATGGGCCTTGCTTTTATAGGCAAGGAATAACAATCTAAGAACCAATCAAGGTCGTAGATCAAGCCATAAATCAAGGAAAGAACTATACCTAATAACTACATAATATCCCCTAATATCTAAATAAATAAAAGGAAATATCCACACACATAAGTGGGTGAGGATAAATACAATAAAGGCAAATAAAGTACCTAGGTAAACATGAGATAAGGTAAATACCTACTCTAACATCCCCCTCAAGTGAAGCTAGGGGCCAAAATAGAAGTGGCATGTGCACAGTATGAGTCCTAACAACTAGGCTTGATGAGGTACTCATGTACAATATATCCATGAATAAATCTCAAACCAAAAGAAGGAAAGAATCATACTAGAAGGAAAGAGAAAGAAGAAGAAGGAATATGTTCTCACAAACACCCCCAAGAAATTTTTTGAAACCCCAAGCATTCCACACAACTCAAGGTAGCGAGGTGATGCAAAAGGCTTCGTAAAGATGTACGTAACCTGCTACTGAGTCGGAATGTACTCCAAGAAAATAAATCCATCTTGAATGTGCTGATGAATGAAGGGATATGTATCTCAAGACACCACTTGCAGAAGTGCAATTCACATTTCTAGCAACCCGGTTGAGCAACAAAGTGGACCAAGCATATTGAGATACACATCCACTTCATTCGCCAACACATTCGGGATGGATTTCTTTATCTACTTCTACATTAGATCATGTTGAGCCATTAACAACACATAATTACCACACATTGAAACCAAGAATGGAAACAATAATTAATCAAAAAGGATTATGGGCTTTAACTTCTTTAGGACAACCAATGTTCACTAGAGAATATGATAAATTTGAGTACCACCGGTGAAAAAATGATGAGTTTATGGGTTTGATAGGAACTTATGTAAGTGACAATATTTTGTTTCATTTGGAATGAATGTGACTCTCCTTTCAAAATTTGGGAGAAATTGGAGGATTTATTTGGGAGAAATGTGATTCATGTATAATATATCCATTAAGAAATCTTGAACAAAAAAGAAGGAAAGAATCCTTCTAGAAGGAAAGAAAGAAGAAGAAGAATAAGGAAGATGTTCTCACGAACACCCCCCAAGAACAACTTCTGAAACCCCAAGAATTCCAAACAAATCAAGGTAGCGAGGTGATGAAAAAGGCTTCGTAAAGATGTCTGCAACCTGCTGCTAAGTCAGAATGTACTCCAAGCAAAGAACTCCATCCTGAATGTGCTAGAAAATGAATTGGATGTGTATCTCAATATGCTTGGTCCACTGGTGCTCAACTGGGTTGTGAGAGATGTGAATTGCACTTTGGTTGTCACACCAAAGTACAGTTGGTGAATCTGTGGGAATCCAAACTCTGTCAATAACTATCGAAGCCAAAGAATTTGTTGACTCGCTGTAACTTATGCCTGTCTTGGGCCTCGAAGATGAAAGTGCAATAGCTGTTTCCGTTTACACGTCCAAGCTGGAGAAGAACCAAAACATAAAAGATATCCATAAGTGAAATGTCTGTCATCAATAGAACCTTCCCAATCTAAATTTGTATACCCAACCAACTAAGTAGAACCCCTAGTGTAGTGTAGGCCAAAGTGGGAAGTGTTGTGCAAATAGTGCAAAATCCTTTTAGCAGCCTGTCAGTGACTATTATGAGGAGAATGTGTAAACCAAGATATAAGCCCTATTGCAAATGAAATATTAGGGAAAGTATGGGTCAAGTACATGAGACTCCCAACTAACTACGTATACAATGTAGGATCACAAAGTGGTGTGGTACATGTGGAAGTAAGAGTAACTTCAGACTAAAAGGAGATGGACTTGGATTGCAATCAACCATATCAAAGCGCCGAAGAAGATAATGGGTGTACTTTTTCTGACTCAAATGAATCCACTGAATACATCGAGAAATCTACAAACCAAGGAAATAATGCAATATCCCAAGATCTGTCATGTCAAATTGTGTAGAAAGATCCCTCTGAATACTCTGAATGTGGGAAGAAGAGCTACCAGATAGCAGTTGTCAACATACAAGACAAGTACCACAATATCCTCACCAACATGTTGGAGATATGGGGATCAAGAATATGAAATTGCTTTCTATTTGTGATCACAAAATTTACACATATCGATACACATAGTATGGATGTTCGAGTGTAGTACCTATTACCGGTCCCACAAAGCATCTCCTGGGGCATCCACTTTCATATACATTACAGGTGCTATTGTTTCTATTTATACTACTTCTTATTCATACTAGCGCACTCTTATATTAGATCATACACGTTTTTACATAGATTTTATCATTCTAACGCTTTAATAGATGCTTTATGTGTAACATTTGTGTTGCATGAACCCTTTTCTACCATGGTTGTCTAACTTCTTGCTTGTCATTGTTTGTCATTGTTTTCGGCTTTTCCCTTTGTCTTGTGTGCACATTGTATGCTTTAGGCCACATCGGCCTTAATTGTCTTACAACATCGTGAGAGATGTCCCATGTTTGAAACCCATTTTTACTGAGTCTACTTTATCTACATTATTTCTTATTCACACTTTCTCGCTTTCTTCCTAGCTTACATTTTATCTTCTACATGTATATTTATCATGTTTGCACTAACACTTGTATCCTAGCCACTTTGTTTATATGTGCCTTAGTTTCTACAAAACAAACTCCCTTCCCCCTGTAGGGCACCACTTTTAGATTAGTGGTCAGCCAAAATTTGGGCCACATACTCCTTGTGAGGTCGCATGCACTCCAAACGAGGGGGCATCTATTGGGCGAATCAATCACCCCATCTACAACCGTTTACCTTCACGGTTTAGTACCAATACAACACATTCTTTAGTCTTAGCAATGACCGAGAATCGACTTGGGTCCTCAAAGCACAAGCATAAACACTAGTACCCAAACATAGACAATAGTGTCTAGGTGCTCTTGACCCTTCCTTGGTGCTGTGACTAGGGGCAATTACACAAATTTCCTTATTTGATCTGATTTTGGCAGGTTTACCTAAAAAAATTTAAAGGACACACAGTCCTTTAGCACTCAACATGCATGCACTACACCTTATTTTCTACTTTCACATTGGATTGGATTTGCACACACCATATGCGGTGGTTTTTACTTCAAGAAGAAGTCGGAGGTTAGAGAATAACACTAGAATTCTCTCCGACACTTCTTTCATACTTGGCACAGTGGCATGAGATCTCCCAAAACTTGTATTCAACGCAACCGGCATTAGATCACCCAATAAATTCGTTCTTCTACAACATATTCATGATCCTTTCTATCACTTTTACTCATCATAGATCAGGTGCACATGTTTTTTTTGGTACATTTTCACATACTTTTTACACTTTTTGATCAAAATTTTCATATACATGTGTTTGACTACTTATTCATTATTCTCTTTTACGAGTTCGTCCTTATGGGAAGCAGTGGTCACATCAATCACACATCATCAAATGTCAAGCAATGTCAACAACGGGTATAACACAACATCTACACATATGTTCTCACCTTAGGGTCATCATCATCATTTTCACTTCCTCTTCTTTAGCTTCCACACTTCATATTTTTATCACTCCATGATTTTCCTTGTCCCTTGGCATGCTTTTTGCCATCGATATACATGGTTATTAGGTACACATATCTTATATATTTTATGTTATCAATCATTCTCTCAACAACATAAATTGGGGGCAAATGTAGACACTAAATCATGCACTTTGGGTATTTATCTAGTCCTGATCACATACTACTATTCATATGATTCATAAGAAAGAAAATTACTAATTGACCATTGTATTTGGCCTCTTTTCTTTCTTTCTATTTTCCTTCTTGGTCTCACACACCCTCTTTCCCAATCTCTCTTTTCATACTTTGGCATTTCGACTCTAGAAACCACCCCAACCAAGACGCTAGCACCCCCATCCCCTCACGGGTGCCCTCGACATCTTTGTACTTTGCTCGTATATTTTGGGTTTCTTCTAGTCATTTGAAGATCTTCCTTTTTACTAGTTGGCCTTTTAGTGGTTAATTACGAAATTGGAGCAAGGGAATCATATAAATATAAAGTTATGTGACAATAATAAAGGACCAAACACTAAGCATCTACTATCTCCACCTAAGGTTGCATCCAAAGGCATTTACAAGAGAATTCAAGCATCCATCTAACATCCACACAAGGGAAAGGGACTACATTCTTCTGCATACACTTCATAGGAGGGGAAGTTCATTTTTCCATGCACACATCTACTTACATATTTTACATCTAGCTACTTTCACTATCAAGTGTGACTCACACAAGAGCCACATAGGGCACGATTTCTACACACACATAGAACTACATGGGGTCTGTAATGTAGTATAGCGCTCGGTCATAAGTTCACTTTGTTGATAGCCGAAGACATTTTGACCTCCCATTTTGTATATTTTTGTTGGGATTTGATGTAGTTTACGGGTTTTGTAGGTACTTCTTTATTATTACAGGTTTTAGGTGAATAACAACGAAGTGCAAAGACATGCAAGATATCAAAGGTGATAACAAATGAACATCTCACAACCCTGTAAAATTAGGTTTCACAACTTATGAGTAGTCACATGCACCCAAAATAGGTCTCTAGTGCCCCGGAAGCCCGACCTAGAAAGGCACCCTAACCCTAGCATTTTTGACAATCATGTATTTTTGGGTTAGTGTGTGCTGTTTTGAATTCTTTTTGCAGTAGTTTTCCAGCTCGGCATACCTTCGAGATCATTGTGAATCAACTAAGTATTTCATCCCTTCATTTGTAACTAGGGTTTCATATTTTCTAGCTTACTTGTTTGGGTCAAAAAGTTGTACTTAATTGTTTATATATTTTGTCTTTGGTACATATTTAGATTTAGCATCTATTTATTTCAATATTTTCTTAATTAGTAACTAGTCCAAGTTCCTTATATTAAGATCCATTGTGAGGAGCTAGGGAACCTAGAACATGTGAAGACTTAAGGGCATGCTTCCAAGTATATTAAGTGAAGCATTAGATCATTCCCAAGTGATTTAAACATGCAAGTGAAGAAAGAGATCACGGAGTAGAAAAAAAAGTAAAGTCACATGATCTAGAAAGGACAAAAAATAATGAGATAATAAAGGCAAGGAAAAAACTAATGGATTGTTGGCATGGTGTCCTAGTAGGTATTTTCATTGATACAAAACAACATTAATGAAAAATTTAATGTTGTAGGATGATTTCATGATGATTTTATGGATGCTAACATATTGGTTCATATGTTTATCAATTGCTATAGTGGGATTCAGTGATGCATGCTTGTTACAGCAGAAGTCCATACAAGTGCCTAGGAGGTGTATCTTTTTTGGTGAGAGATTCTTGGTTTCTTGGGAAGCATGTTTACATGGTTTATATCAGTTTTTAAGGGTTATTGATCACTCACAATAGTGGCATAGTGTAGGTACATGTGGTTCACCATGTTACAGGTGCTCATTGGGGAGCAGTATGACAACTTGGAGGTGTGATAGAGTGTATTGGATCCATTTGAGATCATGGATGCATGATATAAGGTATATCATATTATATGAGGTATTTTTGGGTCATTTTCAGAGGTTTCATGTTCATTTATTTCATTATTTTAGTTGACCCTAGTTTCTACTATGAGGATCTAACATGCAATCATAGGTAAGTCTTAGTGATTGGAGAGATTGAGACATTGAATTGAAATTATTATTATTGGAGATGATATAGGGATGAGTGATTATTATCTTATAAAAATTTTAGGTGCCCATGTTGTGTATTTTTCTAGATATGACTCTTTTTGTAAGATAGGGTCAAAATCTAGTGCATTTCAGCTTGAAGTGCAACTTCAAATGCTCGTTGTGAATAGTGTTCATTGTATGGGACCTTTTGGATTTAAAGGATTATTATAATATAATTTTATAAGGTTTAACAAAAATAATGAGGTCATTTGATCATCACATTTTTATGAACGAATGTTAAGAAGGTAAAGAGCTCTAAAACCCTAGCTAGGAGTAGTTGACATAAAGTGAAGTTTTGTGACCCATTTTTGATTGATTCATAAAAATTATGATTGGATGTTGTAGAGGACTCCTCAGGATTTCCAAAAATGTATGGTTGAGGTCATGATGATATGTGGGCTCCACCTAAAAATAGCAATTTATGAAGAAGAAGGTTTTAGGAAAAGGTTGTCCAAAGGAGTAGCATATAAAATTAATAGTGCATGATGATTGGAAGTTTTTATTGATGTCCATGGAGGTTTTAGGACATTTTTTTTTGTTTAGTGATATTTTGAGGTCCAAACAAGTTGACTGGTCAAAGGGTAGTTTTGGGGTCTCAAATAGCAGGGTCCAGTAAAATGGTCATAACTTGAGCTACATGTGGAATTTTGAGATTATTCAAGTTGTTTTAGAAATTATATTAAGATATATTTATATTTATATGTGGTTTGACTCCTTATGAGGTCATTTGACAAGGTTTCTAGGTCATTATTTGAGCAAGAATATTTTTGGTAGTTCAAGACAACATCTATTTTGGTGAAAGTTTGATGTTGTTTGAAGCATGAGATGGATTGGTTGATGCTTCATATCACCTGTAATGTGAAGAGGGATGAATTTTTCATCCAATGAATCCATTTTGAGGTATTTAATGTATGTATAAATTATTTTATGAGCTAACCTTTGGAAACAAATTTTTTGGCAAGTTGATATGGTGAAGGCAAATGTTGTTGTGGTTTGAAATGAAGGATATTTCATGACTTATAGCTTGTTTATAAGTGTTATACAGGTTATGAAATTTATTTTGAGTAGTCACATAACATTATTTGGTTGAGGATAAATGATTTGGTAATCGGATGAAGTTTCTAGGGTGTTGAAGGTGCAGGAAACAAGCTGTTTTGAGATTCTACAAAGGATTATGGGCCCGATAAACAAAATAATTTGATTGGATGAGCTAAATAAAAACCATATATGATGTTTAAATGTTTTTTATTAAGGATAAATAGTTTTGAAGGGACTATACCCTGAGTACAAAAAGGCTCAAGTAGCCAGATACCAGAAGGAGAAAACCCAACTAAGAAAGGCTAAACGCCTTAAACATGTAGGCTCAAAAGCCAGATATATCAGTAAAGTTAGTACAAAAAGATCTATCCAAACTGAGATCCGAAGAAGAACAAAAGGACCAAAATACTTCAAAGAGGGATCCAAAACAAAGCATCCCAGCAAGAAAACAACAGCAAAACCTCTGAAAAACAACAACTTCACAAAGAACTAAATAGCACTGAGCCTTTGCACTATTTGATTGCACCTGTTAATCTTGACCTTAATTTTCTAAAGAGAGGTGAATAGTGCAATGGTCGTGGCATGTGAAGAATCACTCATGTCCGCTTGAGCAAGGGCAAGGTCATGAGTCTCCTTAGAATCCTAGATGTCATTAAGAATGCCACTAAGGCTGTAAACACTTCTCACGTGCTACTCCATAAAATTATAAACATCTTTCGGTGTAGAGACGATGCGATCATGATGGCCCTTGGCATTTCCCTCAAAGCATGAAATCAAGTGAAAGGAGCTTCTTAAAAATCTCAGCAGTAGTATCATTATCCTCAAGAATTTTGTAACTTCCTCTTTCCTTTTATTTTTCCAAATTTCTAGGAGCATTTTTGAGGTCTTTAATCTCCTCTTCAAGCTTTCCAATCCTAGTAAGAATATCCACATCTCTGCATTCTTCAACAGGTTTATTGCTATGCAATAAGTTCTTAGTAAGTTCAATATCCTTGTGGCTATGTAGAATCCTTTGTGAAGAAGGCAGGGAAACCTATGCAATGATGTTTAAATGTTATTTTAAACATTTGTGATGAATTTTTAGAGATTTACCAAAAAGCAGGTTTTGGGATTAGGAGATTTTTGTCATCCCAATGCAAGGGTTTTGGGATTTTTGGTGCATAGATGAAGTATTTTTGCTAGAACAACCTGTATGGGTGAATCGTGAATGCTCTAGTGATTCTTATGGGACGTTTTTAGGCTGGCATGGTCGTGAAAGTGGAGGGAAACCGACCTCCTTTGAATTTGAATCAAGGAAAGGGTATAAAATGGAGTTTTTGGGTACAATAGTTCTAGCTTTTGGAAACCCCTTTTATCTTATTTTGAACAAATTTTTGCTGAAAACAAAATCCCTATTGAGGAATAGCCAAAAACACCTAGAATCTCATTCTAGGACATCTTCTAGTTGAGTTTTCATGAGGATGTTTTGAGCATGGGAAAAATTGTGTTGTTTCCTTGAGAGCAAGTTGGAGAAGGAGGAAAATTTGGATGTTTGAGTTTGGATGCTATCTTCATATAATGTTGATGTAATTTGTAGGTTTATAAGGTGTCTTCAGATCTGATATTGATTTGTAATCACTTTTGGAATAAGTATATCTTCTTGGATATTCATATGACTACATTGTTCATCTTGATACATCTTTATTGCATCTTGTTGATATTTGTTGAAGGAATTACTCTTGTGATCTGATTTGAATATTAACATAAGTGTGTGGATCTTATTTCAATATCAATATAAGTGACTTTATATGTTTATCATTGTGGTTCTTGCATTGTGTATATTTCATTAAGAAGAATATATTCTTTGATGAGATCTACTTGAGATTGTGTGGTTAGGGTTTGAACTACAAGTGTGAAGTGTTATTGGGGACTAATTCACCGGGGACTAATTCACACCCCCACTCTTAGTCCTTGTCACCTCTAACAATTGGTATCAGAGAAAGCCCTTGGAATTATCCTAACAAGTTAGAAGGAGATATTTTGTGATAAGATGACACCTGCAAATTTGGAGACAATTCAGATTAATACCTTCTTGATAAGAAAATGGGTTGGTAAAAATATGGATAAGATTGATAGATTGGTTGCAGCTCATGAATAATTATTCAAGGTTTTAAGATCTCAAATTGAGGAGGCTCAAGCTGAGTTGAAGACCAAGAGAGAAGAATGTCTCAAACATGAAGTTGAAAGAGAAGAAATAGTCAAGGTTCTAACGAAGCAACTTGAGGAGACACAAGATGAGCTAAAGATCAAGAGGAAAGAAATAGATGATTTGAAGAAAGATCTAGGCACCATGACAAGAAAAGTACTATATTTTCAAGGAAGTTCAAAAAATATAAGTAAGATGTTGGAAAATCAAAAGGCCTATGGTGATAGGACATGCCTAGGCTTCAATGAGGGCTCATTCAAATCAGAAAATAATGAAGAAGAGTCAAGTCAAGGATCAAATGAAATAAGGAAGCCAAGAAAGGGAGAGAGTTCAAGGCTTCCACCTCCTAGAAGACCATCTATCAGGTAGCCAAATTCATATAGGTATGGTTTTTTCATGGTAATTGTTACAAATGTGGTGATTATGGACATAGGGCTAGTTTTGTAGTCCTAAGGTTGAAAATAAGGATGATGGAAAAGGAAAGGAAATTTTTGAAGAGAAGAATAAAGAAGAATGTCAAGACAAGAAGGAGAAAAATGTAGGTCAAAGATATGGAGCTGAATGCTATCATTTCCAAGAAAAGGGACATCTTGCAAAATATTGCAAAAATGAGCCATCAAACACAAAGAGGTATGTAAGCACATTCAAGGGGTATTGCTATGCTTTGATGGATATGGTCATAGGGCTTATGAGTGCAAAGGAAGGAAAGTGGAATTATTTAGGTGCCACAAGATAGGGCACATTGCAAGGTTTTTTAATGTAGGTCAGTTGAATAAAAATACTCAAATACCCAAACCACAAGTCAAAAATAAAAGAAGAAAGAAGAGGTTAGTCAAAGTGCTAAAGAAGATTCCAATAATGTGGTGAGCCAAAGGAAGGATATGTTGTAAAAAATTTAGAATTAGATAAAGAGGAAATAGTCAAGGTTCAATAAGAGGGCTTGAGACGTACTTAGGTCTCTCATCAAGCTCCTCCATGATGTTATATGCCTCTATTAGGCTTCATAGAGGTGTATAGGTGCAAAAGAAGCTTTGGAGTGAGAGGAAGTTGTCTTAGTGTTATCCCGTAAAATTGACAAGGGCAATTTTACCGATAACCATACCGAAATTTTGTTCCGATCCCTCGTTAGGGATCCCTTGCGTTCGAAACGTTATAAAATCCCTTCCCGGGAAATCTGGTTTTTCGAACTTGTCTTTTGAGCCTTTTTTGGCTGGGCGCATGAAATTGCTATGTAACACCAACTTTTGGTGCGCCCCCTTTAAAACCTTTGGCACATGATTTTCAATGTTAACACAACTTTCGGTGCGCCAAAGTATGTTGAGCCTTCCTGCGTGCGCCAAGGCGCATGCGCCTTTGTGTTGGCACAACATTTGTTGCGCCCCTTTTTGGTGCGCAAAGGGCACACATAACCGTGTCGACATAGCATTTGGTGCGCAAAGCGCGCTTAATTTCTTCTTTGTCAAATATTTTCATGCGCCAAAGGGCACACGCTTTTTCCTGTCGACAGCAACTCTCATGCGCCCTTTAAAAGTGGGTGGCGCATTAATGTCCAGCTAACCTATATATATATGGTTTGCGCGCCCAAATGTCATTTTCACTATTCGCTGTGCACGTGATTTTTCTGAGCCTGTCAGCCTCTGCCTCGTCATTTTCAACGTGTTGTGGACCCGTTCTCGAGCTTTTGCTATTTATCCAGGTAAGAGGTTCTTCTCCCTCTTATGTGTTTACGTTCTTGTTTCTTGGTGTGCTTGTGGTGGTTGTGGTTTAGCAAAAGTATTGAAATATCAAATGTTGAGCTAGCCCTCCCCCTGTCTTTGTCTTTCCTTATTTTTTTCCTCCCCCCCTCTTTCCAGATCTCTTTGGTAGAGGGTGTTAGTTTGAAAGCAGTCGATAACCCCTTTTGGCTTAAAACATTATATCTTCAAAGCAATCTTGGAAAGCGAAAGAAAGGAAAATGGGTTGAACCATGTGAAAACTCTGTTTTCCCTTGGGCACATCAGCGCGTCTATGACATCATAAGCAGATTGCGCCCCGATGGCGCATCTGTCCCCCTGCAACATGGCCAAAACCCGCGCCATGATGGTGCACCCATTTCTGCTGCCACATCATGAAACCTGCACCCTCAAGGCGCGCCTCTTCCACATGTTGCAAGTGCTACACTTGCACCCCTTTAGCGCACAATCCTTCACTTGCATCACCTTCCCATGCGCCCGATGGTGCACCGGCATCTATGCTGCAACACAAGTTCTATCTCTGCGCCAAGTATAAAGTTGTAAAAGCGCAGGCGCATCCCTCCTTACAGTAACATTTGTGTTGTGCAAACCCCGTGCGCCGCGCCATATTCCCTTTGGCGCACGAAAAGTCCTTGTTACACGCATCCATGCGCCAAAGGGCGCACCAAATCCCAATGTAACATGAAAGGTCCATGCGCCTTTGGCGCATCCTGTCTCCATGCAACACGATGTTCTCATGCGCCCTTTACTAAAATGCACTCTGCAGTATGCATGCGCCATGCGCCTTTGGCGCCAGTTTAACCTTTGCAACAGCCCTTTCCCGTGCGCCCTGCCTATTTAGCCCTGTAAGCTACATTTTTCCTGCGCCCTGAGCCTAAAAATCTCTAACTCTTTCTTCTGCTAACATTCCAATGGAAGATCAAATGGCTAATTCAACTTTTTCGGATTGGGTCTCGCTTCTTCTTCATGCAGATCAGCAGATAAACTTAGAAGAACATATGTCTACATCCAGCAAGAGACCCACCAAATCGAAAGGGAAGGCTAAGCTTACTGAGGAAGAGATGAAGTATAAATATCAAAGGGTCAGAATGCCCGAGTCACAGGCCGAATGCAGCATGGATGTCAGAGACTCAGAGGTGGGGCATATCGACATGGAGGAGTCAGGCGAACTCGAGAAAGTTACAAGGAGTCCATGGATGGACAAATTGATAGGCAGTGCCCTGCACTTCGACGGAGGAATCCCGTCAGCGCCGTCAACAATGAATTTATGATGGTGGTTGCCCAGTGTTACAACAAAGACACAAGATGTGTCGAAAATAGTAAGGGCGAGGTAGTCATCAACCTCACTGCCCGTCATTTTGAGATCATACTCGGCATCCCTCACCACCGGCACTTTGTGGCCGTTAGCCAAGCAGAGTGCATCAAGGCCTGGGAAGATAATGAAGACCAATGCATGCAACTAATGAACGAAGTGTATCTGAAAAACAAGAAGGTAGTAACCCGGTGGCCCCAGATCATCCACCGTAGTGACTTTTCAGAAGAGCTTAGCGATACCATTACTTTCTGAGCGGGGTCTTGGGCTTTTCGCGCCCATTACTTCCATAAATGGATGCTGCGCTACTTGGAAACAATGAACAAGAATTTTCTGATCAAGCACTTTTCTTTGGGGGAAATTATAAGTAGCACCATCTCAAGCGGCTACTGACAATTCAGCACAACGGAGTATTCCATATGAACTCCTACGTGGTCTACGCTGCGGCGTCGAGAGAGGGATTATCCGAGGCCGACCGGAGTGGAGTTTGGCCTCGAGGTCAAAATATACGAGTATTATCGAGAATTAAGGTGGAGAATAGCATCTCCCAGTTCACAAAAGTTAACGATGTGTTTTTCTATCACATCATCTGACTGCTGAGGCCGAATATGACTCATAGTCATACTGACCAAAAACATAGTGGCAGCCACGGAGAAATGGGGGCCCTATTCACCCAATTTCCACATTCACCTATCCGAGGGCTACCTGACTTTTTGGGAGAGCCAACCGGAGCTACCAAGGTATCTTTGGGCCTAAGTGGTCTTTGGAACTATCAAGGCGGTGGTCACATACCACGAAAAATGCCGAAAAGGAAGAAAGGTTGAACTCCTTTCCCCCTCACGGTGGGCGATACACATGCTCTACCCACCACAAGGCGAAGGAAATGTTTGCGAGAGTGGAGTTACTCAATTTGAAGCATGACTTCCCGGCCAGGCCCACCTTCGACCCAAGGGCTGCTGCGAGAGCAAAAGCTTGATCCGATCCATGTTCCTAGATCGAGGATATTTATATTGATGTCCTCCATGAGGTAGAGCTCGAGAAGAAAGGATCATTCTCACCTAGCATTGTGAAATCATCAATATAGGGTAGCCATTGTCCCCAAAGGCTACCAAACAAGAGAAGATGAAGTAGACAAGGTATATACGATGACTGAGAGGGGATGATTGGCCCTTTCCGGCCATTGATAGAACTAAAGCTCCTCGACAATTGAGGAGAGGGTCAAGGAGACTTTGTTGAGGACGAGAACATTGGTGCGGATGAGCGGCCTAATCTACCTCGGGGTTGATTTCACAACATCCCCATTGGGCAACACGCCTCCACGATCAAGAAGCGGCTTAAAGGCAAAGGTGTAGAAGGTGAATCCAACACCATTCGGGGAGAAGCCCCGAGAGTCCTCTTTCGGCGGCTTTGCAGAGCAGTAATAACTGGATTCGCGAGAGAAAGAAGCAGCAGAGGATAGTCCCATAGGCCCATCCACTCAGGATGTCGGCATTGCTACCACAATAGAGGTCCCTTCTATCCCTTCTTCTTCTCTTCCTTCCCCTCCTCGAGAGACTCAAGCGACCATCCCTTTGGTCATGTCCTCTGTCCCTTCTTCTACTCTTTCCCCTGCTTCTTCGTCTATCTTCTCCTCCCTCGCTGATCTGTCCTCCTCCATTTCTTCCCTCATCTCTGGGCTCCCTTCCCTTCCTATGTCTTCCATGCATTCTGCAGTTTCCCTTCCTCCCGTGGACACTTCTTCGGCTATTCTCTCAATGCCGCCGCCGCGTGTCTCCATGTTTTCCCCTCTTCTCGTATGTTTGCCTCTCCTCTGTCTCTGGTCCTTCTTCCATAGGACCGGTCGGATCTCTCAGCTAAGCCAACAAAAGAGGAAAGTTCCCATCGCTCAGATGGACTTTTGATGATCCCGACCAAAGGGGCAAAGAAGCGAAGCCATTACACGCTTCTCTAAAAGTCTTTGCGGTGAGAGAATCATGGAAATTGCATACCCCGATCCCCTCAAAGAGAAAAAGGATTTGTCTCCGACAGATTTTACTGTGACCCAAGTCACAATGGGGACGTCTTCTGAAAGTCTCCAGGGGGAAGCTCTTTCCGCGGTCGACGCCCTCTGTCAAAAGCTTCAAGAAACAAAAGAAGAGAAAAGGCTACTAAAAGAGCAAAACAAATATCTGCTCCAAGCCTTACAGAAGATGGGTAGTGCGCCTCCCACAACTGCCGCCGAGACTTCTGAGCTTCTCAGCCAGGAGAAAATCAACGAATATGCAAAGATCGGTGAGCAGGGTATGGCCGTTTCCGCTTGGAGGAGCCAAATCCTCAAAGACAGCGAAAAAGTGATCGCCGAGTTCTCTGACTTATACCTGAATATCAGTAAGGCGAATAAAGAACTCCAAGCGTTAGCAGGGCCCATATCAGAAGAGTTGGAACATGCTAGACTGCAGCACGAGGCCTTCCAACAAATGTTTATTTATTCATCGAAGATCTGGTCAAGTTCGGCGTCTTCGGCCATCCAAGGGCCCTCAACAAAATCATGTCCACTCTGGACTATCGGGTGGATCAGCTAGAATTTATTCTAGAAAAGATTGACAAAGTAAAGGAAGAGGCCCTGGATGCGATGCATCAAATGGAGCGAATTGTTCTCAACATGTCGCCAGGGTTGCTCACTCCTTCCTTTACCTTAAGGTCAGCTGATGAAACCATCGGATCTTGAGGAGATCGCTTCTCGAGGCGGGGCGGAGGTCACATTTGACACTGAATCTATCAACAACCTGCTGGCCTGTAGGGACTTCGTCGGGTTCCTCATTGAGGCGGAAAAGGACTTTTCCAAACTCCCAGAGAAGCTCATAGATGAGCGGGAGACTTGTGAGGCAATAAGTGATAGGCACAAGGATCCTTCTCAGGATCAACTTGGGCCAATAATTAACAAGTTTTTGGAATACCGCGCTCAGTTCCATATCTCATCACCTGAGCAGCATCAAAAGCAGGCTACCCCCTTTCGGCCGCAGGATGATGACGACGAGTAGCTTCTTCTTCTTCTTCTTCTTCTTCTTCTTCTTCTTCTCTCTCTTCTCCGACTTTCTTGTTGGAATGTCTAAAGTATGTTGGCACAAATGATGACATCATCCATGTTGCGTCATGGGATGATGTCACCCATCAAGTTGTAAAAAGTCAACATGACTTTTAGATATTTTGTAAATATCTTTGTAAATAGTTGTTGGCTCCCTTTTGCCTTCTTTCCTTCTCCTCTTCTATATATATTGGAATACTGGTTGTATTCAAAGGGTGAACATTTTTTAGATGAAAATAGAAGTGAGGAGAGAAAGACTTTGAGCTTTCTTGTAACAGAAGAAAACAGTAATACAAATATTGAGACTTTGTGCTGAATACCTGTGTTATGTGTCAGAACTTTCTTATGTTAGATCTGCACGTGTTTATTCTGTTAGATTCAGATCTACTTTTCTGTCATTTGCTCATCAGTATTGCTTTGTTTATTTATGCAAGTAGGTTTGGCTCTGTTTACTACCAACCCAAAAACATAAATCTTCTGACCTTTCTGCTTTGGAATTCATTTCTTTTCTCCCTTCGGACCTGTTCCTTCTTCCTCCTCTCTTTCATTCCTTTCTTTTCGCAGTCGGAAAAACCTCTACTGGGATGAGATCCCAAACCCCCGAAGGTAGAATCTGTGAGACTTGCATAGGTTCCTGCTGGTAGAATAGCAATAAACCAGTTTCGCTTTGCTGACTCAAAGAGGGGCTATGCCCTGCACACTGTTGGCTCGTTTATCCATAGATCTACCCAAGCGACAGATTTTCGGACCAACACTTAGTAAAGTGTGGGTATTCTCCATGGTGTTGAGGTATGTCTCTTGATTCATATATAATGTTCTTACTATTTGTATATGGTTGTTCAAGTTTTTATAGTCTAGATTTTAGTCTTGGTGTATCAAGTGGAGTATGATATTTTTACAAGTCAATATTTGCATTATTAAGGTGTATTATTAGTCGAGGTGAATTATTGTATACTTGAGTCATGTTATTGTCTCATTCTAAGTTTGTTGTGTCATAAGTTCACAAGGAGAGTGTTCATTTTGGTGAGTGTGTTTCTAGAAGTGTCTTCATGAATGCAAGTTAGTTTATAATGTCAAAATCTGTGGGGTTTGTGGTGTCATGTATGAGTTCTATGATGCATCCTAAAGTCACCATGTGTTGTTATAGCCTATATTCAAGGTGTTCATGATTTCATAACATGTATAAAGCTATGAATATGTTACAAAAGTTTCAAGTATCATAATGCGTAAGTGTTATCATCATGAACTATTTGGGCACGAGTCTTGGTATCTATCATATCATGAGGCCCAAGTCAAGAATGTTCATATGTACTTGTTAGATAATGATGTATCATAAGTCTATCATATGCTATACCTCATGTAAAAGGGTGAAGATTTATATTGGCATCACAAGGTGTTGAAAATAGTGGTGTCATTGTCAAAAGGTCTTATATATGATCAAATGTTACATCAAGGTTGTCAAAGATCTATTCAAAGTCATGTTGTCTCTATCATTAAAGAGAGTTATTTAGTATTGTCGAGAATTGTTATAGGTCTCGTGGTATAATTCAGAAGTGTGAATTCATTGTGATTCAAGGTTGAAAATTTCATTATCAGGGCATGATCAATACCTTCAAGAAAAACCGTATAAGGTCATCAAGAGGTTAGGAGTGTATTGTGATCCTTATCTCACGGGGAGCCACTATTGTTGTTATGGAAGATTTCATTAATCATGTGATTTCACAAATTCTAATAGCTTGTATTGAATCATGTCATAAGGTTTCTTAGTCTACATGTGGAACTTCAAGAAGGTTTTGGGCATGTGATGGGCGTAGAAATATTGTTTGGGATCATAAAAGTGAACTAGAACTTGAAATATATGTGTAAAGTGGCATATTGAGGTGTGCAACACAATCAAAGGTTCTTGAATAGTTGAAAATTATGTTAAGAATTCCATATTACCCGTGTAGTGCAATTTTGTGAAGCATTGTAAACTCGAAATGATCGAAGTTTTCAAAACCCAAGGATTGAGTGAGAAGACTATTAAAAGTTGCAAAGGTGACTATGTATTCATTCGAGTTAGTAGTATATTAGGACAAGGTAGGTCACGGGACTTCATCAAAGTAGGAAATAACCTATTTTAAGATTGTATGAAGATTTTGAAGGAATAATCATGATCTCATTAGTCAAAAGGTATATACGGTGTCGAGGAAGATTAGAATAAGAGTTACAGTCTAATCATAAAATGAAATAAGTTGTGTAAAAGCTCAAGAAGGATGAAATATCTCTACATGAACACTTGAGGAATCTGAGTGTCTCTTCATCTTGAATTATATCAAAGAAGCTGAAGACAAAGGATTTCATTAAACAGAGGTGTATTCAAAAGTGTGAAATGGTGTTCTACTTGGTCCAAAAGGTTGTGGTCCTCCTGAGTTGAACAAGGTGTGTATATTGAATTCTTATGATTGATAAGACTATGTATGGTCAAGAAGAAGGTTTGAAGTTTTATAATGATTCATATAGTGCTACGATTGTCTCATGAGGTTACATCCAGTAGTAGATTGGTGTGTATGAGTCTACCTAAGTGAAGGGAGCTTGAATAAGTAGGATAAAAAGTGAGATGAGTTTTTTCAAGACATTTGAGGTTTGTATTGAGTGTCAACACGGTGATTCAACAAGTATTGGTCCTTGAATGTGTAATTCTCATCCTCTATGATCATTATGAAGCTGAAATGGGCTTTAAGAGGCAAAGGTATATCTCATGATTTATTGGCAAGAACTCAAGGTAGGTAGCTCATTTTTTTACTTGTATACTAGGTTTGGTGGTCTTATACCTAGGGGGAGTAGTGGTATGTCTTTTCATAGTATGAAGTGTGTTTGAAAACATATCAAAGCTGGTGTCTAAACCACTAAGAAGTTTGATTAGGGACATCAGTCCATGCGTGGTATAAATATCAAGAAGGTGCATTGAAATGTTAGATCTTTGCAGACAAGTTAGTTTTTGTCAAGAAAGGAGGAATGATGGTTTGATATGCCTAGTCTTGACATTGTTGGCATGTTAATTGTGTTGTTTCTTATGCTTTATGATTGCTACAATATTTTTAAGAAGGCTAAAATAGGGATATAGAAGAAACTTGTTGTTTTTACATGTCTAGAGGATGGAAAATGAAGGTTTTTCCCTAACAAGGTGAATACTATGATTTTTCATGATGTACTGATGATTTTCAGATGTTGGTAGTGCTTATTCCAGGGGGAGCATGTTGTTGGCATGCCTAAAATGAAGACAAAATTAAGTTTTTGGGAAAAAATCAAGAAAAAGAAGAAAATTGAGACCTTTGATTGATGTTTCTAACCAAATCTTGGAGGTATGAATCTGAATAAGGTGAATAACGTGAGTTAAAGACATGCCTTTGTCATTAATGTAAAAAGGGGGAGAATTTCAAGGTGTTTTCCATCAATGACAAAGGGGAGATTATTGGCATAGTGTCCTAGTAGGTGTTTCCATTGATGAAAAACCACATTAATGACAAATGGAATTTTGTAGGATGATTTCAAGATGGCGTTATGGATGCTAACATACTATTTCAGATGTTTATCGATTCTCTGAGTGGAATTCGGTGATGCATGCTTGCTCGACAAGCCCATATAGGTGCACTAGAAGGTGTAGCTTGTCAGTGAGAGCTTCTTGGTTACTTGGGAAGCATGTTGACATGGTGTATATCAGGTTTTGAGGGTGCTTGAGCACTCACAATAGTGGCATAGTGTAGGTACATGTGGTTCACCATGTTACAGGTGCTCATTAGGAGTAGGTATGGCAACTTGGAGGTGTGATAGAGTGTATTAGATCCATTTGAGATCATGGATGCATGTTATAAGGTATATCATGGCATATGAGGTATGTTTTGGTAATTTTTAGAGGTTTCATGTTGAGTTATTACATTATTTCAGTTGACCCTAGTTGTTACTATGAGGATCTAGCATGCAAGCATAGGTAAGTCTTAGTGATTGGAGAGATTGAGACATGGAATTGACATTATGATGATTGGATATGTTATAGGGATGAGTTATGATTCTATCAGAAAATATTAGGTTCCCATGTTGTGTATTTTGCAAGATATGACTATTTTTTAAGACGGTCAAAATCTAGTGCATTTCCAGCTTGAAGTGCAACTTCAAATGCTCATTATGAATAGTGTGCTTTGCATGGGACCCTGTGGCTTTCAGGGATACTTATAATGTGATTTTATAAGTTTTCAAAAAAATAATGAGGTCATTTGATTGTCAATTTTTATGAACAAATGTTAAGAAGGTAAAGAGGCCTAAAACCCTAGTTAAACCCTAGCTAGGAGCAGTTGATAGAAAGTGACGTGTTGTGGCCCATTTTTTATTTTTCATAAAAATTGATTATTGATGTTGTATAGGACTCCTCAAGACTTCCACAAATGCATGGTTGAGATCATGATGATATGTGGGCTTGACCTAAAAATAGTGATTTTCGAAGAAGAAGGTTTTAGGACAAGGTTGTCTAAAGGAGTAGCATATAAAATTGATGGTGCATGATGATTGGGAGTTTTTATTGATTTACATGGAGGTTTCAGGACATTTTTGCTATTTCATGATGTTTTGAGGTCCAAACAACTTGATTGGTCAAAGGGTAGTTTTGAGGTCTCAAATAGCAAGGTCTAGTAAAATGGTCATTTCTTGAGCTACGGGTTTAGTTTTGAGATGATTAAAGTATTTTTGGAAATTATATTGAGATATATTTCTAGTGACATATGTCTTTCCTCATGATGAGGTAATTTGGTAGGGTTTGCAAACCGGTATTTGAGTAAGAATATTTTTGGCAGTTCAAGACAACATCTATTTTGGTGTAAGGTTGATGTTTCTTGAAGCATGAGATGGATTGGTTGATGATTACTATTATTTATATTGTGAATAGGGATGAATTTGGAATACAATTAATTTAGTTTTAGGTCTTTACTTGTATGTATAAATTATTTTATGAGTTGACCTTTGTAAAGAATAATTTTGGTAGGTTGATATGGTGAAGGAAAATGTTGTTGTGGTTTGAAGTGTAGAAATTTGTTTCATGACTTATAAATTTCTTATAAGTTTTATATAGGTTATACTATGTCTTTTGAGTAGTCACATGGCATGTTGTGGTTGAGTAGAACTGATTTGGTAACTAGATGAAGTTTCTGTGGGTCTTTGAAGGGTGCATAAAACAAGCTGTTTTGATATTTACAAAGGATGTTGGGCCTAGTAAACAAAATAATTTGATTTTTTGAGATAAATTATGACCATATATGATGTTTAAATTTTATTTTAAACATGTGTGATGATTTTTAGAGCTTGACCAAAAATAGTTTTGGGATTAGGAGATTTTTGTCATCCCAATGCAAGGGTTTTGGGATTTTTGGTGCATGGATGAAGTATTTTTGCTAGGCCGACCTATATGGGTCAATTTTGAATGTTCTAGTGATTCTTATGGGATTTTTTTAGGCTGGAATGGTCATGCAAGTGGAGGGAAACCGACATCCTTTGAATTTGAATCAAGGAAAGGGTATAAAATGGAGTTTTTAGTACAATGGTTCTAGCTTTTTGAAACCCCTTTTATCTTATTTTAAAGAACCCTTTTTTTGCAAAGAAAAACCCTTTGGACCTAGCCCAAAAACCTATAATCTCATTCTAAGATATCTGGTGGTTGAGTTTTTATGAGGATATTTTGAGCAAGGGAAAAATTTGTGTTGTTTCCTTGAGAGCGAGTTGGAGGAGGGAAAATTTGGATGTTTGAGTTTGGATGCTATCTTCATAGCATGTTGATGTAATTTGCAGGTTTCTAAGGTGTCTTTAGATATGATATTTAGTTGTAATCACTTTTTAAATAAGTATATCTTCTTGGATATTCATGTGATTACATTGTTCATCTTGATACATCTTTATTGCATCTTGTTGATCTTTATTGAAGGCATTACTCTTGTGATTTGATTTCAGTATCAACATAAGTGACTTTATATGTTTATCATTTTGGTTCTTTCATTGTGTATCTTTCATTGAGAATATTATATGCTTTGATGAGATCTACTTGAGATTGTGTGGTTAGGGTTTGAAGCACAAGTGTAAAGTTTTATTGGGGACTGATTCACCCCCTCTTAGTCCTTGTCACCTCCTACATGGATAATATGATGTGAGAAGTGGATTAATAGTTTTTATACTCTAGAACATGGTGAAAGACCTAAATGTGGTTAGGGAAAGTGAGTATTAATGCAGAGAGGGAGTTGTAAGTATTTTGAGTAGGGTTGAAGACCATGAAGGCGGGATTAGTAACTCAAAGTGGTGATTGAAGCTAAGATGAGAAAAGAAAAGGTAAAGGAGGATAAGGAGAGATAATTCATTAAGAAGTTATTGAGAAGAGACCAACAAGTTAAGGAAAGAATGAAGAAGTGAAACAGAGTGGTTGGAAATCATGAAAGAATCAAGAACTAAAGAACCTAAAAGAATGCTCAAAATATGCAAGAAATGGTCTTTAAATGGAGTTAGGAAGGGATATTGGTTGTTAATAAGGGAATTAATATGATACATTGGAGATGTGGAAGATATTCCAAGATTTGGATAACAGAGATAAACCTTAAACCCTACCAAACTACTAAAAACCCTAGGTAGACCTAATTGAAAAGGAAAGAAAAGTGAATGTGTGATTTGGGAAAATAGGTAAGAGTGGAGAAATGAAACTTAGCACAAAGTGATAATTGAAAAATGGTTACTGAAAAGATAAATATCTCAATATGAAATTTTACCTATTACTTTGGGCTTTAAGACATGTCTGGGAGGGATAATTGCAAAAATTGAGCTAAAGCAGATAAAAGGAGGATAAAAAAATTGGTGAAGGGTGAAGCTCTAAATTTTTTTATTCATCTAAATGGGCTTCTTTGGGAATATAAATACCTTACCAAAGAAGGTTTAAATCTTTGTTTTGTGTATTTTACATCAGTAATTTTCTAAAAGGAGGGTTATAATCCTAATTGAAATTCAAAGAGGAAAGTAAAGAGAATTGAAGGTATGAAAAATTGTAAAGTGTGAGGTCATGTTGAATTGATGTATCTAAGAATGTTTGAAGTGAATATAACTACAAGTACCCTATTTTAGTACAATCTTGGTGTTGAATCAAGTTTTAGGCCTTTTAAGAACCTAGTTGTTGGGTTTCTCTTGAAGGCCGAGTTTTGGGTTATGAATGATGAGTTATTATTGAATAATATTCTCTGCATCAAATCACAAACCACGTTGTCATAATCTTAGAATAAATAGTAGGATAACGATACTAGAAAGTAACTAGGGCGATAAACAAACATCTTTAGGGATAGTGGACATCATTATAAGAATATGGGACGATGGTGCAAAATTCAACTGACAAAAACTCCTCGAAAATGAGGTGAAAACAAATGCTCAAAATATCACACATACATGAGGTAAATTATTCTAGTATCGGTGGCCTACCATTCTACTTTATTTCACAAACTGAAAGGCTCCCAAGGGCATGGTAGAAGTAGATAATGACTAATGTCCACATGAAATATTTATGCAATTCATTTAAGAAAATCCATATACAACTTTTGAAGACACTCAATTATTGGGGAGCTTGCTACTACAGATCATACTGAGAAACTTAGTGCAAACCCTTGTGTACTAGGGAGGTAATAAATTACATAGCCTTGTATTCCAAAATCACTTTCTTGTATGATGGAGTTATATTGTGATTAGAGATAGAAAATTCCAAAACCTAAGCCGTTGTCATTATTTATCAACATGAATATATTCAAGGATGAATTGAGTAGGCAACATCTCATGATTCCAAAAATTTTCTAACCATTGTGCATGCAAGGTCTAGAGAAACCACTATGGGGAGAGATACTGAATAGAAGATATGAAACAAGATCAACCCACTGCGCTTGAGTTGAAGAGGAAGATCCAACAAGGGAAGCTAAGTAGAAAAGAGGTAAGCATTTGATCGTCACACCGACCCAAATACAATCACCGAGGAAAAAATAAATCCCAAATTACCCAACTAGTTTACCTACGGATTTCAATAAATGAAAATTAACGAGAGACAGAATGCACGTAATTGCAATATCATAAATGGGCACCAAGATGTATCTTCTAGATGAACACGAGTGGTACACATGGAAATCCATCACAATGGAACATGCCAAAAATAAGAATATGAGATGGGAAGACAATGCCAACTCCGGTGATGCTAAAAATATCATGATCAATGTGGGTAGGGAGGATGTGACACAAGAATAACTAGTGCGCAATATTCAGGAGGATCTAAAGGACCAGGGGACTCAATGTAGTTACCTTAGAGGAAGAATTCTTGGTCTCCCCACCAAAAATGAAGAGAAGTGACACAAGCCCTTACAGAGTGGTACGACTGCCTACAGTTGATGAACCAACTATGCTAAGCTCTAGTGTCAACACGCCGAAGAGCCTTGCTTACACAAGAGGATATCGATGACACAAGATAGTTACGCAAAGTAGGTATAAGAAAAGTCTACTAATGAAAAGGAGATTAGAACACAAAAAATAAGAGAAGTCAACGTGAAAATAAGAATTAAAAACATAGTCCCTAAGGATGCAATCTAAATTCCAAGCACACCTTCTCCTCCCCCATCTCCATAAGAGGTAAGTAGCCCAACCAAGAATAACACAATGGAAATTCCAACTACGCAAGTAATGAAAAAAAAAAAAGCATAATGCAAAACAAGTGTACAACTAGTGGAGGAAAACATACAAAAAGTTAGACAAGAAGAAGACACATCAAACAACAATGCTTGAAGCATACAAAGACGGAAGAAATTTTACACAATTTTTTTTTGAAGAACAACAAAGACAAGAGGAAGATAAAGTGTGCAAGAAATAGGAAGAAAGAAAATAAAATATATATAAATTTCACATCTTTGAAGCATAAAAGGCCCTAGACAAGAAAAGGAGACAACAAGAGGAAGAAGAAAAGAAGCAAAGAGAAGATCAATAAAAGGAACAATAAGATGCGTGGGCTAAGGAAGAAGCACAAAAATAAAAGGAAGTAGAAGAACACAAAAAGAAAGAAGACAACAAGAGGAGGATAAGAAAGCGGTAGAGGTACAAAAATGCAAGAGAAAACAGAGGATGGTACATCTAGTGCAACATCATCTAAAGAGAAGAAGCGAGAACAAGGAGATCACAAAAAAATTGGATGGGCATCACAATCAGTCATGCCCACAAGAAAACGTAAGATAATTCTCCCTTTGTCCCATGTTCGTAATGTACTCCCCTAAATTACACAAACAAGTATACATTCTACAACAACCTAGTCTACGATCAAACACGGTCGAAGTATATTAGGATTATATGTCACTATGAAACACAAATTAAGGGAGTACACTCACATGCAAAATATTAGAGCATCTACACTACAAAATGGCCCAACAAAGAGATAATTTGGAGAAACATTATGCAATTTGAGGTTGTATGTTGGACAAAAATGTCCCTAGCTGGTCACGAGATACCATAGGAGACCAAGTCATGAGTGAAGCAATACGAGATAAACATTTTGGTTAACAAGTTGGTGGACAACTAGAACAACAACGAAGGGGCTAAGAAGATTGCATCAAAAATAAGAAACTCAAACAAAAGGTAAAAGAGGCCATAACGATACTTAAGGAGTATGCCACAATGCTCAAGCGAGGCCAAATCTCGGGAAAAGTAGCTAACAATTTAACGTTTGGATGGGAATACACGGTTTCATGTCACTATGAGAGAAATAAGAATGATATTGAAATGGGGAAAAACTTCACCTACAAATGCTAACAGAGATAGAGGAGCAAAAACTAGAAATGGCTTTGCAATCATCATTGTAAGCCAAGGACAATGTTAGCACGAACGATTGTGGAAATGTGAATAAAATGCGACAAGGAACACTTTCATAGGGGTCTAATGCTATGCCCTTAATCCTATATCTTACATTATATGTGTATGGAAAAATTGTGGCCATCATATCTTCGTATCATGTTGTATCTCTTTCATATATGTTATAATATCATTAGTGGGTTGGCCTTAGTGTTGGCCATAACATGGGAATTATACATACATACATACATACATATAAGAGTTATAATGTTGTAGTTGATCACCATTTTAAGCACTTGAGTCTTATTGTATGGTTTGGATATTTCCCCCTTGAAGTGGATAAGTTATTATACTTGCATATTGTGATCATTTCTCTACATTTTCATGCTCTTTGGTGTTCTATTATTACAAATATTCATATCTATCCAAATAATCTAATTACATCCAAGCCTGATGGATGAGAGACCAATTAGAGGAATTAATTCAAGATATCAAACCGTTATTCCACTTCATAGCCAAGTTTCCCAGCGAGGCCAAGGTTGACCAACTATACGAAGTTATGAAGGCATTCACACAACTACGAGACATACTGATGGAAGAATAAACTTCATGCAGATTGGAATACATATAAATGAGACATAGAGGTCATTCTTCCAATTGCACAAACAATTAAGAACACACCAAGGTCTCAGAAGAGCCAAGGCGACACTCATAACATTACCACCGCCATCCACACTTATGATTACACTTAGTAGATGGATCAACCAAAGAAAATTGAGCAACATCCATAAACAAAAGAGTATCACAATTTTGCAGAAGGTAATTAGATAGATATATTAAGTGCGCAAATTTTGGCATATTTGCAAGAATATTTGCATAGTCTAAAAACCTGTAAGGGCGGATTATGAAGGAGTTCACATAGATTGAAACCCCAAAAGGGCAATCTATTGGGAAGTATACTTAATTGAAAACCTGAAAGGGTGGTTAAGTAGTGCACAAAGGATGAAAACTAGTAAACGATGTCCTTCTTGTCAACTACGAATAGAGTGAGTTAGAGTACAATGCAATCACCATTCAACACTAGACAAACAACTTTTTTTTTTATCAAGATGAGACAACTATTAATTCAGGAAAGTGTTGGATACTAAAATGTGATATTAAGCCAACATGGATATAGTTCATAATTTTGTAATCCTTTTGTATGTATATAGTAATATAAGAAAAAGATAGAATGTATACCTTCTTTGCATATAGGTAGAGAATATGAAAATCCTCTAAAGAGACGAGAAGGAGATGAAAAGACCACTAATTCAACAATAATCAAATTTTGTATAAATCTATGTAATCTGATTGTTAGAAGGTTGATCTTAGATCCTAATATAAAGTACTTTAGTATTGGTTCTTTTCCCATCTGCGTTCGACACGTCTCTATTTAATTATGTTTTGCCTTATGGGATTCCTGCGATATAGTTTTCTTTTCTTAAATCTTAGTAGATATTCTATTGCGCATATGAACTTTCTCGTATATTCAATGCTTTAATCTAGACTACTGACTTGTTGCAAGTTCGATGTCAAAATCCATGAACCTCTTCTAACAAGAATTGATTTTGATGTCATTTTGTTAATCAAATTTTACATGTTTAATATTGAATATATAACTTATCTTGATATCATTTTCTTAAATTTTATAGTTGTAATTTAGAATTGTAATTAAGATCTTGGAAAGAGTGAGTGTAATAATAGTATGAGATACTAGCAAAAAAATGATCAATCTTGAATTTGATGTCTATTTGATTGTTGTATGTCACTTTTCCTTCTTATTTGGAGATGGTAATCTAAAAATTGTGACATATTGGACATGCATTGGAGTTTGTAGACCGTTTGTTTAGTGAGAAGATGTTTTCAAGTCCAATGAAATGGTGCAATTAAATTGAGTTTTCCAATCACGAGTGAGTGGGATTTTTTGAGAAGGTGGTAGATTTATTAATCAATATGGAACCCTTCAATAGCCAACACTATGTGACAAAAACTTGTTATAATGTTTATTTAGATATATTTAATATAGTTATATTAATTATTTCAATAAGCATAACCTATTATAGGAGCTAGGGGACAGGTGGTGGCAGAGTATAATAATTTTGGATGCCTATTAACAATTCTCATGTCTATTAAAAAAGTGAGATGTCAATAAAAGATTTTAGATGTGACATCCATTTTATTTTCATATGGTAGTTTTTCTTCTTGTTTGAGAAGACCACCCAAAAGTATCATGTGTTAAGTATATATTTTTATAACATATCAGACATTAAATTTCTATGAATTGTATGGCCTAAAAAATGATTGTAGGATCAATAAAAGATGTCCGAATGTCCAAAAAATAAAATTTAAAAAATCAAAGTTTTTGTGAAGTGATGGCAGTGGAAGTCGTAGAAGGAAGCTTTGATACCAAAATGCGAGGGGACAAATTTCCCTCCTTCATTATTTAGTTCCTGTCAAATCAATTCCTTCTTATTTATTATCTTTTCCATATGAAGTTGTCATGGTTTTTACTCACCGTGCATTCTCATAATAAATACATTTTGAATATCTCTCTAAAGGCACGTCTCCTCATAGCAAGTTGTCTTGTTATTATTTACGTAGGTTAATATACACTTAAAGTTTTAAATTATGTGTTTTACGGTTATTTATATCTTTTTATTGGGGATTTTGTCACATAATAATATTGGATATAGAGCTGATTTTGATATTATTTTATTAACCGAATTTATGTTTAATATTGAATATAGACTTTATTTTGATATCATTTTTAAGATTTTATAGTTGTAATTTAGATTTGTAATTAAGAGGTTGGAAGGAGTGAGTGTAATAATAGAATGAGATATTAACAAAAGATGATCAATCCTAAATTTGATGTGTATTTGATCATAATATGGCACTTTTCCTTCTTGTTTGGAAAAGGTAATCTAAAAATCGTGAAATATTGGACATACATTGGAGTTTGTAGACCGTTTGTTTAGTGAGAATATGTTTTCAAGTCCAATGAAATGATGCAATTAAATTGAGTCTATTAATCACTAGTGAGTGGGAAATTTTTGAGAGGGTGATAGATTTATTAATCAATGTGGAGCCCTTCAATAGCCAACAACGCTATGTGAGAAAAACTCCTTAAAATTGATACATATTAATAATTTTTAATTAGATATATTTAATATAGTTATATTAATTATGTTGATAAGCATAACCTATAATAGGAGCTAGGGAAAGGTGGTTGTGGAGTCTAATAGTGTGGGATGTCCATTATGAAAAAAGTGAGATGTCAATAAAAGACTCTAGATGTGACATCCATTTGATTTTCATATGATAGTTTTCTTCTTGTTTGGAGAAAACAACTAAAAAAGTGTCATGTGTTAAGCATGAGGTGGAAGTTGGAGTCAATTATTTTTTTAGGAAAATTTATTTTTAACCAGAAGCAATAATAGCACCACATTAAAATTATACATCCCAAGACAAAATTTTAAAAAAGAAAAAAAGAAAAATTATAATAAAATACATTTCAATGGTCAAAATTGTGAGGAATCTGATATAGACACCTCCAAAATGATTCCTCTAGATATTTTCGAGAAAAAAATCTGTACCAATTTAGAACATTGAAATTTAAATAATTGACCACTCAATTTTAAAACTAATATTCTACACCTTAGGGCTATTAGAGGGTGAGCAAATTTTTATCGCACATGCATAATGCAATGATGTCAAACGGCAACTAGAAGCTTCCTCAGGCTCCATGGAAAAAAGTTCACCTACCCAGCTTTTAGAGCCCACGGTAGTCAAGCTGAGAATCTTCCTATGATTTTACCTGTGTTACGGGTCACTCCTGATTTCCATAATCATGAAACTTCCATGCAAAACCATGTACCTATTGCTTTTCTTAACGAAAAGTAAGCATGCCAATTACTGTAGATAGGTTAAAAACAAAACAGTCCATACGTTTTTTTGACTCCCGACTCTGAATCTGAGTAGCACAAATCATACCACTTTCCCCTCCTATAAACACACACCATTTGTGTTATCTTGTTCACAACCTCATCTTTACTCTCTTCTTCTCTGCAAATTTTTTAGTGGGAGGTATCTGTGCCTCTTTTATAACAGGATGGGGAGGAATTGTGGCATGGGTATTTTGATGGCATTACTCATTTGCTTTTGCTTCACTATTGTGGATGTCAATGGTGGGAGTGGGTATCATGATAAGTTGCAGTTGAAGGAGAAGGTTACCCATTTGGAGTTTTACATGCATGACATTGTGCTGGGGAAGAATGCCACTGCAGTCCAAGTGGCACCACAGAAGCCTGTGAACATTTCTGCTGAGGCTTCCTATTTTGGTCCAGTGTATGTGATTGATGACCCCCTCACTGAGACCCCTCACCCCAAATCAAGGGTGCTGGGAGGGCACAGGGATTGTATGCCATGTCATCACAGGGAGAAATCAGTCTGCTCATGGCTCTCACTTATTCCATAGACAGTGGGAAGTACAAGGGAAGTTCTCTGAGTGTTGTGGGGAAGAACATGGTGTTGAGAGATCAGAGGGAGTTCCCAATTGTTGGAGGAAGTGGGCACTTCAGGATGGCCAGAGGGTATGCCTTTGCCCACACCATTTCCCTTAAAGGCCCAGATGCTGTGATTGGATACAATGTCACTGTGTTCCACTATGGACCTTAGCTGCCCTAAACCAGTTCTTATATTTTCATTATTAGAAATTTTCATAGCTTTTCGAGATTGTGAGTTAAAAATTGTGCCTGAGGTGGATGAGAGATTGGCATGGAGACAGCCATGGTTAAAACCCTAACAGGCTTGTGCTGGGGGTGTTGTAATCTTCCAAAATGATGCTGAATATGTTCAGGCATCTTAACAGAGTTGAAGAGTCCATTGTTCAATACCTTACTATCAATAAAGTAATATATTTTTATAATGTATATTGTATTTGTATATCGGAAAAAGTCCAAACGATTAATTTGAAAAAAATACAATTAATTATATTATATTGGTTAATAATTTCATTGTTATTATTTTAGTTTTTAATCAATTTGTTGGGTATTAAAAATTCTTCTCAAAGAAATAAATAATTTCTAAAATTCATCTTATATTCAAAATATTATGATTTTTCGAATAAAGTTTTGAATTAAAAGTAAAAATTTCTAAATAACAATTACATCGACGTCAAATTAACATGTAATAGTCAAATTAACATCAAATTTAATATCATAATTAATTAATTATACATAAAAAAATTGAATATGGAAAGCTGACCAAGGGAGAGTCTGAAATATTGACGTAACCGATGCAGACTCCTGCAACATTTCCCAGACATCAAAACAGTCACGTACCCTAAGATGTTTGTGTACCATTTCATGTCATACATTAGACATTTGTATACCATTTCAATAATACTTATATTTTTAACTAAAAATAAAAAATCTACATACTTTTGTTTCAACAATATTTGAGAAAACATTAGCTAATATATTGTAGAATCTAGATTATAATCATGTACATTAGACATTTAACAATACTGAATGTTTTAAACTTTCATAAATATAAAGTATTTCAATATTTTGTATTATGTATTTTTAATAATATATTAACATTTTTTTGTTATACCTACATTTCTTTGTTATTTTGTACCTTAACAAATTTTAAAAAGTGATGTTTTTTTGTTGTTTTGTATCTGAACATATGGAACAAATACCCTACCTATTTTTATGCCCTAAACGAAAATCACACTCATCAAATTCATTACATACCCGCCTATCAATATAATTTTTTAATTTTTTTGTAATATCATACAATATTACATTATAAATTCCATTTAAATAAAGATACAACGTCATGTATCTGTTCATTTAAATTAACAAATGAAATTTAGGTGACGGTTATACATCTGCCCATTAACCTATCATTCTCCCTTGACTGCTATACATTAACTAAAATTGACATTATATTTTTGAAAATTTAAAGAGAGTTTTTCCATGGTCATATATTTTTTCGTTCTTAGAAATTTTCTTTTACTAAAGCCAAATATCCTTCCCTTAATATTGTCTAGATTCGTTTATATTTTAAAATACCTATACCAATGATGACCAAAACACATTTTTAATTTTACAGGTAGAGTTACCGCAGAGAATGCAATATTTGTTTTTTTAAATTTTCGAGATTAGGAAATCACACATGATAAGGAAAATTTTATAAAAGGCATAAAATCAAATAGAGGTCGATATGGTATCAATAAAATGTGATTATAAACAATATATGTTAATGCCTATTAAAAAAATACTATCTAATGTGATCAAATTTAGCTGATCAATTAATTGAAGTGTAAAGATTTTATGATTTAATTTTTTAAATTAATTTTTAGGAGGATGAGTCATACGAGCTTTACAAAGAATATTAAGAGAATTTAATCCCGTCACTTACAATTTTTCAAGCTTCCTAATCGGCAAAAAAGTGTATCACACATTTATGTATGACACACATTAACATGATGTTAATGTGGACATAGAGGTTAAATATATCTATGTTCCACAAATTTCCATTGAGATTTTAATGTTCTTCTATTTTCTCTGTAATATTTGATAAACAAATTGTATAATATAAATTATTATAAATTTGATGTTTCTTGTAAAATATAATAATGTGTCAAAATTAACCTTTTTAAATAGAAAAGTTAATTAATGTTGTGAGAGAAACATGGAGACAATCTGTAATATTTTACAGACAAGCAACTTAGTTTTACACATGCAACAATCCAACCAAGTTACATATGTGAATAATAAAACAATAATATGGTTTTAACAATATAACTATATAATTACCTAAGTAATAAACTAATTACCTATGGTAATAGTAAAAATGTTATTGCAATGCAAAATTACTCTCACACTAAGGTTCTACCTAATATTCCCCTCCTTAATTTTGTATTGTCTCAAGAGAAGAGGAGAGAAACTCTTTGAACATCTCAAATTTGTCACACGTAGTGACATCATGAAGATATTTTTCGTTGTTCGGATGTTAGGCAAAACCGGAGTTGAATATTGTCTTAAAACATTCTTATAAATGAAATGTACATGTACCTCGATGTGTTTCGTCCTCTCGTGAAACACTAGATTGCGAACAAGTTTTAGAACACCTTCATTATCAACATAAAAGGTAGTAGATTGCTCTTGTGGTAGTCCAAGTCCCTCAAGTATGCGATGTAGCCATATCACTTTGCAGACAACTCCACCTACAACACGATATTCAAATTCTATGGAAAATTGAGAAGCAATTTTTTTTTCTTACTTCCCCATGATATTGGACCAGATCCCAAAAAGAATACAAATCTAGAAGTGGATTTCCTATCATCAATGTTACCTGTATGATCTGAGTTTGAATATCATGTCAAGAAGAACTGATCATTCTTCTTGTACTCTAGGCCAAAATCCATTGTACCCTTGATGTATCTCAAGATCCATTTTTTGCTTTATTAATATTTTGACTTAGGTATTTGGGGTAGGGTAGAGAGGTGGGCTAGGGTTAATTTTTATATAAAACTAAAACATGTGAACCCTAATTTTTAAAACTAAATACTTTGAAATTGCAAAATGAGTGTGGTCATAAAGTTAAATTATAATGTCTTTTTGAATAAGGAGATTCTTAACTAAGAAATAATAAGATGGTAAAAACTAGAATTGAGTATGTTTTTCAACACAAGTGATATTATTTCACTATCTTAATTATATTTGAAGAACTATTGATAAATGATTAAAGCTTGATATTAAGGTAATTGGTAATAGGTATTGAATGACTTTAAATTATTTTTCTACTAGAAAATGTGTACAAAGAAAATAAGAATTGAGTGGGAAACATTATATATATATATATATATATATATATATATATATATATATATATATATATATATATATATATATATATATTGATGTATTAGGGTATAAATAATAAGGGGTAAGTAAGGTACATGGATAAAAAAGGGGATATTTTCATTCTAATAATATAATGGGAGGGGTATTACAATTGAATATTTCAAGGTAAAAAGTAACATTAAGGGTATTATTTAATACCTTTCGAATGAATGTGCTATACCTTACTTTTACTAAGTGAACCCCCGTGAGTATAGGTTAGGTAAATGAGACTCCCGATCAACTATCGATAAAGAGTTACATTTACCTGTGGAGATGGATTTGTACGAGACAACTGAAGTCTTGTCTCCATAGGTGTGGAAATGGGTATACAATCCATCATCCAAAATTTCTTGAGCGTGGTCTTGGCATATTTCAAATGAGAAACAAAGATGTGATTCTCCTTCTTGTCATACTTCCAAACCAAGACAATAGTGCATCAACCCGAGATCTTTCATGTTGAACAATCAATTAAGATATTTCTTCATTTCATCGATCATTTTCATTATGCTTCCAGTGATGACTAGATCTTCGACATAGACAACAACAATGAAAATACCCCCTTGATTTTTGAGGTAGAGATTGGGATCATAATGATGTCTTTGGAATCCATGCTAAATGAGATGCTTATCAATATTGATATACCATGTTCAAGAAGCTTGTTTAATACCATACGGTGATTTGATGAGTCTACATACCTTTTCTTATTTTCTAGGTATGGAAAAACCTTCTGATTGAGTCATGTAGACTTCTTCATGTAAGTCTCCATTAAGAAAGGCACTTTTCATGTCCATCTGGTGAAATTTCCATCTAAACTCTACAACTAGAAATAAGATCATCCCGATTGTTTTGATCTTAGTTTGTGTGGAGAAAATATCTCCTTGTAGTGTATTGATGTAGCCTAGAATTCACCAATACAAGCCCTGCACGCCGACACATCGGTCAACCTAGACTGAGCTCTCACCGAAGCGCACAAAGGTACCAAACCCCTCTTTAGGGTTATTGTTGCAGGATTTTAGCATGATGAAGACTTAAGGCATTTAGATCTATGACTAATATATCATTCTATAGTGCATGTTCAGATCTAGATCTAGAGAATAATCAGACTTAAAAGATAACCATGATGAAATCAAGCATGCAATATTGAACTATAACCATGATAACACCTTGATTCAATCCATAGTCTCCATTACATTAAATTCAGTAATACACAGAAGATTCCTTACAATAACAGTAGTATACACTCATGCACGTATCAAATTTTGGCAAACATATTCTCACTATAACACAATTCTCACACTCTCTCTATTATACTACACTTCAATACATATTTATAAGGGTGGGGAATTTCCCTTCATCGCTTATCTAATCCCAAAATAGGTCGTATGCTATTATTAGCCATGTGCCATTACAAAAATAGCCACACATGTAAGTGCGCTAACAATAGACTGCTTTTAGTTAACTAATAGTAGTAGATCTATTCTTGGTCTGTATCCATGCAAAGCGCTTCATAGTTGATCCTCCAAAAATAGCTAATGCATGTTGTGTAAGTCTCAATTGATTTGTGTGCTCTACACGATATCTCCAAAATAGATCCTCACCGTGAAAATGGCTAAGTCCCAAACCTATTTTTGTTCTTCGTGTGTGATCCTTTCCGATACTTCCATGCCTTTGAATGTGCTCTTCTCTCTTGTGCGAACCTTCTGTATTTCCTTTGCTAAGTGATGATTTTGAGTGACCAACATTACCCCACACTAATTACATTACCACCCCGGAAATGGTTGTCTCCAAAATGAATCAAAGAATGTGAATAAAGAGTAGAAAGAATTTTGATGAATAAAAGAATATCTTTACCCTGCAGTATCTTCTACTTCAACCTAAATAATTAATTTTGGATATTCTTCTTTTATTTCCACCTCTAAAGTCCGCAATCATTGAGCGTGACCTCTGCCTTCTCTGGAATATCCACTGCAATTGATTCTAACTCATCTTTGCAATCTCTCCTTTCTCATTCTACAAGACCAACACAATGTTGGACATGGTAATCATTCTCCCTTCTAATAAGTCCATCTTTTACACGATGAGTTTTCCAAGCTCATCCAGCCTTTCCTTGTGTGGTTCTTGAGCTGTTGTAAGGGCCTCGCACTTTTGTTTGACAAGCGCTAATCATTCTGCGTGGCCCAATGTTTCATCTTTCATGGCCTTCGAGGACCTCATTGTCTTCCAAAATGGTCCTGGTTCTTATAACGGCTTTGGCGCTATACAAATATTCAGTGCTTGATCCACCTTCTTTAGTTCCTCCTGCAAGCTCTGAAGTAACCCCTCATATGATGTAATCTTTTGCATCACTGAAGCCTTTTCTCACTCTTCTTCTATGTTAGGTCCTTTGGGCCGACATGCGCGAGAGGTTCATCTGCAAGCACCAAGTCCACCAATGTACTTACATAATTTATTTTGAAGGAAACATCTTAGGTACCTTTGGCTCTAAGTGTGGCCTATCCTTCATGACATTGTCCCCAATCTCCTCTGCCATGTTGATAAAAACAACGTTCTTCTTCTGTGCAAGTATTTTTCCTACTTTAGGTGTGCTATTTCCTCATCCTTAGTCTTGATCTCCTCCCTTAGTGCCCTAATTGTTGTAGCTTTATCCATATTCTTCCATGCCACTTCTGTCGATACTTTCACCAAAGCATTGCTCACTTGTTCATCTGACATAACAAGTAGGCTTTATTGTTATGTGCTTGGCATGAGGTGTCTTCTTTAACCTCCTTGAAACACACGACTCTTCACATACATCAAAATATGGTTCATCCATGTGCGTGTGCATCGACCATGACAATTACTTCCTTGTGTGCACGGTTGCCATATCTTCATCCATAAACTCCCACCATATAAATCCTTTTGTGTCATTGTGCTTTGGAAATGGGTGCGGACAATTTTACATGTGTCCTGGCGTAGCCATGACTAGTGGAAGATATTCTCCACTTGTTCTTTTTGATCTAGGATGCTTAGGAACTTGGGCTTCAAGATTTGGAACTTGTGTTCTTTATGTCTTGAGCAGTCTCGGTTGTTGTCTCATCTACCTCCTTTCCTCCTTCCTCTCCATCCTTCATATCTTCATCTTCTTGGTTCGTCCTTGTTCTCTGGAGGTGTAGGGGAATTTGGCGTGCTTTCCTTAGACTCTTCCACTTCCTCATTCAGCTTCAATTTCCTTCTTATTTTCTCAGTTGTCTCCTTCTGTGGAGAGAGTCGAGGTGATCTACGCACTAATTATGGAGTAGCACCTAGGGTCCTTGTTCTCCTGAATACTCTTTTGAAATGGCACTCTCCTTGGATTGCATCCAATTCCTCATCATCTCCCTCTTGTGGCTAAGGTGGTGTAGTCACGCACTTAGTTTATTCCTTATTTGGAGGCTATCTTCTACCCCTGTGCTCCAAACCACCACTATCTTCATGCTCTTCTTCTTCATCATCTACTTGAATTGTTTCGTGGGCTTAGGCATTGGAACATTTTCCATTATATGCCTACCTTTTGCGGCCTTAGGAGTGCGAACTCATTCTCCACATACTTAGTGTTCTCTAGCTTGGGTTTGAGTTACAAGTACACAAGTGCTACTCCAGTGTCCCCAACTACCAAGCTTACAGGATTCATGTTTATAATATCTGAGATAAGCCTCTCAATGTAGGAATTCCGCCTGGATATACATATTTCTTTCTCAAAGTGTGGTAGTCACAATCTACCTTGTATCTGCATTGAAGGTTAGGTGGTGCAAATCTGAAAATCGGTGAACTGATGCTTAGAAATACCTTGCTATGAAGGCATACAATAGTTTGCACCATGGGCTCCAAGCTCCATCCTTCATCGTAAATCACATGATGCAAAAATTTTGGTAGACTGCAAAATGAATTGCCTTACCCACCACCAAAGGTAACTCCTTGGGTATGCGCCACTCTTCTTCAAATGTTATGTAAATTCTATCATACCACATATCCCCCCTTTGCTTGAATGGTTCGCTCATTGATCCATCACAAAAGTACTTACCAAATCTTTTGCAGGTGACTTGTGTTCCGTGGGGTAATCCCAAATCTTCTCCTTTGGCCCATCGGGCACTCTAATCTCCATAAATACTAAAGACAATAACATAGTGCCAAAACATATTTTGTCACCTATCCGCGCTTCTTCAATGATTTTCTTTGTTATGTGATCTGCAATATTATAGACCACTCCTTTAGACATCTTCTTTGCGATGTGCAACCACATTGTGTTTACTGCGACCATCTTCCTTGGTCATTCAACTTTGTTACAAGATGTGCAACTACCTGCACTACTGGGTACTTTTTCAATTTATCAATGTCCATGCCGCATGTGGACCTTTGGTATACCCCAACTCCTTTCTTGTCTCCAGGATTATGACCTTATTAGTTAAATCATTATCCAAATCCACTCCTGAGGCCCTTAGTCATGTCATATTTGAAATCAAAGAAGATGCGATCCTAACCCTCCGTCCTGCGAAGTAGAAGAAGTCCTCATGGAATCTTCTCATCAACCACCGATACAATGGTTCATACTTCCCAAAGTATGGCAGCTCATACAACTGGTAGACTCCATTTTTCTTCAGTAACTTCTCACCAACGTCATCGTACACTGGCATATCTTCGATGTGTGCTTGTTCATTTTTGTTCTCAAGCAACGCATTGAGCTCCTTCTTATTATATAATGTTCAATGGTTGTAATTGTTGATTTTACATTGATGGATGTGGGAATCCCATTCTTGTCCCACAATCACGCCCTCTAGATATTGCATTTCTGAGAAATTACTCTCGGGAGCAATTTCTTCTTCCACTTCAACCTTCTTCTTCCCTTTTTCTCCTATTGTGGGTGTTTTCTTTGGCGTCTGCTGAAAAATCTTTCTTTTCTTCCCTCTGTAATCGAGCAAGTCAAAACCCTAGTTTAAATCTCCGTGCCCTAGTGGAAATCACGCCTTAGCTTGTTTTTAATGCGTCTACTTCTCAAACCCTTCACCTATGGGAACACAAGCTTCTCCTATGCACAACCCTTCTCTCCATGTCTGGTTTCACACTCTTCGCACCTCAACATGATTGCTCGGCTCATTCGCACTTAGCCCTTTTCAAATTCTCTCAATTGCAATGGTAAAAATGAACTCACATCTCATCCTTATATAGAATTTTAAAAAGTTAGTGCATTTATTGCTCCTCCACCTACCAATAATCCTCTCATTAGTGGACTAGTTTCATTCTTTCCACATGATACATCTTTGCGTCTAAGTTATAACCTTAAAGCGCCCTCCTACCTTCGCTGCAGACTTCTCTTCAGCGTGCTTCCATGTGCCTGAGTACCTCATCACTACACCTTCCATTGGTAGTCTTCACAGCCTCTACTTACCTCATGTTATACTTGTTTCTTCATTCCTCTCTATCTATGGTCCTTGTGTCCAGAAGCAATTTTTTTTTTTTCAATTCTCCAACCTTGAATAGCACCCATAGATAGTTCCTTTCATGTGTACTTATTTCCATTAGTCTTGTACCTAGATATCAACAACCTACCCCACACTAAGGGTATGTGCATTCCTTTGCACATAAAAATTATTCAAATAGTAATTAGCTTCTAGCGCGTAAATGCGCTTATTACACAAACACACCAACTAAATTGACAAAGCATAACGACAAAGAAGGAAACACATTAAGGAAATACAAAATTGAAAACCTAATCTAAATGGCAACACTGCCTTATTACAAACACCAAGAAGACTTATTTATAGTAGGGCTTCATCCCAAGGATAATTTTAGTGGCGAATATTCGTAATATGGCGAATATTCCATTTTTGAAAAATTTGAAAAGGCAAATTTTCTGGCACGGGTCAGTGACCTGTTCGCCTAAAAATTATAGTTTAATATTTTTTAGGGGTCGAGTGTCACTACTACCCTGAAACTATCCCCTATATAATCCTATATTATTCACCATGTAGAACACTACTAGCTCACTCATACCACCTAGGGGCATATGTATTATCAAGTACAGTAAACACGCGATAGGAGGGCAGAGACTATAGATGTGTGACAAAGAGTTTGTTGATGTGTGACAGAGAGTTTGTTGACGTGTGAAAGGGATATTTTGTTGATGTGTGATAGGAGTGCGAGAGGAAGCGGACATGCGACAGAGAGTTTGTTGACACGTGACATCAAATCTCTTGTCGTGCGTCGCCATCAGAGATTTCTATCACACCACTTGAAAATTAGGTGAAAATTTTACATACAACCCCCAAAAATTCACCTTCCCGCAAAACCGGTTTCGGGGATATTCGCTAGGTATTTTCCACCTCCGATTTCTAAGAGGTCTCTTAAAATGAACCTTGCTTCAGCCTACTCGCGTTGAAGTAACTAGGTAACCGTATTCCATCAAGTGCCTCTAATTGACAAGCACGGATTCAAGTATGTGAGTGATAACATACGGCCCCAACCAATGTACCTTGAGTTTTCTGGATGGCACAAAATTTAGAATCATAAAGGAGCACCATCTATCCTATCTCAATCTTTTTATCCCTGATGTTCCTATCATGCCATGCTTTATGCCTAGCCTTCTCTTTTTTTTGACTCTAACGTGCTATGGCTCATCGCTCATCCATCTTAAGTAACTTTTCAATATGTTCTTCTAATTCTTTCTCATTAGCTAGACCTCCAGCGTGTGTAATACACAAAGAAGGTAACATAAATTCCATAGGAAGAACTACTTCTATGCCAAACACTAACTGAAATGGTGTGGCTTTATTCAACCTTTTATATGTTGTTCGATATGCCCAAAGTACTGCATATACTTTATCATCCCAATCCTTTCTTCCAACATCACATATTTTTTTAGTATCTCGGCTCAAAATTTTGTTGAATGCCTCGTAAAGAGTTCCATTTTCCCGAGGATGATAGGGTGTAGTCTTATGGTGTGAAATCATGAATTCATCCAATAGAATTCTGATTGTCTCATTACAAAAATGTGTGCCTATCACTTTGGTCAAAATTAAAGGATATCCATACCTTGCAATAATATTTTCCCATAAAAACCTTACCGATGTAGCCATTATACAATCCTTTATAGGTCTTTCTACCCACCTTATCCGATAATCTATGTAAGTTATGATGTAGTTAGTGAAATAGGACCCATAAAATCTATAGCCCATTTCTCAAATGGTTCTGCACTAGTAATAGGTCTTAGAGGCATTTCATCTCATTGACCTGGTTTCCCAAGATGTTGACAATGATCACAAGCCTTACAAAATTCCTTGCAATCTTTATACAAGGTCTCCCACCATAATCCATCGAGTAGAATCTTACGTGTAGTGAAATCACTTGCATAATGGCCACCTATAATACCACCATGAGCTTCTTCCATAATATTTGTGTGCTCATGTTCTAGTACACAATGGCGTAATACTTCATCTTGGCCTAACTTGTATAAGTCACCGCTAATCAACATGTAGGGGTTGTGCATATAACAAGTTGTTTCTTCTCCAAGGATTTCATTCCTTCTGGTGCCATACCTATTCGTAGAAAGACAACAATGTCCTCTAGTTCTGATGGTTCCCATTGTAACCTGTATAGTTGTGCATCTGGCATGGTATCTTCAATTTCTGTGCTTCTTCTCCTAACTGTATTATGGATAAATGGTCTGGTCCAGAATTACTTTTCCCTGGTTTTACCATAACTGTGAAATCAAATTCTTGAAATAAGAGTACCCATATGCATATGTGCCCTTATAGAATGGATTTGTTTACTAAATACTTCAATGACATGTGATGTGTATAAAAGATGAATGGAGTAGCTAGTAGGTACTATCAAAACTTATGTAGTGCATAGATCATTGACAAATCTTTGAGCTCTGTAGTTGTGTAATTCTATTCTATAGGAGTCATCTTTCTACTAGAAAAACAAATAGAATGATCTATAATACCTTCTCTAGGTTGAGCCAACATTGTGCTAATGGTCGTGCTGAGAGGCATCCATATATACATGAAATGGTTGGTCCCACGAAGGAAAACGAAGAATAGGCGTGGTAGTAAGTTTCTCCTTCAATGTCTCGAATGCGTGCTGCTGCGGTTCTCCCCAATAGAATGTACCTTTCCCTTTCAGTAACTCCTCCAATGGTGTGACAACTTTGGCATATCCTTTGATAAAATTTCTATAATATCTTGTATGACCCAAAAATCCACACACCTCACTCTAACTGGTAGGCTCTCTTAGGCCTATAATAACTGTAACCTTGGTTAGATCAACCAACAAACCTTCCTTGCAGATTATGTGTCCTAACAGTATTCCAAATGGTGTAGAAAATATGCACTTCTTAATGTTCAAAGAGATACTCAACTGTCTACATATTTCAAACATTAAACACAGATTGTCACAATGATCCTTAACTAATCCATACACCATCCAATCATCCAAATAAACATGTAAGAAGTTGTGAATAAATTCCTTGAATTCTTGAACAACTATGCATGAAAATACAACATGTGCATTTTAGGACCAAAAGGCATTACAGTATAGTGAAGCTACCCCATTCAGTAGTAAAATTAGTCTTTTCCTGATCCTCCTAGGAAATCCGAACTTGATGATACCCAGAGAACCCATCTATAAATGAATATATTTCACACCTTGCAATGCCTTCTAGTATTTCCTTAGTGAATGGCGTAGGAAAGGGATTAGTCACACATGCAACATTCAACTCCCTGTAGTCCACGCAGATCCTAATCCGTCCATCCTTCTTAATACTAATCACCATTGGACTAACCCATTCTGACTCATCAAGGGGCTTGATGATCCCAAACTTCAACATTTTTTCAATCTCTTCTTTGACCTTTTCACGCAAGTTGGGGTTCATCCTGTAGGGTCTCTTTCTAACTAGGTGCACACCCTCTTTAAGATTTATCTTCATCTCCCCTAATGATTCATGCACACCTTTAAGTTCATGGTACCCCTAGGGAATAAGTCTTGATAATCCCTTAGTAACTCTATGATTTTTGCCACTTCAAAGTCTAACCAATAGTCTCCAATTATGGCTTCCTTAGGCTCAGTATTTGATCTAATATTCAACTTCTTTGTATTCAGAGGTTCATGATAGGCATGCGTGGTCTTATCTACACTATCCAACACCTCACACCTACTTGTTGAATGGTTTACATCTAGATTTTCCACTTCTTTGTCATCCACTAAGTAGACCATTTTTCCTTTTTTTTCTCAAGGAAAGTGTGTTGAAGTAGTATGGCATCGGCCTCTATCTCTTCAACAAGATGTGCTCTTGAGTTTCCTTCATCCAATAAATCTTGAAGGATTTCTTCATCCTTGTAGTCATTTTTACTCCCATCACAAAAGGAAGGAACCCCATGCGTGCTGGCCTATCACCCAACGAAAGTTGAGTGCTCACTCGAGGCATGCGCGGGTACCGATTCTCTCTTTTATGTGAGTTTAGTGGGAAACATCATTTATGATTAGTGTAAGAGTTTCCAGGAGGGAAGTTAAGACATATAAGAATCATAGGGCTTAACGGCCTCTAGATCATTGCATTCACTTCAAACCGAGTGTTTTAACGTAATCCAGAAAATGTATTATGACAGAAAGAAATATACAAGCATTCATACTTAACATGAAAGGAAAGAGAACTCATAAGAGAGAAATATGCATAAGAACCATTGATATTCATGTATATATTATATTAGGTAACCTCATTACATTCATTTCACTATTACAGAGTGTCACAGAGAAGCATACTGCAGTCATGCATTTCACTCGACTTATCAAAAGAAAATTTACAACTTCATGCCTAGTAAATTCTCTCCTTGATGCAACTATCCACTAACAGAGTCCTCACAATAATTATGTAGAGCTCCGCCCATGCTGCCTCTCAAAATCGCATTCTCTCTAATCCGCTATATCTCAAAACTCATATATCTTTTACTTCGTAGGAACTTGTATTTATCGCTTTCCTATACTGCCAACTCACCCTCCAGTGTCTAGATATGGTGCCAAGTGTCGAATGTGGTCCTTCATGCAAGCATGCTTCTCCAGGCCTAAGATTTCCACTTTATCTCATGATGTTCTTCTAGAAGATTCCATCCAAGGCATGCCCCTATCGGGGCCAACCTATCACTAGGCTAACACCTTATCCATGTGCAACCGGTCATGCTTTTCACGTGTTCTACCTTGGGTGCTCAAATTGACTAAGTCTGAACCTCCTTTCATGTGTCACACGTGCTATGTGCTTCCTTAGACCTTTCTCTTGTGTGCTTTTACCTTACGCACCTTTCCATAACTGGGACCTTGCACACCTATGCGCCTTCATACTTGGCCAATATTCCAGGGGTCCAACATCACCCCACACTATGCTTGTTCTCCATCCTTAGAAACACTTTACTCAACCAAGATGTATGCTGCCTTAGGGAACCAATGTATAATCTTACACTTTACAAAAGAATAAGGGAATGAAAGAATTGGGGAAAGAATGAAGAATGGGGGAGCATTAATTCAACAAGCTAGGAAAATCCTTCGTAAGTTTGCCTCTAGCTTATTCCACACTTTGACTTCAGCCCCTATGCCTTATGGCAAAGGTCGCCCACCAGGGTGCTCACTTCACAAAACTCAAGCCAATTCCTTGGGTGCCCAAAGTGTCCATGATCTGCTCCATCTCTTTGCCTAGGTCTTCGAGCTTGTCCATCCTCCTGGTAATTTGAGGGTATAGTTCCTTTAGTCGAGCCTTGATCAAACTCCTTAAGGCTTCAATTGCCTCTAATTTTCTTTCTACTTTGGCTGAACTTTGTCCCTTTTCACCTTGTTCCCCTTGTTCTTTTCTTGGAACTCTTTTAGCTCTGCTTCGAGTGTGGTGATTAAGAAGCTTACCACCTTATCTCTATCTCCGCATGCATCATACGTGGCCTTCGTAGATTGGGCAACAATCTTAACCTCTGCAAGCACTCAACTATACTAGGAAATGAGCACTACCACCTTCAATCTGTCCTCCTCCTTCAAGCGCATGACCACTTCTTCTATAGACTCCAGGGCCAAAGGTCATCTCTCCATAGTGAGGACGCGCGTTAGATCTTCTATACATTCCAGAAGGGACGAGTACTTTTGTGTGGGTGGCGCTAAGTCTAGGTGCTTTAAAAGGATGACACCTTTGATAGACTCCATTTTCTTGTATACTTCTTGTACCTTTATCTTCTCTTCCTTTAACTCACACCTTAGCTGTGTGCTAATCAACTCTTCCTGCTTTAAGCTCTAGGTCTTCTCTGCCAGCTCCTCTTCCTTCTTCCCTAGTTTTTCCTCCAGTACTATTATCCTATCATTGTGCATGAAGAATATAGCCTTGTCTCGACTACGACCTTGTTGAGTGTGTTGCGAGACTTGCTCATCCGAGAGCTCTTGAGAAATCACTAAAGTATTGACCCCCTTAGATTCGGTAATGTTATGAGCACTCCTTGATAGACTTCAAAGTATGGCTCATCAATGGTGCATAAGTTGTATTCTACACTACAGGTTGTGTGTGCACATGGTACATTCATTCGGAGACACATTGCCAGACAAGGAGTTGGCAAGAGCTCGCGGTTGACCTTATTCAAACCTTTGAGTATCGGTGTATTAAGACATCGGTTGATAAGGCCTTATAGGATGTCAAGTGCCTTATTATGGGGGATAGTGCCAGGATGGAAGATAGGCTGTTGGAATTACTAGGTGAACCAGGATCGGAGGTGCACTTTGAAGAAGTAGAGGAAACAGAAGAGTTACAACTTGAGCATGCATGTTTGGAAAAGGAGAAGGGAAAGTTGGTATATGTGATTGATGGAGAGGAATCAGAAATCTTAGATGTTAGCCATTCTGTAGGGATGTGCGAGGTAGTGGACAGTGTAAATACTCACGTGCGTGCCTACCATGAACCTTTAAAGATGAATAAAGTTAACATCATTTCGAAGAAGAACCTAAGGAAGTGTTATTAGAGATTCTTGGATGGAGAGGAGGTATCTAATATCATTGATCTACTGCATGAATTTGAGGATTTATTCCCGTGTGGGTACCATGAGCTCAAAGGCATTCACCATTCCTTGGGGGAGATGAAGATAAAACTGAAGGACAGTGCACACCCAGTTAGGAAAAGGACCTACTGGATGAATCCCAATTTACACGTGAAGGTCAAGGAGGAAATAGATAAAATGATAGCTTCTAGGATCATTGAGGCAGTGGAAGAATCAGAGTGGATAAGTCTGATGGTAATCAACATCAAGAAGGATGGGCAGATTTGAATTTGTGTGGATTATAGGGAATTGAACATAATTTGTGTCATTGATACATTTCGACCCCCTTCATTAAAGAAATTTTGGAAGGAGTTCTGGGAGTGAGATCTATTCCTTTACAGATGGATTTTCAGGGTACCACCAAGTCCGGATTGTAAAGGAAAACTAGGATAAGACAAATTTTGCCACCAAGTGGGGAAGTTTTGAATATACGGTCATGCCCTTTGGATTGAAGAATGGGTCATCTATCTTTTTGTGTATAGTGGTGCAAGCATTCCAGAACTTCATCCATAAGTTTCTTCATGTCTATTTGGATGATTGGATAGTATATGGTCTGGTTAAGGACCATTGTGAAAATTTGAGGTTAATGTTTGAGAGGTGTAGGTAGTTGAGGATATCCCTCAACATTAAGAAATGTGTGTTTGCTACACCCTTTGGGACTTTATTGGGGCATATCATATATAAGGAGGGCTTGTTGGTAGATCCGCTAAGGTTGTAGTTATTATGGGGTTAAGGGATCCTACTAGCTAGAGTGCAGTGCATGCAGATTCCTTGGGCATACGGGCTATTATAGAAAATTCATTAAGGGATATGCCAAGATCGCCGCACCTTTAGAGGAGCTACTTAGACATAAAAGTGCCTTCCATTGGGGAGAGGTGCAACAGAGGGCATTTGATACATTAAAAGATAGGCTTATTATTGCACCTATTTTACATTTTCCCTCTTAGGAAAAGCCCTTCCATGTCCATGTAGATGCCTTAGGGACCGCCATTGGAGTAGTGCTTGTATAACCAGGTGAAGGGATTGTTGATCATCCTCTATGTTTTGCAAGCAGGAAGTTGACACCAATAGAGAAAAACTATACCACAACCGAGCGTGAGGCATTGTTAATGATCTATGCGCTCTTCAAGTTTAGACAGTATCTGCTGGAAACACCCTTTGTGTTTTACACCAACCACATGGCATTAAAGTATTTAGTGAACAAGCCTATTCTACAAGGATGCATATGTCGATGGGTGTTGTTGTTTTAAGAGTTTGAATTCACCATTGTAGTAAAGCCTAGAAAAAGAAACTGTGGGCCTGATCATCTGTCAAGAATTGATTCAGGGGAGGACACAAAGTATGAGGAAACAATGCTAGAAGCACAATTATTTAGGTTGTAGCATGCGCCCTCGGATTTGGAAGAGATTGTAATATTGTTAAAGGAAGGTGTGGCACCGGACGAAATGAAGACATTAGAAAAGAAGCAGTTAGCCATATGTGCCACGCCCTACATGTTAATCAGTGGAGACTTATACAAGTTGGGACGCGATGAAGTTTTGTATAGGTGTGTCTTAGAGCATGAGCACTTGGCCATCATGGAGGAAGCACACAAAGGAAGTGTAGGTGGGCATTATGCAGGTGATGCCACTGCGTGCAAGATATTAATGGCAAGTTTGTGGTGGGAAACCTTGTACAAAGATTGTAGAGATTATTGTAAAGCATGTGACCATTGTCAGTGCATTGGCAAACCAGGAAGGAGAGACAAAATGCCTTTGCGCCCTATTCCTAGCACGAAGCCTTTTGAAAAGTGGGTGATAGACTTTGTGGGACCTATTGCACCAGATGAATGCGTAGGACTGGGTCACATTATGTCATCACTTGCATGGATTATCTCACAAGGTGGGCAGAGGTAGCCCCAACTAAAGACTACATGGTAGCAACAATGGCAAGGTTCTTGTGGGAGAACATTATCACAAGATATGGATGCCCATTGAGTTTGACCAGTGATAGGGGTACACATTTCTTGAATGAGACCGTGAGGATCCTATTATCAGAGTTCATGGTGGCTCATCACAAGACTACGCCCTATCACCCATAAACAAATGGAACCATGGAAGCATTCAACAAGATATTGAGTCATACCTTGACCAAGATTTGTGATGTCGGAAGACAATATTGGGATGAAAAGATATCGGCAGTATTATGGGCTTACAGGAAAACGTTTAAAAGGTTAAACAAATCCACACCATTCCAGTGGTGTTTGGCATGGAAGTTGTTTTTACGGTTGAATTTATGTTACCTTCTCTGCCAATAGTGCATGTAGGAGGGTTAGATGATTAACAAGCACTTTGGAAGAAAGGATTGATGAGTTAATGAAGTGGATGAGAGATGATCACTGCCAAGTGGAGACAAACAACGAGAAAAAGCAAAGCAAAAGGCTTTGCATGATCGCCACATCAGAACAAGAAGTTTGAGGTTGGGTAGATGGTGTTACTATATGATTCTAAGTTTTGTGCCATCCTGGAAAGTTGAAAGTCCATTGGTTGGGTCCTTACACAATTTCTTACATCCTTGATTGGGCGCGTGCCGATTATAAAGTCTTTGGATGGGATGAAGTTTCCTGGACACTTCAATGGGAGTAGGATGAAGCCCTACTATAAATAAGTCTTCTTGGTGTTTGTAAATAAGGTAGTTTTGCTAGTTAGTTTAGAATTTTCCTTTATGCTTTCCCTTTCTTGTGTTTCCCTTTCACGTTGTTGTTTTTTTTGCGCCTTGGGCACCGGTAACCTTATTGCTATTTTTGAGAATTTGTGAGTGTGCAGAGGACCGCACATCATTTTAAGTGTGGGGTGGAGAAATGTGAAGGAGCACATGATTAAGGTACCAAGGAAGTTGTGTTGAAAATCCTTGTTGAATGGCCCAGTTGAAAGAGGTATACAAAATGTTGTCGTGAGAATGTGCAAGTGGAAATTGATAATTTTTGAGCACGACAACTATACCCCTATGCCAAAATTTTCATGTTTTATCATTCCTAAGAAACCCCGGATCTATTGAGTCAGTCTAAATGAATTCCCAACCAATGTCATGATATTATCCTATGTGATTTAGGAAATTCCATTCATTCCCCCTAGGTGATTTTAGGAGTTCATTGAAAATGTTATCTTTTTGCAAAGTATAGGAAGGGCTATCGTTGGCCTTCCCAGGATTGGATCAAACCCCGGAGCGAAGAAGAAGGTCCAAATTCAACACGAGATGTGAATGGAAGAAATTATAACATCATGGAAATGATTTTGGAAGGGTTTGGGAAGTTTTGAAAGACTTGGAGTAGTCTGAGTGAAAACATGGTTCACAAGCCTAGGCAGTACACAGGCCTAAAACAACTGTTGAGCTTCAAATGAAGATTTCGGGAGCTCCGGATGGAGTTGGAAGTAAAACAAAACATATTTGGAAATAGGATTCCAAGACCTACATTATGGTGAAATAATATTTTTCACAACACCTTGGACCATATGATTGGAAGGCAATTTTTCTCAAGTACAAGTGGAGTCCCAGATCAAAAATCTAATTTTTCAGGGATCATATGATTGAATCAAGACATGAGACCCACATAATTGGATTCAAAATTACATTTATAGTTAGGATCATATAAAATTTCACCAAGAAATTCCACGGAAGCTCAAGTTATCTGCATTCCAAGTTACCCTCTCAAAGGCAGTTCAGGACTTAGTCATTTTTTCGAGAGGACACGTGTCAGCACTTGAGCCTGGTGGGATTTCATGTCCCCACATCCCTGAGGTCAGGTACATCACCCCTTGGAAAATTCATCCAGCCCTCATGTGACCCTTGGGACCCTCATATGACCTCCAGACCTGGCAGTTCAGCCCTCAAGTGCTTATTTGGAGCATGCATTCCCTGCCGTCAGATTGGTCGCCACGTGTCAGCTCCAGGACCACCGTGGAATTTGATGTACCTTATGCACCTGAGGTGGGGAAATAAGACCTTGAAATATTCTCCCATCCCTTAGGAGGAGTCTTTTGGACACCCACGTGACCTCCTTTCAGCTCCCAGTGCTTCAAATCAGCTTTTTCCTCCTTCATTCCCTGCCGTTGGATCTAGTGCCACGTGTCACCATCTTGCTCATTGTGGAAATTGATGTCCCTCACATCCCTGAGGTTAGGGACATCAAGAATGGAAAAATGTGCCCAAGTCCTACTTGTGCACATCTTTTTGAAAAATCTCCAAGTGTTTCTTTTCCCGCTTCTAACTTCTAACAGTTTTATTTGCACTCCTTTCCTCCATTCTTCCTCTGCAACATTCTACCATCACTCTGCCATTGAAAATGCTCAGAAAAGATCAAAAAAGGAACTGAAATACCTTTCCCATGGTGATGCACATGTCTCAAAAGGAATCCTCATCAAGCTAAGGAGAAATGAAGAACAACAAAGAAGAGAACAACAAAATCCCCATAGCTAAAAAATGGAAATCTAAACAAAGCTTGCAAACCAGTACATAAATCAATGAACCATTTATTTCTATTCATTCCTCTATCCAATACCATCAAGAAGACACCTTCAAACTCCCCCCATGTGTGACAAAGCATCCACAATGAAGAAATCTCCTTTCCGGCTCAATGAAGAAAGAAGTGGGATTTCCCGTCAAACCGGTTGCCGAATCGAAGTAAGATTGCACGTGAAGCACTAGAAGAAAAAAACCACATCAAAAATAAATTTTATTCACAAATAGAGGATAAAACTAGACATGCAATTTTGAGGTCCATTAATGGTTGCCGTCCCAGAAGCACTGCTCAGGTCCAAAAATTAAAACTTTAAAATCTCTTGGATTATTAAGCGGGCGGGCCCGAAATTTCAAAGGGATGATATTGGGAAAAAACCATATCAAAAAAATTCATTCCACGTCAATCCAACTCCTCAGAGGCCAACTTTCTAAAATAGCAGGTCTCCTACATAGGAACTGCTATTTTGGGAAAGTCATTAACAGAAGAACCTGCGAAGGAGATGAAGATATCAGAGGTGCACTACAGCTGAGAATCCACCAGAATGGACATTTTTGGCACTTACTAAAAATAGTAAGTGGGCCCTCGAGCACTTGCTAAAAATATAAATTTGATCCAAAGAAGTGAGGAACGCATGGAGAAAGGGGAATCAAGGTCATAACACTCGGCAAAGGATCGAGAGAGTTGCCTTTTTCACACTTACTAAAAATAGTAAGTTACACTCAAAGAGAAGTTTTGCAAAATGGGATGTACAAGGATAATCATTGGGGGACATCATTGATCGGGAGCATCCTAGTCATTTTCATAGGGCATTCAAGATCCACCTTAGTTCATTCAACTTAGTGAAGCGTTCGTGAGATAATTTGGAGGAATTTCATAGTGTGCTGAGTTCAAAGATTCGAGTTTCACTGCATTTGGAGCTTTCCATCAACGAGGATCAGTGGACTTCATCAGGAATGACATCTCCTCTTCTTCTTATCCCCCTCTTTCTCTCTCCTCTTCCCCCCAACTTTCTCTCACTTTCCAATATTCTAATTTTGCGTTGGGGTTTGCACTTTTAATATGACTTAAGAGACTTTAGAAACATAATGTAAATTAAGTCACCTTGCTATTATAAAAGGGACTTAAATATTTGAAGTGGAATATGAACAATCTTAAGTCATATTAAGGTATTCGAAAGGTCATGAGGAAGATGAAGAGTCATATTCTATTCTATAAATTGTAAAGCCATTCCCATTTCAAAGGGTTGGCGATTGATCTTGTAGACTCAAGAGTGCATTCTACCTTGAGAGAAAGCAAAGGAGATAGCCATTTTCTTCTACTCTCTTCCCCTCTCAAATTTCTTCCATTCCTACACTATGTACAACTTTTGTTCAAGCATCAATACAAGAAGAAGGAGTTTCTAGCTTTCTTTGACCAAGGGATTTCATGACACTTTGTTCTCATCAAATTCTATTTGGTCTTGTTGTCATTCTAGGGTTGTTTCTTCTCATAAATGCATGTGATGAAGTTTCTAACTAGTGCGTGTGCAGGAATATGATTTTCTACCTACAACATTAGTTCTCCTACCTCCATTCTCACTCCCTTTCCCACTTCCAGAAAAATTCATCTCTTGCAGGTATATGCAAGCATTTTCCAAGGTCGGTGGAGTGCCCTATTAGATCCCGATCAAAAGGCCACCACAGAAATTCACCTTTTCATGCGCATGCACATACGGCCATTGCAGGTTAAGTAGAGGGACTTAGATTCCTAGAGTGTTGGCAAGAAATCCACAAGTTTGTCCACCCGAAAAATTTTCTCGCCAACACAAAGAAAGATGGAAGATGAATGGTTGGTGCCAGGTAAAGCTACTTGTAGATCCCACGAACTAAGGAGAAAGCTTTTGTTATCCAAAATGAGCCCCCGCTTATTTTGGCTAAGTTACCTTCATTCTTTCCTTCCTTGTGCTTCAACTTCAATTTTTACACATTTCAAGCACTCAAAGGATTTTGGAAATGGCTTCATCAGATAGGATTTTTCTTCCCTTTCCGTAAAGGTAACATTTTCCTCCTAACTCCAAATATTTTGAAAGTTATGGCTCGATGAAATTTTGGGAAAATTTCCTTGACAGAGCCCCGAGACAATAAAAATGTGCCATGTGGTAGAAGAGGTCGGGCCGGTGGGGTGAAGTTAAAAAATTTTCCAAAGTGGTTGGCGGGGCACAAAGACAAAATTTTCCGTAGGCCGCGGAGGAGAAGAAAATGGGTTGGCGGAGGCACGGGGAGAATTGGGAAAATTTTCCCTTTTGTTTAAAATGCCTAAAGGAAAATTTTGGTCCCAAGGCCCACCAATCATTTAGAAGATGACACGTGTCTAGTGGCAGAGGAGTCATACCCACATGAAGGATTTGGAGAAGGTCGCCAAAATTGAAGAATGTGCTGGGGAAATATCAAGCGCATGCCTGCGGCTAATGTGAAGGTGCCACGTGTCCAGGAGTGGTGGAATGGCGGAGGCATGGAGCTGTTTGGGAAAATTTTCCAAAGAACCAAAAGGGGTAAAAGACAAGGATGAGCCCGCATTCCCATTGGCGAACCAAAAGCTGCCACATGGCAGTGGAGCGGCAGAGCGCGGACCTTTTTGGGAAATTTTCCCAAGGGAAAAAATTGAAGGAAAAGTGAGGTTTGAGCCCGCGTTTCATCAATGAATGGGAAGGTGACATGTGTCCTAGAGTGGTGGAGGCACGAAGGTTTTTCAGGAAAATTTTCCACTGAGGAAAATCTTTAATGTTTGACCTGCACGACCTAATTTTGACCCTATTTTTGCCATTTTTGCCCTAAATCTTCAGAGGGCCATATATTTTGATCCAGAGCTTGGTGTTTTACGTTCTTGGTGTCATTGGAAAGCTATTGAAATTCTCTACACAATGGACTATTCAATTTTTATTTTTGGCAGAGTTTTGTGGGAGAAAAATGAAGAAATGTCTCTGGCATGGGAAAAAATGCAGAACCACCCCCAACCACCAAAATTGATGAAGTATGGTGCTCGTTCCTTCTCCAGCATGGCCAAATGCATAGAAAAATGGATTTTGTGAGGGTTCCCTTGTTGTTTTAATGAATCTTGTCGGTGGTTGGAGATCAAAAGATCATTTGCCCGCATTTTTTGCTTTCCCTTCGTTCTGCTTTGCCATTAAAAGCTAGATTTGGCTCATTTTGTAATGTTGGATGTTCTTGCTTCTGCAAGCTCTTCTTTCTTCCTTAGCAAGTGGATTTGAAGGAGTTTAGACCTCCCATGGAGATTGTAACATGTTTTTGCCTCTTTGCTATTGCAATGTATTGTATCAAATCTGGGCATGATAATGTATGTTTTGTGATCAATTTTCAATCCTCTCATGCAATTATTATTGTCTTCTGATCCTTCATTGCATTTTGGTAATTTGTGCATGTTTTGTTGCTGCAATCTTCATGATTTGTGTCTATTTTTGCAAAGCAAGGAGTTCAACACTCCTTTGGTGTATCACCTCTCTGTTTTTGCTTAGTTTTGTTTCCATTTCCATGTTTCTCTCAACCCTGTCTCCTTAGTAGTTTTAGAGTAGGAATTTTGAATCAGAACCTCTGCAAGAATTACATGCATACACCTAGATAGAGGATTAAGAACCAACTTTCTCTAGAGATTTTTCTCACCTTGTAAGGTCCCACACCTTGGAGAAAACTCAATGTTGTGTAATCACACTAGATGACCCAGTGCTGATTTGTAGATCGAAGGTCATTTAGGGGAGTCTTGTAGATTTGCACTAACAAGTGCATTTAAGCAATATGAGGTAGGTGAAAGCAAGAATCGGGATAGAAGAAGTGCCTTCGACGTGGGTTACGTGCGCTGCAAGAGTCTTAGCCTTTGGAGGCATATTCAAAAGCCTGTTTGGTGACTCCATCTAGTAAAATAACTCAAAAGACCCTCTTTCCATTCATTTTCATTCATTTTTCAAGTTCTTCTTTCCATCTCTTCACCTTCTTTCATTCCATGAATTTGTGAAATCATGACTTCATTTCCATCATGGAATTCACATTTACAATAGCAAGATTGCCATCCAAATCCGCCTCCGACATGCTTTACAACTCCTTCAAATAAGTATTTTGAGTAGATTCAAGATCAACATGCATACCCATATAGCAAGGCTAAAATTTGGCTATGGTTCTTTCCAAGAGCAAGGGTGCAAACAATGAAGACAATCAAATGGAAGATGTTGATTTTGTGGAGAAGATCCAAAAGATGGAGGCAAAGATGGTGCAATCAAGAGCAACAGCTCAAATGAAGGCTTTTAGAATTGGTTGTAGGGCACCTTATCCATGGGTTGGCCCTTTTCCAAGAAACTTAAGCCCTCGGAGAAGTTGGACATCATGATGGAGGTGCTGCCCTAACTTTCACAATGGACAATGGAGATAGAGGCCTATAAATTTGGTCTGTGAGAAACCTTGTCAATGGTTAAGTTCTACACCATCATATGGTTTTCTCCTTCCATTCCTCAAGCAACACCATCTCATTTTGAATGCCAAATTCCAAATCCAGCCCATGCTTCCCCAAGTGTTGATTCCATTTCTCCATTCCCTAGTCTTCCACCTCATCTCAATTCTTCTGTCCTTTTCCCTTCCAAACAGCCATTCCCTCCAAAGAAACAAGAAGTTCTACCTCCTCCACCACCACAAACAAATGCAAAATTGGTTGAACTCCAATCTATTTCTCCTCTTGCCTTCCCAATTCCATGTGGGGAAGAAGAAATTGCAAAAATCAGTCATGAAGGACAGCAAGAGGAAGAACCAAGCAAAGAAGGAATGATTAAGAGCTTAGTAAGCTTGGCTCTTAGATATGGGATTGAGAAAATTCCTTTGCTGGTGAAGCCTACAAAGGAGGTAAAGGTTGAAGAACAAGTGGTGGTTAGGACTGATTTTGTTGCAGCAGAAGAAGAACAAGAAAAGGAAGAAGATCAGTCATCAATTTTCTCATAATGTAGTGTCCATGTTGGCACTTTACTTGAAGGAAATGCTGATCCAATTCAAGTTGCACAATCAGCCATGGAAGAAGAAGATCTTGTAGTCCCAACTTGTCCTCTAGAGCAGCAGATTGAAGAGTTTGATTTGACAAACTTCATGCAAGAGGAAGAGTTTAATCAAGAGCAAGATGGTCTTCAAGTAGTAGAGGAAGGAGAAGCTACTCCAAATCCAAAAGAAGAGGAGCACAATCCAAGCTGTGGAGGAGGAAGAACAATCAGCTCCAAGTCCCATTGAAGAGGAGCAACTAGAAGAAATCAAATTAGAATTGGAACTAGATGAAGGAAGCATTATTGAAGATTTTTTGCTTTCATTTGAAGGGCCTGATTTGATTGATGAATCCATTATGGAGGTGACCAAAACAAATTCAGAGGCACTGAATCATGAGCAGGTTGCACAAGAAACCTCATGTTTCTCTCCCACTTCATCTCTCCAAAAATCTAATTTTTGGGATGAGTTCGAGCTGACAAGCTTCATGTTTGAATATGAAGCTCCACATGGTGAAAAAAATGCAGATTTGAAGGTCACCATACAAAAGGGAGAGACCTTGCTATAGCAGGACATTGAAGAGTTTGATTTTCCATTAGACTTAGAAGAATGTTTGGATGAAGAGCTAGCTGAAATTACAACATTTTCTTCTTCACCATTCATTCTCCAACAATAAGAACTTGCTGCCATGGAGAAGAGGATTCAAGGACAGTAGCTTGTAGTTTGCAACATGCCTCTTGAATCAAAGTTGGAAGAATTTGATCTTCCAAGAGCTACAATGGAGGAACTCCAGAACCAACAATGTATTGCAGCAGGTTACAATAATGTAAAAGCAACTTCATTGGATGTTACAATCAATAATGATGAGCTACATATTATAGAAGAGTCCCATACTGCCATAAAGGAAGCAAAAAGAACACGAGGATTCCATCACCTCTTCCATATCATCCATCCAAGAAGGTCTACAAGAAGACTCCATTTTTGGAGTTGAAAATCAGAGCTATGGGCATATCAAATGGATCAAACCTTGCCCAATAAGGTATTTAGCTTCATTGTAGCCAAAGGAGAAGCCCACGACCAGTCATGCTTGCTTCTAAGCATGAGGATGAGCTACATAGTACAAGGATCAGCTACCATACCTCTTGATCCAAATGCGAGCAACTAAAAGAGGTATTGGATTTTATTTCAGTTGACACCTTGCTGATTTGGATAGAAGACCAGCTTGTTGTTGATTTTCCACTCATCCTAATAGCCATGATCAGCTCCAAATCAATTGCATGGCTGCCCATTTTGAAAAAGGAAGCTACTTCTCCCAACCGGTTGTAGGATTTTTTAGCTCACCTTTGCTCACGAGTTAGAGTGGAGTAGGTAGGTTTTCTTTAGTAGAAGAAGTGCTTGTGTGCACTCTACATGTTCCATTTGGAGCATGTATGATTTTCATTTTTGTACATAGTTCTTGTGGAGTTGGTTTTGCTCTTGCATGATCCATTGCGGTGGCATTTTGGTGAAAACAACTCCAAGTTTAGTGGGTTTCCAAGTGGCTCAGAGGTCAGATTTTCATAGTTCAGATCAAAATTGGTTATCAGCTTGACTCCATGCCTAATGGATGCTTCAAAGGCCACGATCATTCATCTAGTAGCGAGATGACCCCAGAGTCGCTAAATTGTTATCCAAAATGAGCCCCTTGCTTATTTTGGCTAACTTGCCTTCATTCTTTCCTTCCTTGTGCTTCAACTTCAATTTTACACATTTCAAGCACTCAAAGGATTTTGGAAATGGCTTCATCAGATAGGATTTTTCTTCCCCTTTCCAGAAAGGTAGCATTTTCCTCCTAACTCCAAATATTTTGAAAGTTATGGCTCGACGGAGTTTTTTGGGGAAAATTTCCCTTAATAGGCCCACGGCCAATAAAAATGTGCCATGTGGCATAGGAGGTCGGGCCAGCAGGGTGAAGTTTAAAATTTTCCAAAGTGGTTGGCGAGGGCACAAAGACAAAATTTTTCCTGTGGGCCCGCGGAGGAGAAGGAAATGGGTTGGTGGAGGCACGGGAGAATTGGGAAATGTTTCCTTTTGTCTAAAATGCCCAAAGGAAAATTTGGCCCCAAGGCCCATCGATCATTTAGAAGCTGACACGTGTCCAGCGGTAGAGGAGTCGAGACCCACGGAAGGATTTGGAAAAGGTCACCAAAATTGGAGAATGCACGAAGGGGAAATATTGAAGCGCATGCCCATGGCCAATGTGAAGGTGCCACATGTCCGGGAGTGACAAAATGGCGGAGGTGAGGAGTTGTTTGGGAAAATTTTTGAAAAACCAAAAGGGGTAAAAGAAAAGGATGAGCCCGCATTCCCATTAGTGAACCAGAAGCTACCACGTGGCGGTGGAGCGGCAAAGTGTGGACCTTTTTTGGGAAATTTTCCCAAGGGAAAAAATTGTAACGTCTTGATTTTTAGAAGCTACTATGATAACCTCTTTTCGTGATGTTGTAACTATGGAAATGAGGATAATTATGTTAAGATATATATTTTAATCTTAAAAATAATGTGTTACTGATCTGAACCCTTGCTTACTGTAACTTGTTTACTTGGGACGGAGGTCATTATAACTTGTGTTTTGCAAAGTGTGAAACAACAGACTTGCTTTTGCGTTTGATGAACTCATATTGTTGTTGACAACACACCTTGAATCAATTCCATTGATCCAAGGTATGTTGCGGCCTTCTTTGTGATCACTTTGTTGATTTACTTTCTAATTAGAACAAAGTCTGGAACCAGACTGAAGGTCGTTATAAATGTTACAGAACCTGGTTACAGGTATAATTATTCGGTACCATGTTGCCAATGGAAAGGTTCGATTTCTGAACTACATACACATAGTAACGCCGGAGAGCGTAAGGCAGTAAGAGTTTTGGTACGAGTGAACAAAGTATAGATATGTCGAGCATGGAACAAACGTCCTGCATTATGCTGGATATGAACGTAAGTTGGTAAACTTACTAAAAGAACCCATTAATTAAAATACTATGGCTACGTTTTAACCTATAACTATGTTTTAGCCTATAACCTAACTACTACCCTATGTGGATTTTAAATTAAATGGGATGTAAATTATTGCAAATCCTAATGACTTGCGACCTAGGTGGAAAACCTAGCTATGGACAATACAACCTAAACTAATGCTAACCCTAGAAGGGGGACTTGTGGATACATGTTGATAAAAGGATAAGAAGGGAAGGTTTGAAATTTAATAAGGGACATTAAATGATGTCCTTGAAGTTTTAAATGCCAAGTTTGGCGGGAACATGGGAAGTTGGAGATATCCAACTAGCAATGTAGCTAAGAAGGAAATTACATGCAAAAATTTAAAGGTGGAACTCACCAAACCTGAGTCGGTGGTGGCGTGGAGATAGAGGAAAAAGCAATGCATTCAATGCATTTATTGATCTCGGTCTTGGTGACCAGCTCACCTTGGAAAGGGGAAAGAGGAATTTTTGTGGTTATTGTTGTTCATTCGGGTTTTGATTTTTGCTCTGCATTTCTTTTATGGTTCTTTCGAACCTGCAACTATTCTGGTCATTGTTGTTGTTGTTTTGATTACCCACGGCTGTTTTTGAGCCTGTGGAAGTAAGGAGATCATTGGGGAAACCTTGTTGTTTGTCGCCGTGGAAAAGAATAGCTCCTGAGGGCACGAGACGTGGTTTTCTTCAAGCAACAAGAAGTTTTACAGGCATGTTGAGCTCTTCTCTTTAAACCATTTTGCTCTTTGTTAAGCGTCTTCATTAAAAGAACTCTGCTCTTTTATTGGATGTTTTTGTAAAATGAAAATGTTGATATGTTGATGAGATTTCTGGGTTGAGTTGCCTTTTTGAGAATAAATACGAATTGGGTGTTTTCTTTACTAGGAGGGTAATGAGATGAAATCTATCCTTGCTGTTTGAATTTTTACAGTAATGGGTATTCGGTTTTATCTCCCATTATGGGTTTGATTTGATGGAAGTAACAGTGATGTGTAGATTGTTTTCGAGTTTTGTGCGTGTAAATGGTTTTGGAAAAACCATGAGAATGCTTGATGGAACTGTTTGCGTGAGTTATTTCTCTGGTCATATTACAGTGCATAGAATACAAATTCTTTGGGACAGTGAATTTATTTCATCATTTTACCCTTGCGTGATTTAAAAATGATTCAATGTCTCCTTATTTGGTTTGAAATCCGTGAATGATTTTTAGGAATGATTTACTTAAATCTGGAATAGAGTATCTGGTTATCTGTTGGATGGAATAGAGCTTATCATTTTATTCTCCTTTGAATTCGATGATGAATATATATATATATATATATATATATATATATATATATATATATCGAACTGCATTCTAAACTTCTTTGTTGTTTCATTAAAATTGAATTGAAGTTGATTTCTTACTCTGGTGTTTGAAAAATGATTCCTTTTATTATTATGATAAAAATCATGATTTTGTTGTTTCTTTGTACATTCTTGCTTGTTTGGACCTACCATTTGGAATGTTCGTTTTGGTGAATAATTATGGTTATATAGCTTGTTGTACATTCTTGCTTGTTTCAGACCTAGTTGGAATGTTCGTTTTTGGTGAATAATTATGGTTATATAGCTTGCTGTACATTCTTGCTTGTTTCAGACCTAGCTGGAAATGTTTGTTTTGGTGAATAATTATTGAAAATGATTTTAATTGAAAGATTTAGTTGTTTTTATACTTGTGGAATCAGATGCAAATGAACTCTGGTATGCTTCCTTGAATGGTGGTTAGTAAGTTTTAAACACTGAAATAGACTTGTTAGAAGAAATTATCCTATGGGTACAGATCGGCTCTAATTAGTTGATAATCGGCTAAGCAATGAGAAGAGATAATATGAATCTTCTTCTTTCATTCGATTATTGGTTTTAATTGTTCTCTCTCCTTGACTGTTATCGTTGATTGTTATCACTTCTTGTTCAAATCATCCTGTTCGGTTGTGATGAAAGGAAAGAGAATATTGAGTGGGTAATCGGAAGTAATAATTATTTTCTTCTCTTATCCAGTTGAAATTCTATTATTTGATATTGAATGAATTTCCTACTACCTTCGGCGTAAGCGACTGCATTTTAACTATTGTTTTTCTTCTTTTCTGAATTGAAAGAAGTACTATGTTGTTTGTTGAATTCTGGGAAGTTAAATAGATTGTTGCTGTGACGTAAGGTTTCTTTTCACTTTTGTATTTGATATAGTTGAAGTCCAGTGGATGACCTGAAGGTAAGAAAGTTCTATCTTAATTTAAAAATCGACTCAGTATATGGAATTCATTCTTGATGATGAAATGGGTTGGACAATGCATGCAATCGAACAACAATCTATAAATCATTTCATATAGCTGTCTTAATACGTGATTGTTTAGAGAAAATACTCCTTTTAGTATTATCTAAGTTTGGAATGAACTCTTTTCTTTTCATTAAAAACAACTATGAGAATGGTGAAATATACATCATGATAGGTTAGCCAATATAGAAATTGGTATGCTGATATTTATTATTACTGTTTAAAATGAAACTATTTATTGAAATCAGGTTGTTAGAATTGTTCAACCTTATTGGTGCGTAACTATTACATGATGTTTATCTCTATTGGAAACGTTTCATAAAAGCAGAGTTCTTTTATTGAGACAGTTAATCAAGAGCACCTCATTTTAATGATAAGTGCTTAATGACTTAAAATGGGAATTTATGAATTGAAGGAAAAGTGAGGTTTGAGCCCATGTTTCATCAGTGAATGGGAAGGTGACATGTATCCTAAGCGGCGGGCATGGAGGTTTTGGGGAAAATTTTAATGTTTGACTAGTTGACTAAGGGATGGATCTTTTACCATTTTTTATTCTAAATATTGAGGAAATGGCCATATCTAATTTTGAAAGAAAAGTTGTATTTTCTTTTTATGTCATTGGAAAGCTATTGAAATTATCTAGTACAATGGACTATTATTTTTATTTTTGGTGTATTTTTATGGGATAAAAGTAAAAGAAAAGGTGTGTTATTTTAATGGAAAAAATGTAGAACCACCAACCACCAAAATTGATGAAGATTGAAAATACAATTTTATTCATTCTTGGATATACCAAATGCATGAAAAATGGATTTGTGAGGGTGACATAATATCTTTTTAATGAATCTTGTTTGGTTGGAATCAAAAGATCATTTTCCGTGTCAATTTGGCTTTAGAATTGACATTAGCCATTAAAAGTATATTTGATCATTTGTAATGTTAGATGTTCTGCTTCGAAGCTCTTCTTTCTTCCTAATAGATGGATTTGGAGCAGTTTTAGACCTCATGGAGATCATAACATGTTTTCCTCTAATACCTATTGGGATTTATTGTATCAAATCAGGGCATGATAATGTACCTTTTGTGATCAAACCAACCCTCTCATGTAAGTTATTATTGTAAATAAATCCTTCATTCATTTGGAATTGTGCCTCATTTTTTGACATCTAATAAGATGAATTATGGATTTTTAAAGCAAGGAGTTTGAAGCACTCCTTTGGTGTATCACCTCTTTGTTTTGCTTAGTTGATTTCCATTTCCATGTTTCTCTCAACCCTATCTCCTTGGTAGTTTTAGAGTAGGAATTTTTGAATGGAATTAAGCAATTGCATGCATATAGGAGGTAAAGGAGTAAGAACTAGATTTATCTAGACAAGTTTTCTCACCTTGCAAGGTCCCACACCTTGGAGAAAACTCAATGTTGAAGAATTTTGGACTACGAGATCTTACGAGGTTTCAAAGGTCATTTAAGGGAGTCTTGTAGAATGCACTTAAGTGCATTTAAGCTAACACAAGGTAGGTGAAAGAAAGAATTAGGAGAAGAAGTGCCTTGGCGTGGGTTATGCGCGCAAGAGTCTCTGTAATGTTAGATTGGTTATCATAGAAGGTTGGAGGAGTTTTCATGTAAGGTTGGGCGCATAAGTGAAAGCGTGAAGACAAGATTTGTTTGAAAAACCGCATTAAATGAAAATCATCAAGTGGTAGGTGAAGTAGCATTTAATGTTTAAAAAAAGAAAAATATAAGTAAAGGGTCAAGGCTCTTTCATTTTCACTTTGACCGAAAAGAGAAAGAGTGAGTTTTATAAACTAGGGTTTCTAGATTCAATCATGTAAAGAAAGACACTATGAGATTGAAGCATGAGAAGCCTTTGAGTTTAAAAACCAAAAGGAAGGGGTTACTTGGGTGTGAAAAGGGTTGTAAGGAGGTGCGAGTCTTGTGGAGTTAATTTGATCCTAGTTGAGGGTTTGACAAACTAGGGCACGAGTTCAAGAGAGTTATATCACGGTTTTGAGATTGGAGAGAAGGAAGCATTGGAAGAATAGAGTAATAAAAAACCTCGATTATGGCACCTAAGAAAGGAATGGGCAAGGTCAGGTGAAACATCAAGAATTTGAAGTAACACAATGAAAAATGGTATGCGTAGATGCTAATACCTATAGGGTGATGATGGGTAAGGAGTGGGAATCCCACCATGAAGTGTACCTATAAGTGATTATAATCGATAAAAATATGATAGAAGGAAATGGCACTTCGATAACCGGAAAGTGTGCCCACAAGTAAAGAAACACCAGAGGGCTTACTTATATACAATGATGACGAGGTCAAAATAGTGAAGGGGCTGTTGTGAGTCTCTGAAATGAGTTTCCCTATTTTGGAAAACCAGAGCCATAAAATGGTTAATGTTGCGGATACATGAATATTACTTCCACTTTGTAGGCGAAGATGCACATTACTGACTTATCTCCAATTTCCAGGACTCATATGTGAGGAGATAGCTTAGAAGATGACCTAAGCGAAAGGAGTCTATTGAGAGACCATCACCGAATATACTGTTAATGGGGTAGAGTATTACGACATTTTAGACAAAGGACCAAGTGATGAAAATGGATGTGCAATTATATAAATTGAATGGCCAAAAGAGGTGGACCAGTTTATAAGCCTTTTTTTTTTTGCAAAAAAATTTTAAGGACTTAAAATGGGAATGTTACATCGTCGGAGGAAAGTGAGGTTTGAAAGGATGGGGTTTCATAATCCTGGGAAGAAACATCCTCCTATCCATTGTATTTTTGGAGGCATTAGAGTTCTTTTTGAGAAAATTTTCCCCAGAGGATCCTTTATAGATTTTTGATCCGATTGACCTAATTTTGACCGGTAAATCACTCTCATTATTTTATATTTGAGTCCCTATCTTTTGATCCAGCTCGAGCTTATCTTGTGCAATACATTAGGCTAATATATAGTGACCCTATAAAATAGGAACCCATACAAACAAATAAGTTAATAGATTTCTACACAATGGACTATGAATAATATATTGTTGAAACAATATATTTTTCAAACCTAATATTTATAATGTAAACATTAAGAAATGTAATTTCCTAACATTCCCCCGGGAAAAAATGTAGAACAACATATCTCCCATTGTAGCTTTGCCACCAAAACGATGTGCTCATGATCAACTGGCACCACAAATGTGCGGCATTTCTGCAAAAACTTGAAATGCATACGCACAAAATGGATTTTCTCCGGCTTCTACCAACAACCTTGATGGTTTTAATGAATCTTTTCACACTTGGTTTTGCAGGATCAAAAACATTTTCTCACAATTTTTTTTACTTGTTTACCTTACCATTAAAAGCCTTACATTTTGTAATGTTAGATTGGTTTTTAGGAGCTTACTAAAAACCTTACATCATGATTTTTCTTTACTTTTGATCAATATTATACAATGTCACTACAAAAGGAATCATGTAGGAAATATTGCTTACAAAAATTGAACAATAAAACATAATGGAAATGGAACAATGAGACCATGTTCCCCCTCATTATGAACATTTCACTTATTGATCCAAAGCAGAACTCGAAATCATCATTGTCAAAGCGCAATTGTAAATGAAAGAAAACTCACACTTTTTGTTGTGCCACCAAATCATTCATGATTTTTGCCCTATTTTTGGTGAGTACGAGAGGTCAGCGAATGACCTCCATCCTCCATTAGTCTACTGCTAACTCCGAATATGTCTTTGAAGCTCATCAAGTTTCACATTTTACTTTATTTTGTCTCTCCTGGTAGTAATGTGAAGAGTTTATTTCGAACGAATCGGGTAACACCGAAAATCTGAGGAATTTTTTTCTTTCTGATACACACTAGACTTGAGACAATGACTTAATTTTTTGACTCATTGACAACAAAATTATTGACACGAAATAATGATACTTTCTACGACATTAAAAATTTGACTAACAAATAATATAGACTTTAAAATCCACGTGATAAGATTTGACAATATTGGCTTTACTTTTAAACACAATGGACATTACTCTTTTAATTAGAGAAATGTGGACCAATAAAATATCTATCTAGACCTAAAACCACCTAAATGACACTTTATGACTTAGACATGTGTTTAAATGACAATGAGAAATAACTTTATAGTGACACATATAGAATGGAAGTTGAGACTCCATCTAAGGTCAGAAAAACTGTGAATGGAAGGCTACTAACTAAAACAATAGACATATATATTTAAAAAACTAAATACCAATCCTGAAGTAGCATTTATGTTGAAAAACTTTGTGGAAGCTATAAGTAAAGCGGTCACATGGTGAAACTTGCCAATATTTGAATGGCCATATTGGCTGTTGGAGGGCGTAATTTTTTGATAAAACCTTCTCTTTAAAAAATGCGCTCCCTTCTGAAACTAAGGTCCAAATTCAAGTCAGCTGTACACTTCACTATTTTACCTTGAGCACGTGGCTTTGAGTTTAAAAATGTAGAGATGTTGTGAAGGGAGCCACTACATGGGTGTGAAAAGGGTTGTAAGGATATTACATCTTGTGGTTTTTAGTTTCCGTTAAATTTTGAAAAACTGGGCTAATAATGCAGTTCAAAAAATATAGGAGCACATGGAGAAAATTTGGGTGTAATATCAGGAAGCATAGGAATAATAATCACACCAATCTTTTAAATGCATTCACATATTCATGTAAATTTCCTCGTGGTATACCTGAGAAAAAGGAGATTTGGTGGAGCACGTAAGAATTGACTTAAAGGCGTTTAGCTAAGATATATTCGTAGTGAGATATATTCCTTTTCCTCGTATCGGAATCAACCCAAAGTGCTGTATCATTGTTCCAAATGCATTGAACACGCCTCTTGCTACTGAAAAAATGAATAGATTATAACACAAAAATGAACTCTTGGATCCGGCATGCTTTTACATCAAGGGATCAATTTGCCCCAGAATGTAAAAAACACGGAATTGGATGATGTGGAGACAATCAATGAGTGATATGCACATGATGGAGGAATATGTCAAAATACGGCATGCATAGAAGGCGGGGCTTATCACGGCATCATGGATGAGTTTCCTATGATTTGAGAATGAATTGAAAAGGAGCATCGTAACACCGCAAGATTAATGTAGAAATAGATTGAATATTACTTATTTACAGGTGCAAGCATTTTTGAATCCAGATCTTTAATCAACAAATCATCCTCTTGCATGTGATATTTCTGAAAGCCTCATATGTTAAAGAAGGAGATAGGTATGCTTAAGGAACAATTTAAAGCACCTCCTAAGCTATCTGATTAGTGGTCTTTCAATTCAAATCACACACAAAATAAACAAACAGAACTAACACCATATTACAAATCTCTCCACAATACTATTCTCTCAAACATCGAGGACCAAAAGTGATGAAAATGGCTTTGCCCCTCGTTATATCAGTGAATTCATAAGCTAAATGGCAAATAAGAGATGGACTTGCAGTGTAAATCACTCTCTATATTATTATATGTTTGTCCTAATAAAATTGCAATAATTAGGCTAATATATAGCCAATACAATAGAAAACTTACATCATAAAATAGGAACCCATACAAACAAATAACCCGTTAAGGATTTGGGGACATAATACTCTATGAATAATATATTGTTAAACAATATATTCTTTGGAACCTAATATTTATAATGTAAACATTAATAATTAATTTCCTAACATCCTTCACCCATGAAGAGGTTTGAGAAGTATGCTTGTGATACAATGACAACACCCCACAAGGCACGGCTGGAGAAATAGTATACGTGCCTAAGGAACGTGTTCAAGAAAGAGTGGAGAATCCTTGAACAACTCCTAAAGAACCACCGAATGGGAAGCCAAGTTTTCTATCTATCAACATTTCTGCTTGGGTAGGTTCAAGCTAATAGATGAATCATGGAGCCCTTGGTGCAAGCTTCCCTTCATGTTCACTACCCAATACTTCCAAGTGGGAGTGAATAGATTTAAGGAATCAAAGAAGTTAAGGCTGGAACTAGGTAGTTTGGACCAGGAGCATAGGGAGATGAGGAAGAAGCTGAATTACCTCGGTGGAAAGTGCATGTACATGGAGAGGTACGTGTTGCACGAGATCCAAATGACAAGGCCGATAACACTACCCATCGTTGGAAAGAGTGCACACACGTGTACCTCCGTATAAGGCTGAAGTTTGAGAAGGGTGCATATCTAGAGAATGAAGTCTCCATACTTGAGGATCCCATGGAGAGAAAGAAGCCCACACCCAAGAAGAGGGGAAGAGAGGAAAAATCACCAAGTGTGTCACTGCTCAGACAGTGAGCATGCCAACAACAAGCACCAAGCCAAGCACCTACATATGGAGAAAGAAGTCCCCAGTGAAGGAGAAGACGCCAGAAGTAGAGGCACCTAGGCAACCCCTCACCAAGGAAGAGTCACCTGAGGGAGAAGATAAGGCTGAATCCCTTGTTCAGGAGCCACCTCTCAGGAAAAAGTAGAGGGTAGATGAGGAAGCTGACTCAGAGGTGACCAACAGCTTGGAGAAGTACATGGGTAGAAGAGGGGATGAGAGTGAAGAAGATGACGACAAGGAAGATGAGCCTGAAAAAGACCAGGAGCCACAAGTCTTTAGCATCTACGACTCGGAAGAGGAGAGTGGAGATGAGAAGCAAGAGTTCATATTCACACAACACAAGGGTGCATAGGATGAGGAAGACACTAGAGACATGGAGGGGAATGAAGAGGTTGGTGGGGAAAAGTAGGGAGCAATAAGTTTTACGAAGGATTAGATCACTGAGGTGGTGGAAAGAGAAGCACAGAAAATGCTTGAAGTCTCTGGTAGACCAAGAGTTGGAGCACAACACGGACATAGTGCTGAAGGAAGGGAAGGAGGAGAATACTGAAAAAGAGCATGATAGCCTGGGAGGAGGTCCCGCTCTAATAGTAAGTTTCCCCCAAAGGAATGCACTTAGGTAGGAGGAATCTTGATACGGAGCTAGAGGAAAGTAATGGGCTACATTGATGAAACAAAGAAGGTGATATGCACATGATTCCAAATCACTGTACCCACAAAAAGGCTCTTAGCCATGGGGTATTTTGAAAAGGAGGGCACGTACCCTAAAATAAAGAAGATGCTCTCTTGGGTGTTTGAGTCCCACATTGATGAGCCAGACTTTGAAGTTTGTTAGGGAGCACTCATAACATTTCTAGAATCTAAGGGGTCAATCCCTTAGTGAATGCTCAGGAGCTCTCAGATGAGCAAGTCTGTAACACACTCAACAAGGTCACGGTCAAGACCGAGGCTAGACTCTTTGTGTGCAATGATAGGATAAGAGTCTTGGAGGAAAAAACTAGGAAGAAGGAAGAGGAGCTGGCAGAGAAGACCCAGAGCTTAAAGTAGGAAGAGCTGATCAATGCATAGCTAAGGTGCGAGTTAAAGGAAGAGAAGATAAAGGTGCAAGAAGTATATAAGAAAATGGAGTCTATCAAAGGTGCCATCCTTTTAAAGCACCCAGACTTAGCACCACCGCACAAAATTACTCATCCCTTTTGGAATGTATAGAAGATCTAATGCGTGTCCTCACTATGGAGAGACGAACTTTGGCCCTGGAGTCTGTAGAAGAAGTGGCCACATGCTTGAAGGAGGAGGATAGATTGAAGGTGGTAGCGCTCGTTGTTGAGTATAGCCAAGTTCTCGTAGAGGTTAAGGTCACTGCCCAATCTGCAGAGGTCGCGTATGATACATGCATAGATAGAGATAAGGTGGCAAGCTCCTTGGTCACCACACTTGAAGCAGAGCTAAAAGAGTTCCAAGAAAAGAACAAGGGGAACAGGGTGGAAAGGGACAAATTCGGCTGAAGTAGAAAGAAAATTAGAGGCAATTGAAGCCTTAAGGAGTTCGATCAAGGCCTGGCTAAAGGAACTATACCCTCAAATTACTAGGAGGATGGAAAAGCTCGAAGACCTAGGCAAAGAGATGGAGTAGATTGTGGACACTTTGGGCACCCAGGGAATTGGCCTAAGTTTTGATGAAGTGAGCACCTTGGTGGGTGACCTCTGTCAGAAGGCACAGGGTGAGGTCAAAGTGTGGAATAAGCTAGAGGTAGACTTATAGAAGGATTTTCCTAACTTGTTGAATTAATGCTCCCCATTCTTCATTCTTTCCCCAATTCTTTCATTCCCTTATTATTTTGTAAAGTGTAAGATTATACATTGGTTCCCTAAGGCAACATGCATCTTGGTTGAGTAAAGTGTTTCGAGGATGGAGAACAGGCGTAGTGTGGGGTGATGTTGGACCCCGAAATATTGGCCAAGTATGAAGGCGCATAGGCACGCAAGGTCCCAGTTATGGAAAGGTGCGCAAGGCAAAAGCACACAAGAGAAAGGTTTAAGGAAGCACATAGCACGCGTGACATGCGAAAGGAGGTTCGGGACTTAGTAAATTTGAGCACCCAGGGTAGAACACGTGAAAAGCATGACCGGTTACATGTGGATAAGGTGCCAACCTGGCGATAGGTTGGCCCGATAGGGCATGCCTTGGATGGAATCTTCTAGAATAACATCATGAGATAAAGTGGAAAGCTTAGGCCTAGAGAAGCATGCTCGTATGAAGGACCACATTCGACACTTGGCACTAGATCTAAGGGCACTGGAGGGTGAGTTGGCAGTATAGGAAAGTGATAAATACAAGTGTCCTGCAGAGTAAAAGATATACAAGTTTGAGATATAGCAGTTAGAAAAAATGAGTTTGAGAGGTAGCATGGGAGGAGCTCTACATAATTATTGTGAGGACTCTATTAGTGGATAGTTGCTTTCATGTCCATTTTGCTCAAAAACATTTTACCCTTTGAATTGGTGATCTAAATTTCTCCCCTTGTTGAAATGCTTAAAATGCCCATAAAATTGTTGTTTTTTACCCTAATTTGAAAGGAATATTCCAAGTTTTCCCCTTTTGTGCCCTAGTTTTCCAATTTGGGCTATGTTGTTTTTCCTTTGCGGAGATCATGAATTTTTTTTTGAATTTGATCAATTCATACTTGTTTGTAATTGAAAATCCCATCCTAAGGTCGAAAATGTTGTAAAATCATGCTTCAGTTGTTTCAAAATGAAAAATCTGCCATCCTTGGTGAAAAAATTTGAATTCTAGGGCATTCCCCTAAATTTTTACATTTTGACGTTCGGATGGGGCGTCATTTTTCTTCAAATTTATCACAAAGGAGTATATTGGAAACGTGGTGGGTTTGCATTGGCTATGGAAAGGTGGGGAGGTGCTTTAAATTTTCATTTTTCACCTTTTCAAGGCAAATGGGGCATTTTCGGGCCCGAGGCCCTATTTTTTCCAAATTGCCTATGTGGCATGTTTTCATTACCCAAAGAGATGTGGATGGTGGATGGTTAGATTTATTTAGGGTTTTTGATTTAGTCTTGCAAAGTTTTAAAGTCAAAATTTTTCCGAATGCCCGCAACCAATCGCAAGAGGACATGTGTCCTAGAAGTTTCAAAATGGAAAGTGGGCTGTGGGGGGACTTAGAGTTTTTGGCTCTAATTTTATAAAGTTTCAAAACCAATTTTTCCCCCACTCCAATCAAAGGAGGACACGTGGTAGCACGGTGGACAAGGTAGGTGGGTTGGTCACTTTTTTTGAAAGGGAAAAGGGGATTTTTTCCTTTTTCATAAAAGGGGTTAAAGTAAATTTTGACTTGAAACTCCGCAACAAATCGAAGGGAAAGGATACGTGGTGGGGAAATTTTGAGGTGCGGGCCCGAAGGGGACAAGTGAAAATTTTCCCTTGGCTTAAAGTGAGAAAAATGAAGATTAAGCCCATGGGTCCTCAACGAATCACAGGTGGACACGTGTCCAATAGAGCAAGGTGGGTCGGCGAGGTCGATGGAGGTAGGGAGGAAATTTTTCCTTTTGCCAAAAATACTCAAAATCAAAATTTGATGCACTGGCCCACTAGCGAATCACAAGGAGACACGTGGCAAGGGAAAAATGGAGGTGCGGGCCTATGGGGAAAAAAGTGAAAATTTTCCCAATTTCAAAAAAGGTCAAAATGCACAGAATTGAAGCACGATTTCAATGGGACCCACCATATGCCATGTGTCAGCTCCAAATTTCAAAGGTGGAGGGTGGAGAAAAAGTCAAAATTTTCCATTTTTCCAAAAATGTGGAAAAGTAAAAAATGATCCCAATTTTGTTTTAATCATATTTTTTGGACACGTGGAGGGCTGATATTAAAGAGTAAGATCGATGGTAAGATCAATTATGCATTTCATTTGGCCACCATTTTTGAGCTCCAAGAAGCTTGGAATCACAAATTTTGCATTAAATTTCATCAAATTTATAGTGATTTTGTGTCTCTTGGCCTTCTTAGGATCATTGGCATCATTTTCATGGCTTAATTCTTTGATTTGTGTGTTTTTGAAGAAATTTTTGCCCAAAGAAGAAAAACATGTGAAATGAAAAATCAAAAGTTACAGAGGTGGTTTAAAAGGTAAAAAGGTGAAAATGATGAGTAAAGGTGTTTGCATGCCCTAATGATGAAAAACATGCCTCGGGATGGATAATGATCCAAATATTTGTAATGATTTAATATTTTTGGCACACCTAACATCCTGCGAGTGTTTTTCTATTTGATGTCATTTTCATTGAATCATGAGGAATTGTTGTAACAAAATTGATCCCATGGCATATTCTTTGCTTGGGAAAGAAGGCTCCAATGTGGCATGAGGTATATAATGCATTTTGGAGAAATTGTAAAGGGGTAGGGAGTTGAAATTCATGAGAAAATTTGAGAGAAAGCTCATTTTTATGAGAAATCCACCAAAGAACCAAGTTAATGTCTCATGTGTTGGAAATTCATGTATGTGAGTTGGTTACAAGTGTATAGCCATCACACAGCTCTGAGATTGTTCATGTAACTCTCCCCTGTTGTTGAATCTAACAAGTTTTGAATTAAATCTATGTTTTCTTTGGGAAATATGATGTTTGTTATCATTTTTAAATGCCTACAAATAGTTTTCATTGTTCTTGTTGCAATCTTGCATTGAAAGTCTTTAGAAATCACACAGAATCTCCATTTCTTGTTGATAGTTTAGTGGCATTTGCAATCTCATGTTCAGAAGAGCCTTCATCTGATAAAGAGATAAACAAATTTAAAATCACTTTACCTTCCTTGACTGCAGAGATTTCTTGTAAGCCTTTGGGGTACCTTAGGCATGGTTTGATCATGGATTTTTGTGTTTAATTGAGTTCTTTACTTCAATATTTTGTGGTGAATTCTCAAATATTGTGTGAAGAGTGCAACCTGGGCTTCCATTTGTGCCTCTTCTAGTTGAAAGAATATCTGATTATTTTAGGCATTTTATCTGATAGTTGTTCAAGTATTGTAGAGGTTGTCAAAGATCTGATATATCCTAGTTTGTCTTATCAATCCCCCACCAAAAATCATCTAAAAAACAAAGATCCTATCATGTACTATCCCTTGATTTACATGTGTATACCCAAAAAGATCAAAATCCATTTCACAAAAGTATGCATAAGGCAAATCAAGATTTCCAATGTCTCTAGTAACCTTTGCCTTGTTTTGAGAACATACCCATGTTTTGAGAAGTGACAACTTGTGAGATTTCAGATTTGGGTGTTGATCATGTTTTCATCAAGGTCTCCATCATAGAATTTCAAGCAAAGAGAAGGACATCTTCATCTCCTTCACCATTACAAGGTTACAAAATAGGTCCTCTTACCTTGGTTGCAAGGCACAACCTAAAACAACTAGGACAAGATCAAGTCCTATTGGAGTGCTATCCATTTCTCCACAAACTGAGTGCCAGCTAGACCATCCCCAAGCTACCAATGACATACAACATGGTCTAGATCTTGTCCTTAAGCTCCATGACATATCTATGTTGCTTAGATGAAAAGGAGAACAAATTTGGATACCAACACGAGTGGTGCCATTATGGGGACTTCTTGGAATTCTTGGTGTTTTTGAAGTGTTTGAAGAGTTTGAGCATTTGTGTATTCAAGTATTTGAGCTGCTACATTGTTAAAATATCATTCTATGCTTCAGATCTACAAGTTTTTAAAAAGGGTTTCAAGTTTTGTCTGCCCTTTTTCATTTACTAACAGTTCATACACTTTGGGTGCATTGTGATTGATTGATTTAAGAAGAAGAAGGTCTGATTTATAAGGCTTTGCAAAGTTTTTCAATGCTAGAAAACATTTGATAAATTATTTTAGTGCATTCTTGCACAACTAAGGTGAAATTCCTTAGTGGTGACTCCATGTTGATTTGATCTTGAAAATACCAGTTGTCTTAAGCTTTCTGTCATTTATTTTTGTGCTGCTAATCCCTACAAAACTGGAAGGAAGAAGATCTCTCTTCCTTAAAGACTCTACTAAGAAATTGTTTTGCAGATTCAAGAAATTCGAGCTAGAGGGAGAAGAGTTTGGAAAGTGGTTAAAGGACTTGACATGAGAAAGATATATATCCATTATTGTGAGAGATGAGCCTTTGGTAGAGGACTATCACTCTTCTTCAAGTGATTTGATTCAAGAAATCCTCTCATAAATTTGATTTTTCCCTCAGCTAGTGAGGGACCTTCTTGTGCATTTGGTAAGTTCCTTCTAAATCTCTCACCTCTATGTTTTAATTCGAGTAAAATTTCAAGAAAATCAGCACTTAGAGGATACCAGTCTTGTGAATCACATTCTTGAGCCCCAAAGATATTATCACTCCTCATCATCTTGTCTCACCTCCAAGATCACCCCCACCAAACAATATGGCTCAGCCTAGACCTCCATTTGTTGTTAACACCTTTGGTCCTATAAATTTTAGAGGAATGGATGGTTACCCAAATGTTGTCCCACAAGATGTCAGAAATAGGTTGCCAAAATTCCAAGGTAACAATGCTATTACTGGTGATCAACATCTCAAAATTTTTGATAATATGATGGAATATTTTGAGATAGAGTTTGAAGATGTGTATATTAATTGTTTATTCATACACTAGAAGAGGATGCTAGGGATTGGTACAAGGCTCTACCTGATAATTCTATTGATTCATGGACTGAAATGAAAAATGCATTTAGGTTGCAATATGGTGATAGATGATCCTAGATTTCTTTTATCTGAGTTTGAGAATATCAAGAAGAACCCTAATGAATCAGTCCATGACTTCAACACAAGGTTTAACAAAACTTTGAGAAGGATGCTTGTTGGTTTGAGGCCTTGTGATGAATCTTGTTTAATCAAATATGCAGATGCATTTGATAAGAAGGCAAGCCTATTACCTAAGAGACAAGAACCCAACCAATCTAAGACAAGCTTTCACCATGGCACTTCAAATTGAGAACAATATCAAGGAAATTGGGAAACCTCTCAAGAGAGATGGTGTAAAATTGATAAACCCTGAAAAACCTCAAGCTAGCAAAGGTGCTGATTTAGAAGAGGTTGTGAAAACTTTGGTAGGGGCTATCAAAGAAATCTCATACAAGTTGGCAAGAGCTGAGAAGGGAATTGGGCAGACTTCACAAGGTCAGCCTAGGAAAGCAACACAAGATAGATTTGGAAATCATCCTAGGGGTGATCAAAGACAAGATGATAGAGGTAAAGGACCTATGGGAGGGGGAAATAGACAACCCCAAGCACGTGAAAGTAGATTGGTTCCTGACCCTCTAACTATGTTAGGGTTGTTGTTGTTGATGAAGTTGCTGATATGGATTGGTGTGATAGATGTTTTCTTCCTCATCCTCCATGTGAAGTGGACCAACAAGTTGATGAAGCTGATAATGAGGATGGAACTGATGATGATATTTGCATGGTGGGTTGTTCTTCAAGCTCACAAGGAGGAGAAACATCTACTGAAGTAATAAGTGCTAGGACTACTGCTACCTTTTGGGATTGCATCAAATGGGTACAAGTCTTTCTCCCCCTCATGCTCTTGAAGTTGATGTAGTGCAAGCTTTTGAAATTCCTAACAATGACTTTGAATACTTAAGAGCTTTGATGATTAAGAAGTATGATGGTGGTATCCCTTCGGAGGAAGATAGACAATTGTTGATGAATGTTGTTGTAGCTCAAGAGAAGGTTGTTATAACACTCAGAAGCAAAGTTATTGTTAAGGGAGTTGGGCCTGAAGGAAACCTAAAACACCCTTGCTCACAAGCATTCCAAAAGAAGATTCCTAGAGAAAGAAACATTTGCTAAAAGCTCTTCTCTATCCCAAACAAAAATTACAATCTCTTCATGCCCAAGTTGCCAAGAATCCCTTTCCATCTGATGAATCTTCTTGTATCCTTCCTGAAAATGTTGTTTTTGCAAAGAGTGATTTCCCTATGACATAGCCCAAGTATTGAGCCAAATTAAATTGAGTGTTCCAATCATTGAGTTGCTTAGAATTCTGAGCATAAGAAAGAGGCATTTGAGTACTTGGGATTGAAGAAGAGAAGGATCACCCAACAAAAATGTAAATGTTGTTAAGAACTCCTCCTCAAATCATTTTGACCTTCAAAAATTCCACTAGAAAGTGGAAGGGGAGAGACACCGAGGTATATTTGGGGACATCTTATGGTTGATTCCCAATTGAATGTTGATCCATTTTTTACAACTTTGCTATAAAAAAGATAGGCTACTTCACAATTGTATGTTTGATTTTGAGGGCATCATGTAATGTCATGCCTCTAGAAGTCATGAATGAGTTGGATATCAAAGTGATCTTCCTATGGAAGTCCAACACGCCATGGATTCAAGAGAAGTTCAGTGGTTGGTTTCAAAAAAGGGTTTGGTATGCAACTTGTAGCCTTATTTGGGAAAGAATTAAAAAATTGATGTTGTAATTATTGAATGCTCTGCCAAAATGGGGTATGCTTTGTCAAGAAAATGGGATGCAAGTGTTGGTGGTAGTGTCAGAATGGATATTTGTTGCCACTCCACCATTCCCATTGAAAGGGAAGCCTTGTCAAACTTTATGGTGAAAATAAAATGTTTGATTCCTAATTGAAGATCCCAAACAATGCTTCTTATGAAGTGTTGTTTGTTGATGTAGATGCTGAGAATTTCATTGGTTTTGCTGATGGAAAAGCATAAAATGGATTAGTCAAAGTGCCTTGATAAGGTATGTTCTCCTTGGAGCTTTTATAATGGAGCTTTCAAATTTGGAAATATTGGTGTAATTTTGATTTCTCCTAGCTTTGAAGAATTTGTTTTTAAAAAGCTTAATTTTTTAATGTACTAACAACATTTTTGAGTATGAAGCTTGTTGTTGGGTGTCGAGGATTGCATGGAAGTATGGTGTGAAGGAATATTAAAAATGGATATTCAAAGTTGGTTGTCAAACAAATAAGAAAATTGTATATTTACAAAAATCACTATGAAAAGAAAAGTTAATTTAAGCATGTAGTTTGGGATTTAATTGAGATTTTTTGATTCCTTCAATATTATGCACCATGACAAGCATTTGAGTTTGGGATTTAATTGAAAATTTGAATGGTGTAAAATTGATAAATCTTAAAAGATTTCAAGCTAGAAAGGTTGATTGAGATTTCAAGAGGTTGTAAAAAAATTTGAAAGTGCTTTGAAAGGTCCCTTTGTCATTTTTTCAACCGAAGTTTCAGAAAGAAGGGAATTGGGATTATGATTGTACAAGCGCAAAGGTTGTTTAAAATGCTTTAAGGTGAGTTTTGGCAAATCATCCATAAATTGGGATCAAAGACAAGATGATAGGAGGTAAAGGAATTTGTTTGGGGGAAATAGACATGGATCCAATCACATTGAAAGTAGATTGTTTCTCGACCTCTAAGCGCAGGTTGTCACAGTTGCTGCAAATTTGAAGTTTTGATATGGATCGGGTGTGATAGATGTTTTATTCCTCATCCTCCATGTGATGTGGTCCAACAAGTCCCCTTGATGAAGCTGATAATGAGGATGGAAGTTTGATGATAATATTTCAGTAATGGTTTTTGGGCTTCAAGCTCACAAGGAGGAAAACTTGTCATATCTTAATTGTTAAAAAGTGCAGGACTTGCCATTTTTCATGTTTTTTGCATCAAATGGGTACAATTTTTTCACATTTTTTCAATCATCTTTTTCTTGAAGTTGAGAAAAGCCATTGATAAGATTTTAGAAATTCCTTAATGACTTTCTTTGAATAATTAAGAGCTTTGATGACAAAAAGTATGATGGTGGTATGTTTCGGAGGAAGATAGATATCTTGTTGATGAATGAATTTTGTAGCTCAAGAGAAGACTAAACACTAGAAGCAAATTTGTTATGGAGTTGGGCCTCAAGCCAAACCTAAAACACATCCTTGCTCACAAGCATTCCAAAAAAGAAGATCCTAGGAAAGAAACACTTAAAAGCTCTATCTATTGTCCCAAGCAAAAATTACAGTCCTCTTCATGCCCAAGTTGCCAAGAATCCTTTGCCATCTAATGAATTTTCTTGTATCCCTTCCAATGTTGTTTTTCCAAAGAGTGTCCCTATGACATAGCCCAAGTATTGAGCCAAATTAAAGTGAGTGTTCCAATCATTGAGTTGCTTAGAATTCTTGAGCATAAGAAGAGAGCATTTGAGTACTTGGGATTGAAAGAAGAGAAGATCACTCTAAGTAGAAATGTAAATGTTGTTGAGACTCCTATTCAAATCATTTTGACCTTGAAACACCACCACAAGGTAGTAGAAGATCTTGGAGAGACACTGAGGTATATTTGGGGACATCTTTGGTTGATTCCCAATTGAATGTTGATCCATTTTTACAACTTTGCTCATAAAAGATAGGCTACTTCACAATTGTATGTTTGATTCTTGTGCATCATGTAATGTCATGCCTCTAGAAGTCATGAATGAGTTGGATATCAAAGTGACAAACAGCCTATGGGAAGTGTACTGCCATGGATTCAAGGAAGTGTCTAGTGGTTGGTTGTGTGAAAGGTTTGGTAGTGTAACTTGCAAACCTTATCTAGGAAAGAATTTGAAACTTGATGTTGTAATTGTTGATTGCCCCCGCCAAATGGGGTATGATTTTTCAAGAAAATGGGCTGCAAGTATTGTGGTAGTCTCAAATGGATATGTCTTTTTCCACCATTCCCATTGAGGGTAGCCTTGTCAAACTTTATGGAAAAAAAGAAGATGTTGCATTCTAATTGAAGATCCCAACAATGCTTCCTATGAAGAAGTTGTTTGTTGATGATGTAGATGTTGAGAATTTCATTGGTTTTGCTGATGGAAAAGAAAATAAAATGGATCAAGATCAAAGTGCCTTGATAGGTATGATCTCCTTGGACCTTGCTATTTGATGGAGCTTGCTCCAAATTTGGAAATGGTTTGGTGTAGTTCTGATTTCTCCTAGCTTGGATAAGAATTTGTTTTTTCCTTCAAGCTTAATTTTGAATGTACTAAAAACATTGTTGAGTATGAAGCCTTGTTGTTGGGTCGAGAATTTCATGGAAGTATGGAAGTATGGTGTGAAGACATTCATTGCAAAGGGAGATTCAAGAGTTGGTTGTCAAACAAATAAGAAAAATTGTATGCTACAAAAAATCAAGGATGAACAATATAAGCATGCAGTTTGGGATCTAATTGAAATGTTTGATTCCTTCAATATTATGCACCATGTGTAGAAGTTTGAATGTTGCTTGCTGAAAAGTTGGAAGTGTTGGGGTCAAGATTTGAAGTTTGCACCATTTCACCTTATTGTGAATACAACATTGAAGTGCTAACTAGGCCAGTTGTCCCTGATAACATCAAACATTGGCAAGTGTTTGATGATGATTCTCAAGTGCTAAGGTTCTTGCAAAACCAAGGTGAGTTTGTAAATCAGAATATTGATTGGGAACCAATGGTGTGTATGACTAAAGGAAGAGAGACTTTGTTTGGAAAAGATATCATCCAATTGAAAACAAACACCATTCCTAGAGGTCTTGTTGCACTTGAGTCAAATTTTAACAATGTTGATTGCATCATAAATAGAAACATGTCTACCTCAAGGGATGTGGAAGAGCATGACTTGGGAACAAAGGACAAACCAAGAAAATTTTGGTTGGGTAAAAATTTAAGTAAAGAAGAAAAATAGTCCTATGCCCAACTCTTGAAAAAATATCAAGACTACCTTGCTTGGTCCTATTCAGAGCTAAAAGCATATAGAGAAGATTTATTTCAACATGAGATCCCTCTTGAAACAAATGCCAAACCATTTAGATAGAGGCAAAGGCCAATTAATCCACTTCTCTCCATGAAAATGCAAGAGGAGTTAAAGAAGTTGAGAGATGGAGGTATTATTCAGCCCACTAGATATTCATCTTGGGTTGCAAACCTTGTGCCAGTCAGAAAGAAGAATGGAGACATCAGACTTTGTGTGGATTTTAGAAATCTAAACAAAAGCATCCATGAAGGACAACTATCCCTTGCCAAATATGGAAAATATGTTGCAGCTTGTGACAGGGTTTGAATTGCTTTCTACATTGGATGGTTTCTCCGGATATAATCAAGTGGTAGTTAAAGAATTAGAAAGACTTAAGACAACATTCACTACTCCTTGGGGAACATATGTTTTTGTTAGGATGCCCTTTGGTTTGATGAATGTTGGTGCCACTTTTCAAAGAGCAATGGATGTTGCTTTTGCTGGTTACATCAATGAGTTCATTGTATTTTACCAAGATGATGTGATTGTGTTTTCAAGGTAGAGAGGTGATCATTTGTAGCACTTGGAGAAGATGTTGATCAGATGTAGGGAGTATGGCATTTCTCTTAATCCAAAGAAGTGTCATTTTGGCATGTAAAAGGCCAAGATGCTTGGTCACATTGTGTCAAAAGATGGTGTTATGATAGACCCTGAGAGAGTGGAAGCAATCAGCAAAGTACCTATCCCAAGAACCAAGAAAGGCATCCAATCTTTCTTTGGTCAAATTAATTTTATTAGAAGGTTTGTTTCCAACTTTGTTGAGTTGACTCTTCCAATCACAAGCATGCTAAAGAAGGACCAAGTTATCAAATGGGAGGAGGCTGCCATTCAAGATTTTGAAGGAATTAAGGATGCACTTAAACATGCACCTATTTTAGCAGCCCAAACTATAAGAAGCCTTTCCAAATCTTTTCCTTTTCTTTTGAGTATACCATTGCTTTGTTTTTCTGCAAAAGGATGAGAATGAGGCTGAGAGGCCTATTGCCTTCTTTAGCAAGGCTTTACAAGCTAGTTGAGTTAAAGTATACAATCATGGAGAAACAAGCATTTTCCTTGGTGAAAGCAACAAAAGTTTTCAAGGCCTTATATATTGAGTTCAAAAGTTGTTGCTTATGTTCCCCACACCATGGTGAAAGACATCTTATCAAAGATGGAGATCTCAAGTAAAAGATGTAGATGGGTGAACAACTGTAGGAGTATGATATGGACATCCAAACCACAAAGTTGGTAAGAGGTTTGGGTCTTGCTAAGCTCATGGCTGAGAAACTTGTAGAATGTGGAAGTGAATCAAGCTAGAGGAAGAAAGGGTAGATGTGCTTGCAAAGTTGGTAAGTTTTAAGTGGTACAAGGATGTAATCTTTTACCTTAGACACCTTTGCTGTCCTGATCATTTAAATAAAAATAGAAAAGATCCCTCAAGCTGGCTTCTCAAAAATATATCATCATAGACCTTGGGCTGGCTTGGAAGAACCCTGAAGGTGTCCTCTTGAAATGCATAACTGAAGATGAAGCTCCCAAGATAGTTTTTGATTTCCATGGGGGAGTTTGTGGAGGACACTTTGTTGGAAGAGTAACAACACATAAGATTTTGAGAGCTGGTTATTGGTGGCCTACTCTCTTCAAAGATGCAACCCAGCTGGTTAGAAAATGTGATAGTTTCCAACATTTTCTCTAGAAAGACTGAAAGCTTCAGGCTCCCTTCCTTTACAACCTATATCAATTGAAGCTCCTTTCAAGCAATGGGGGATGGACTTCATTGGTGAGATTTCAGATCCTTCTAGTGTTGGCCATAAGTGGATCCTTGTAGCCACTGATTATTTTACAAAGTGGGTAGAGGCAATCCCCACCAAGAAAGCAACACACCAAATAGTTATGGACTTCTTTTTGAATCAAATCATATGTAGATTTGGAGTCCTAGTCAAGATTGTAGTTGATAATGCCATGTGCTTTAGAGCCAAACCTTTAATGGAAATGTGCAATGAATATGGAATCAATCTGACTTATTCTTCAAACTATAACCCCAAGGAATGGACAAGTTGAGTCCAGCAATAAGAATTTGTTGAAGATCATTAGAAGAACCTTGGAGAAAAACAAGAAGAAATGGGGTGAACAATTGAAATTTGTAGTTTGGGCTGATAGGATAACTCCTAAAAGAGCTACTAGTAAAATCCCATTTGAATTGGTGTATGGAACTCAAGATTTTCTGCCCTTACACCTATAATTATCTTCATTTTAGTTTTCCCAACAGTTGGAAGATCAAGAGCTTGGCCCATATGAATCAAGGATCAATCAGATTATTGAGCTTGATGAGGAGAGAAGAGCATCCCATCAAAGGCATGTCAGATTTAGAGAAAAATTGAAGAGATTGTTTGACAAGAAGGTCACTCCTAGAGCCTTCAATGTTGGAGATCTGGTTTGTTGTGGGATAGTAGGCATGAAGACAAGGGAAAGCATGGAAAATTTGATGCATTATGGATGGGCCCTTATGCCATTGATATCAAAATTGGTGAACATACCTTTTTCTCAAAGGACTTAGATGGGGAATTGCTTAGAGCTACTTTTGTTAATGGTAGACATTTGAAACATTTCTTGGATTAATCCCCAAATTGAGGTATGCACAAAACTTGTATAGTGTATAGTGTTTGGTTTTTTTTTTGTTTTTGTGTTTTTCGTTTGTGGTTTGCCTTGCTTGTGTGGCAGCCATTTTTGTTAGGTTCTCGGCTTGGTTTTTGGTGTTTTTGGCTTGTGACTCCTTTTCCCAATGGATATTTTGGCACTTGGTCTACATTTTTCCTTGTGGCACTCACTGGGAGTGCCCATCCCCAAGCAAGAGCCGATGTTGGTGCCATTTTTGAGCTTGCACCATGTTGCCCTAATTTTTCAAATCTATTTGCTAAAAACATTTTACCCTTTGAATTAATGGTCTAAATTTCTTCCCCTCTAGTTGAATGCTTTAAAATGCTCACAAACTTGTTGTTTTTCCCTAATTTGAAGGAATATTCCAAGTTTGCCCTTTTTGTGCCCTAGTTTTCCAATTTTGTGGGTTGTGTCATTTTTTCCTTTGCCAGATCATGGAAAAATCGAAATTGATCAATTCATACTTGTTTGTATTTGAAAATCCAATCCCAAGGTCGAAAATGTTCTAAAATCATGCTTCAGTTGATTTAAAATAAAAAATTTGCCATCCTTGGTGAAAAAATTGAATTCTAGGGCATCCTTAGAAATTTTTCATTTTGATGGTCATACGGGCGTCATTTTCCCATCAAATTCATCCTCAGGAGGTATTGGCAATGTGGCGGGTTTCATTGGCCAGTGAGGATCGGGAAATGTTTCTAACTTTTCATTTTTGAAATTTTGGCAAAAGTGGGAAAATTTTTAGCCATTTTTTCCAAATTGCCTATGTGGCATGTTTTATTAGGAGAGGGATGGGGGTGGTCGGATTTCCTTAAATTTTTGATTTTCATTTTGCAAAATTTTTAAAGTCAAATTTGGCCCGAAACCCCAGAGGAATCAATCGCAAGAGGACACGTGTCCTAAAAGTTTCAAAACGGGAGTGTGGGCCATGGGGGACTTAGATTTTTTTAGCTCTAATTTTATAAAGTTTCAAAATCAATTTTTCCCCCACTCCAATCTCAGGAGGAGGACACGTGGTGAAGCACTTTGGCAGGGCAAGGGTAGTGTCACGGCAAAAGGAAAAGGGGAAATTTTTTCCCTTTTTCACAAAAAAGGTTAAAGTAAATTTTTGGCCCGAAAGCTCATGGCAACAAAAAGAGAGGAAAGGATGTGTCCACAAAAAAATTTGGGTAAGGGCCGGGCGAAGGAAATGGGAATTTTTCCCTTTTTGGCTAAAAGGTAAAATGAAAAATTAAGCTCGTGTCCTCATTGAATCATCAAAGGTGGACATGTGCCAAGGTGGCAAATGGGTAGAGGTCAAATGGCCGGTGGAGGTAGGAAGGAAATTTTTCCTTTTCCAAAAAACTCAAAATCAAAATTTGATGTGAGCTGCTTAGCCCTTAGTGAATCACAAGGAGACATGTGGCAAGGGAAAAATGGAGGTGCGGGCCCATGGGGCAAAAAGTGAAAATTTTCCCAATTTCCAAAAAAGGTCAAAATGTGTAGAATTGAAGTGCGATTTCAATGGGACCCACCATATGCCACGTGTTAGCTCCAAATTTCAAGGGCGGAGGGGTGGGAGAAAAAGTCAAAATTTTCCATTTTTCCAAAAATTGTGGAAAAGTCAAAAATGATCCCAATTTTGTCCCAATCATTTTTTGACACGTGGAGGCTTATCCAAAGGTTAAAAAGGTAAAAGCTTATTTTTGATTGTAAGATGAGAGGGACGATTATTAAAGGTGATAAGATCATGCACATTTCTTTTTTTGGCCGCCATAGAGCTCTCCAGAAGCTTGGAATCATGAATTTTGCATCAAATTTCATCAAATTTATAGTGATTTTGTGTCATCTTGGCCTTCAGGATCATTGGCATCACTTTCATGGCTTAATTCTTTGATTTGGGATGTTTTTGAAGAAATTTTCACCCCAGTGAGTAAACACGTGAAATGAAAAAATCAAAAGTTCGAGAGGTTTTAAAAAGGTAAAAAGGTGAAAATGATGAGTAAAGGTGTTTGCATGCCTCAATGATGAAAAACATGCCTCTAGGATGGATAATGATCCAGATATTTGTAATGATTTAATCTTTTTGGCACACTGGCAACATGTGAGTGTTTTTCTGTTTGATGTCATTTTCATTGAATCATGAGGATTGTTGTAACAAATTGATCCCATGGCATATTATTTTCTTGGGAAAGAAGGCTCTAATGTGGCATAGAGGTATATAGTGCATTTTGGAGAAATTGTAAAGGGAGGGAGTTGAAAATCATGAGCAAATTTTGAGAGAAAGCTCATTTTTTGAGAAAATCCACCAAAGAACAGGTTAATGTCTCATGTGTTGGAAATTCATGTATGTGAGTTGGTTACAAGTGTATAGCCATCACACAGCTCTGAGATTGTTCATGTAACTCTCCCTTGTTGTTGAATCTAACAAGTTTTGAATTAAATATGTGTTTTCTTTGGGCAATATGATGTCTGTTATCATTTTTAAATGCTGCAAATAGTTTTCATTGTTCTTGTTGCAATCTTGCATTGAAAGTCTTTAGAAATCACACAAAATCTCCATTTCTTGTTGATAGTTTAGTGGCATTTGCAATCTCATGTTCAAAAGAGCCTTCATCTGATAAGAAAGAGATAAACAAATTTAAAATCACTTTACCTTCCTTGACTATGCAAAGATTTCTTGTAAGCCTTTGGGGGTACCTTAGGCATGGTTTGATCATGGATTTTTGTGTTTAATTGAGTTCTTTACTTCAAGATTTTGTGGTGAGTTCTCAAAGATTGTGTGAAGAGTGTTCAACTAGGCTTCCATTTGTGCCTCTTCTAGTTGAAAGAACATCCTGATTATTTTAGGCATTTCATCTGATAGTTGTTCAAGTATTGTATAGGTTGTCAAAGATCTGATCTATCCCATTTTGTCTTGTCAATCCCCCACCAAAAATCATCTAACAACAAATATCATATCATGTACTATCCCTGATTTGCATTTGTATACCCACAAAAGATCAAAATCCATTTGTAAAAGTATGCATAATAGATCAGGATTTCCAATGTCTCTAGTAACCTTTGCCTTGTTTTGAGAACATACCCATGTTTTGAGAAGTGAAAACTTGTGAGAGTTCAGATCTGGGGTGTTGATCATGTTTTCATCAAGGTCTCCATCATAGAATTTCAAGCAAAGAGAAGGAAATCTTCATCTCCTTCACCATTACAAGGTTACAAAATAGGTCCTCTTACCTTGGTTATAAGGCACAACCTAAAAATTTAGGACAAGATCAAGTCCTATTGGAGTGCTTATCCATTTCTCCACAAACCTGAGTGCCAGAGCTAGATCATATCCCTAGCTACCAATGACATACAACATGGTCTGATCTATCCTTAAGCTCCATGACATATCTATGGCTTTCCTTTTATGCTAAGTATGAATGCTTGTATATTTATTTCTCTCATAATACATGTTCTGGATTCTATTAAAACACTCAGTTTGAAGTGACTGCAAGGATCTAGAGGCCGTTTTGAGCCCTATGGTTCTTGTATGTCTTAACTTCCCTCTGGAAACTCTTACACTAATCATAGATGATGTTTCCCACTAAACTCACATAAAAGAGAGACTCGATACCCCGTGTGCCTCGAGTGAGCGCTCAGATTTTTCTAGGTGATAGGCTAGTGCACATGGGGTTCTTTCCTTTTGTGATGGGAGAAAAAATGACAATGAAACCAAGATGTAGTCATTTTTACTCCCATGAAAAAAGGAAAGAACCCCTCTGTGTCGCTGCCTGGCCTATAACCCATGTGAAGCCGAGTGCTCACCCGAGGCATGCACGGGTACCAAGTCCCTCTTTATGTGAGTTTAGTGGGAAACATCATCAATGATTAGTTTAAGAGTTTATAGGAGGAAGTTAAGACATACAATAACCATAGGGCTCAGAAAACAGCCTCTAGATCCTTGCAGTCACTTTAGACTAAGTGTTTTAACAGAATCAAAACATGTATTATGACAGAAAGAAATATACAAGCATTCATACTTAGCATGAAAGGAAAGAGAACTCATAAGAGAGAAATATGCATTAGAACCATTGATATTCATGTATATATTATATCAGGTAACCTCATTACATTCATTGCACTATTACAGAGTGTCATAGAGAAGTAGACCGCAGTCATGCATTTCACTGGACTTATGTAACTAAGCTATCAAAAGAAAATTTACAACTTCATGCCTAGTACATTCTCTCCTTGATGCAACTATCCACTAATAGAGTCCTCGCAGTAATTATGTAGAGCTCGCCCATGCTGCCTCTCAAACTTGCATTCTCTCTAACCCACTATATCTCAAAACTCGTATATCTTTTACTCCATGAGGCACTTGTATTTATCGCTTTCCTATACTACCAACTCACCCTCCAACGCCCTCAGATCTGGTGCCAAGTGTCGAATGTGGTCCTTCATGTGAGCATGCTTCTCCAGGCTTGAGCTTTCCACTTTATCTCATGATGTTCTTCTAGAAGATTCCATCCAAGGCATGCCCCTATCGGGGCCAACTGTCGCCAGGCTGGCACCTTATCCATGCGCAACCGGTCATGATTTTCACATGTTCTTCCCTGGGCACTCAAATTGACTAAGTCCCTAACCTCCTTTCACATGTCACGTGTGCTATGTGCTTCCTTAGACCTTTCTCTTGTGTGCTTTTGCCTTGCATGCCTATGTGCCTTCATACTTGGCCAATATTCCAGGGGTTTATCAATCCTTGGAACTATCCCCAATAGTTAGGCACTTTATGGCTCTTAATGCTTCTTTCACCAAAGGTTTAGTAGAGAAGAATTCAAATGTCTAGGCCATTCCTATAATCAAATCCTTCCAATTTCTAGTCTCTCTATGGATATCACGGATATACATACCAAGCACACGCGCAACCTTGTAAAGTATAATAAAACTTGTGCACCCATAGCGAAGGTGGTAAAAATTCCCCCCTCTATCCGAGTCCCTCATACTTACGAACGTGGGGCTGAATAGGTTTATTACCATAATAATTTCATATTTGAGTAGGTGCATTTCTCTTGAAGAATCTAGTAGCAAGAGCAATCCTAATTTCATTCTAGCCTACAAGATTATCCTTGTGGGCCACCCAACAACACGCTGCTGTCCCACATAGTGTATATGCTAGCATATTTCTTCTTTCTAGTGGGTCTATCCATTGTTCCTCTATGGTGTGCAGGAATACCATAGGATCTCCTTCTCCGGTGTAAAAATGTACCAAGTTATCACCTATTCTCCTGACATAACGTGGTTTTCTTGCCTTTAGGAAATATGCTCTTTACTTTTGCCCTACCAACTCATAAGTGTTATGAGCCCAATTATCACAAGAAACACTTGTAGTATCACTAATAAATTGTGCATCCTCCCACTAAATTATTCCTTCTTTAGATGGCTCAAGCACTTCTAGATCCTGGATGGCATGTACATAAATCTTATTTAGGTATTCTTCACTCAAGGGCTTAACATAGGGCACAAATTTTCCATATGTTAAAGGGATAATAACTCTTTCCTCCTTGTTTTCAAAATTGATATAACCCTTGTTGAACTGAAGATCAACATTATTTACATAACACCAAGGATGCCCCAATAGATCTGGGAAGCTATCTAACTCTGCCAGTGCTAAAACCTCAAAATCTCCAGTGAACTTGGCTCCTTATATGGTAATGGATGCATCTTTCAAGACTATGATGGGAGTGGCCTTAGTCGATTAGCCATGAACAATACATTAGAGGATGGATACAATGGGGGTCTTCCCATTTGTACCCATACATCTAAAGTAAGAAAATTGACTTCCATTCTGTAGCAATCAATATATTACTCAATAACCACCCATCCAAAACAACATTAAGAGTGATTTCCTTATCATAATCTAGGCTATGAGGGGGAAGATTTGCATGCATGATTTGGTATCTAGTATCAACATTATCCGCATAGTGTTTCCTTTTAACCAATTCCCTAATAGTGGAATGATATTCTCTTGGCACAATAATTTACACACTTCTCTCAAGTCATCTACATCAGTCTGGACCATCTCTAATGATTTCTTTTGATCCATATTTTGTGATTTCTCCTTTAAATATTGTATTTCACCTTAAAGATTCTTGAGTACCTCCACGATTTCTTGATAAACCTCCTTGATGGGTAGGTCCAGGATACATGTGCATGAAGAACCTCCTCCTTAGTGAGTGATTCACTAAAAATGATTCTCTAGCGCGTTCTACCTTAGCATGGGTTGTGATATTTACTTACAACACCTCAGACTCTACTTCCAACTTAGGCATCCATTGATTTTCCATAGCATGTTGTATCTTGACCATCCCTGCACCTTTATTTTCTTGTTTATGTTGCTTTTAAGATGCTCATAAAAGTTTGGGCACTCCTCATAGCTATGAATCTTTCCATATAAAGAACATGTAATATTTTGAGGACATTCATGCCTTGTAGTGGTTAGGAGATCTGTAGTATAACATGTTCCACGAGGGAACTCACTTCTTCCACCACCATGGCCTCATCCTCCAAATCCACCATGGTATCCTCGACCTCTACCACGACCGCCTTCAAAACACCCTTCATTCCAATCATAGCATGCCTGATTGTGATCTTGGTCCTAATGCTCGTTCTTTCCTTTAGAGTTATCTAAGACTCATCTGTTGTACACCAATATCTATAACATCATGGATCTAACTAATTATCCAGGAAGTCTTCCGTGTCATGAGTCGTGGACCTGTATATTTTACAATAGCTTGAAATGTTCTTCCTTATCATGTGTTGTAGTAAGGGAAAATGACTAGCATCATGGTTTAAATGGCATATCTCACAATCCAATAACAATGAGCACATTGATTTATGGGGACAACTATCCTTTGTGTGACCTTCTACTTCATAATCTATGCACCAAATCCTGTGTGCGTCTCTTGTGTTGAATTTTCTAATAGTTTCTCCCACTAGTTTTCCATAGCTATGATTTGTGCTTCTAAAAATGGGCTCACCCGAAAGTTGTCTATACTTCCAACTACATCAATGCGTAAGGTTTGCTTTAAGTGTTTTACATGGATAGTGCATGTCTTATGTGATAATGCCCTTCTAAAAGGAGTAATCGGATCCCCAATGAGCCATTGTACATGCTTTGGCTTACGTGTATGTCATAAGAAAGCTTAGATAACTATATTTTAAAATGGACATCATACTCTCTGACACTTTTAGTAGTGCCTTGCTTAATATCCTTGAGTGCACTTATACTCTTCTTCTCAAACTTAGGGATGTGAAATTATTGAAGGAATGCATATTTTAAAGTCTGTATAGTCTACACAAGTCGATCAGGGTCAAACTTTCTGTACCAATGTGTGTGCGCCCTTGTAACATGGTAGAAAATTGGCTTTCCCTACACTCAGAAGCCATGCTTCCTTTTACATGCCACATTATTTCACACATATGTACATGTTCAACAACATCTTCTATTCCCTATACTCTAGAAGACAAAGAGACATCTCCATGTAAATATTCTAGGGTTGGTGTGGACCTTGCCCACCTAATCCAAAACCTCTTGTGTTTCCTCTACCTCCAAAACCACCAGATCCACCAGAACTAGAGCCACCTATGCCTCCTGATCCTAAACTTGTAGCTAGATTCGGACCAAAAGATGTACTTCCTTATATCCTAATGGTAGAATTGAATCGTACATAAACAATCTGCGAAGGATTACTACTCTTAAAGATAGTCTAAAAATTTATGTGCTCGAATTTTGCGTAACGATGACACACCCAAAAAGGTACTCCCATATAACAAAGAATTTTTGTGCTACCATCGTTGTGCCTCTTATAAGACTCACTCCTAATCTCCCACTACTTGAATTAGCTTGCTGATTGTTTGTTGTACTAGATGCTAGAAAACCAAGTGCAAGGGCAAGGTTGCTAGGTGGATTTAGATGTGTGCCCATGGCCCAAGTTGTCTCTCTACTGGTGCACTTCTACGTGAGGCCGAGGAGGGTTCCCTATCATGTTTTCCCAAATGGGGGAGTTCCTGAGGCTCAAGTTCCATGTCTTCTACGTGAACTTCCACTCCTTCCCAAACTATCTTTCTCTATAATGCCATTTGCTCTATAACTTCCCGTTGGTTCTTTACCTCCCTCTCACATGCCTCATTGTACTTAAGCCACATTTCCTCTCTCTACCTTTCTACCGCTAGGTCTACCATATTTCACCAAACCTACTCCTACCCATGTGTGTGGTTAGGTTTAGGTAGCCATCGGTTTACTCTCCAAATTCAAATCTACCATTAGGATCTTGATCGCTAGTGGAATGCCTTGCAGGTAAGTTCCCCTTGGATATCGTAAAAACTAGAATTTAGCTACCTTTGGGCACAAATAAGTGGAAATTGAGTACTCCAAGATATAGCTGTTCAAAGAACCATGGAACCATGTATCCACAATGAAAATCCAAATCTAATCAAGTAATCATAAAGGGCCCTAAATTCTTCCTACATCCAAACAAGTGCACGATACCTCCAATTCCACTTATATGCATAAGCAATCAGCCACTCGTACAATTCTACTTGTAAAGATAGCAAAAAATATTTCATATAAACTGTCATACAAATTCTATTCCACCCACACATGTGTGTTAAACTTAGATCCAATGCTGAACCTCCATGCGTATTCTTCTTCTAGATCATGTATCCACTCCTCAATACTTGCTAAGGTCAAGTGGTATGTCTTCATCGTGAACCATCCTGAAAACAACTAAAAAAGAGGTCCTGACAATGGAACCAATGATGTAGCCTAGAATTCACCAATACAAGCCTGAGCACAATGGTACATCGGTCGCCTAGGACGAGCACTCACTGAAGCATGCAAAGGTACCATGCCCCTCTTTAGGGTTGTTGTTGTAGGATGTTAGCATGATGAAGACTTAAGGCATTCAGATCTATGACTAATATATCATTCTACAGTGCATGTTCAAATCTAGATCTAGAGAATAATAGACTTAAAATATAACCATGATGAAATCAAGCATGCAATATTGAACTATAACCATGGTAACACCTTGATTCAAGCCATAGTCTCCATTATATTAAATTCAGCAATACATAGAAGCTTCCTTATAATAATAGTAGTATACACTCATCCACGTATCATATTTGGTAGCATATTCTCACTATAACACAATTCTCACACTCTCTATTATGCTACATGGTTCAATACATATTTATAAGGGTGAGGACTTTACTTTCACCTCTTATCTAATCCCAAAATAGGTCGCATGCTATTATTAGCCACGCGCCATTAAAAAAATAACCATGCAAGTGTGCTAAAAATAGGTTGCTTTTAGTTAAGCGATAGTAGTAGATCTATTATCAGCATGTATCCATGCAAAGTGCTTTGTATCTGATCCTCCAAAAATATCCAATGTGTTTCACGCAAGTATCCAACGATTTGTGTGCTCTCGCACAGTATCTCCAAAAATATATCCTCACCATGAAAATGGATGTGTCATAAAATTGTTTCTATTCTTCATGTGTGATTCTTTTTATACTTTCGTGCCTTTTAATGTGCACGCTCTCTTACACAAACCTTCTATATGTCCTTTGCTAAGTGCTAAATTTTGACTAACCAACATGTATGCATTAATTTTGAGAATACCCCTTTCCCACTAGTCTTTCCTTGTACTTGTCTATGGTACCATATAATTTATACTTTATTTTGAAAATCCATCAAAGCATCAAAGGGTTTATTTCTTAGTGGAAGATCAACAAGTTGTCACGTGTTTTTCATCATTGAATGATACTCAACATCCATGGAATATTTCCAAAATTTAGACTGTAGGGATTCTTAAACTGTAGATGACTCAACATATTCAATAACTCTACTCATTAAATAAAATTTACCTCTTCACAAGATTTGTTGTGAGTCTATGGTCTAAGAGTGGATGTGTTTGGAGGACCATCCAATTTTACATCTAGAATCATGTTAGTATACCATTTAGGCATATGTTGAGTCATTCATGTGGGTTGTGGTCTTAACAAATCATCATCATCATCCCCATCATTACTATCATCATTAGTAGGAACTTCATCTTCTATTTTCACAATATGAGTGCTTTAAACATCTTGTGAGTTTGTGGAAGGAGCCTCAAATTTTTTTTTCTTAAAAATTCTACATCTCTACTAGTGTATACTTTCTGGTATTTGGATCCATCGGTTGGTACCCAAGAAATTCTTCACTATATCCAAGGAAGATTTATTATTTTGCATTCATATCCAATTTCTTTCTCTTGGATCAGGAATGTGTATGCTTTCTTTGCACCCAAATAATCGAAGGTGTGTAATGGATGGTTCCCATTTTGACCATGCCTCATGTGATGATACTCCATCAAGAGCAACGGTGGGAACTCTTTTTAGTAGATATAATATTTTCTTAGTTTCTTCTACCTAGAATGTCTTTGCAAGTCTTGAATCATCTAACATATATCACACCATCTCCATAATAGTGTTATTCCTTCTCTCAAAAACATTATTTTTCCGGGGTGTATATGGAAGAGGCATCTGTCACAATTAATTCCATGAGATTACATAAATTATTTGAACTCATTACTAATGAATTCTCCCCTCAATTTTAGTAGAGAGCTATAGTTTTATGACCAATCTTATTTTCAACATCCACTTTAAATTTTTGAAGTTCTTGGAATCTTCATCTTTAGTATGAAGATAATAAAACAACATTTTCTAGAATAATCATCAACAAAAATATTGAAATAGTAAAAACTAGAATGACTAGGTTGCATCAGTTTGTAAAGATAGGTGTGCACCAAATCAAGCTTATATGGAGCGATATGTTATTTTTGGAGTAAATCTCTATTTTTTTCTTGTTAGGTAATATGGACACTTGTCTTTACCCTTCTTGATAGATGGAAAGCCTTGTTATCCCAAATTTCCCCCCAGGAAAATTTGGTCAAGACAACTCTTGCACATAAGGAAATTATGAAGGAAATGACTCAGACCCATGAGCTCGAGTTCCAGAACTAGGCAAAGTGAAAACAGAGGCCCGAGAAAGTCAAATTTGACCTATACGAAGAAGAAATGGTTCTTCTAAACATTTCCATATCTTAAATCTATTTAAAGGGTCGAGGGAGGACTCAACAATGGAATTGTAGGGTCAGAGAAGAAGGGGCAGTGCCACAGAGGAACTGAGCAAAAAAGGGGAAGACCAAATGAGTGCTAGACTGATGCTTATCCTAGAGGAAAGCGGGCGTTGGGGGAAAAGTTGATTCTTTGCCCCTTGTTATCACAAAAGGGTAAAAGTTACAAAATGGCCCACAACTCCATTGGGGAAAAATTCAGCGTTAGAACCCGAGTCAAAGCCAAGGTGGGGAGTCACGGGAAAAGTGAAAATTTGCCTTTTGTTCAAAGGGAAAAAGATAAATTATGGACCCGCAAGACTGATTTTTTTCTAATCCAAGCGCCACATGTCCCAAACCAAAAGGGGGGCCCATTTTTTTAAAAAAATTCCCCATCCATTCATATGGACGATACAAACTTTGAAGGGGCATATCTTTTGACTCGAGCTCAAAATATTGTAGATCGACACCATTGGAAAGATCTCGGCCTCACCCATGCCATGGAGGTTCGAGACTTTATTTTCGAGGAGGTTAGCTGAAGGAAATGGAGGAAAAATATTTAGGCCTTCAATGCAAGATCCATCCATCTCAACAACCAGATCAGATTTGATCTGTTTCCACCATTTCCTCTTCTTTCAAGGTGCCGAATAAAGGAATCATGTAGTAAAGACAAATTTGGGGCATATTTTATTAGAAGCATTAATATTAGTGGTTGAGTTTCAACCCACTTCTCCTACTTCCCTCTCTATTTCTTCTCTCCGATCAAATCTATAAATATAGGGGTAGGATTCATTGTAAAGGGTTGTTCATTCTTCTTCCTGGCCCCCTTTCTCTTTCTTCTCTAGGGTCGAATGTGGAGTTTAAGCCTCCTCCCTTGGCTTTGTAATGACATTTTCCTACCTCTTTCCCATTAATGGTGTACTGTGTGAACTCCTGGAGCAATAAAATCTATTTCGTGATGCATTTTGTCCATCCTTTGCTCATTTTGTTGTCTCTTCTTGCCTCTCACCATTGCAAGGTATACTATGCATATCTTTGATGTCCATTGCATGTTTTGGGAGTTGTGTTTAAGGGGTTTGAAATGGTGTTCTGTGTGAAATTTATCCTTGGTCTGTGATGCATCTGTCCATCCTCTCCATTTCTCACCTCTCTCCATTTAAGGTAGTTGGGTTTGTGATCAGTGAGTTCCCTTTTCTCGGTCTTTATCACCTTTGTAGTGTAGGATTTCTTTATTTTTATGCTCTCTCTCTCTCCCTGGTCCCTTAGAATGGTTAGATTAGGAGTAGATAGTCACATTTACTTCCTTAGAAGTAGTTTAGTGCTAGGATTAGGAAGAGGAACCAACCTTCTCTAGAGGATCATTCCCATTTGCAAGTCCCACAGCTTGGGGAATGATCCAATGTTATGCAAATCACACTAAATGACCCTGCCTTAGAAAAGAAGATCCATAACTCATTTGGGGGTGTTGTGATTTCACACTAACAATTTTGGCATGCATGGTGGGATAGGTTCTAAAGCACCTTACCACTTCACTTCATCAGTTTGATGTGCTCTTAGTGAAGATTTCAGCCTTTGGAGGCACTTTCAAGCACATTTGGTGACTCCATCGGTTAAAAACCCATTCTATGAGTTCTGAGAATTTTTCCATCCATTTCCACTCATTTCATCCATTTTCTTCTTTCATCTCTTTCATTTTCTCCCATTCCATGAGGTTGTGCAATCATGACTTCATTCCCTTCATGGAGCTCACACTTACAACAATGCAATCCACCTCCAATGCATTTCCCAACTCCTCCAAATCAGCATTATGATAAGATCCAAGACCATTATGCTTACCCATATGAGTAGAGTCAAAGTTAGTTTGGCCATGGATCTTATCAAGAATAAGGGGGCGCATACAATGGTGACAACTATGTGGAGAATGCTAGTTTATTGGAGAAAATTCAAAAAATGGAGGTTGGCATGGTTCAATCAAGGGGCATAACACGAATGAAGGCATTCAAGATTGGTTATAGGGAACCTTTTCCATGTGAAGGTTCTTTTCCAAGACATTATAACCCTCAAGAGAAGCTTGAATTCATGGTTGAAGTGTTTCCTTAGCTTACACAGTGGATTGAGGACATTGGGGCTTATGAGAAAAGTGTGGGACAACCTTGTCAATGGGTAAGTCAATCACCAGCTCCCTACCTTTCATTTTCTCTCCCTTAATCTTTATCATTTCAACAGAGGAAAGAGTCAATCCCTCACTTGCTGCCCCAAGTGTTGATTTCATTTCTCCATCTTCTAGTCTTCCATCTCATTTCCTTTCCTCTTCCCTTTTCCCTTCCAGAATTTGTGTCCCCCTCACAAGAGCCAAAAGAAATACCTCTCCCTCCGCAAAAAAAATATGAACAACTAGTGGAGACCCCACCCACCACTCCTCTTTCCTTCCCAAGTATATGTTGGGAAGGGAATCCAAAAACTAGCCAAGGAGAACATCAAATAGAGGAACCCAATAGAGAAGAAATGATAGAAAATATGAAGAGTTGGGCTGCTAAATTTGAGTTTTCAAAGGTTCCATTGTTGGTTAAGCCTATGGAGGAGGATGAGGTCAAGCCGCAAGTGGTGGAAGCTCCAACTACAGCACAAGTAGGGAAGAAGGAGCTACTCTAATCTAAAAGAAGAGGAGTACATTCCAGCTGTGGAGGAGGACCATATAGTTTTAGAGGCTCCAAGTGTGGAGCAGGCCACAAAAGAACCTTCAGTTCTTCCTCCCACTTCATCCCCTTCAAGATCTGATGTTGAAGAAGAGTTTGAGCTTTCAAACTTCATGTTTAAGGATGAAGGGAACCATGGTGAGTCAATTGTAGATCAGGAGGACACCATGAAGGAGGTTGAGCACCTGTAGTAGGACAACAAGGAGGTAAGTTACCTGTTTGACTTGGAGGATTGCCTTGATGGAGGGGAACCCATGGAGATCACATCATTTTTTCCTCCATCTCTCACATCCCAAGCACATGAGCCTACTACCATGGAGGAGAACATTCAAGAACAACAGCCTGCACTTCATAACAGCCCTCTAGAACCAAGATTGGAAGACATGGCTCTCCCATTTTCTTCACAGGAGAAGGAAGAGAAAAAGTAGGAAGATGTCCCCATCTCTCCCACACCATCCACCCAAGAAGGTCCACAAGAAGACTCCATTTTTGGAGTTGAATTTCAAAAAAATGGGCACATCCAAAGGATTAGACCATGCCTAATTAGGTACTTGGCTTCATTAGAGCCAAGGGAGAAGCCAAAACCAGTCATGCCTACTTAGGGCATGAGGATGAGCATCAAAGTACCAAGGGTCATCATCAACACCTCCAGAAGTCCGATGCAAGTCAGCTTGAGGAGGTATTTTCCATTAATGCTGATACCTTGATGATTTGGGTGGAGGACCGACTTATTATCAGTTTTTCACTCATCTAACCAGCCATGTTTAGTGCCAAATCAGTTGCATGGCTACCATTTTTGAGGAAGGGAAGCTATTTATCCTGTTAGTTGCAGGTTTTGTTTGAGTTCCCTTTTCTCTTGGTTAGAGTAGAGTAGGTAGGTTTGTTTTCAGTAGAAGAAGTGCTTGTGCACACTCTATATGTTCCATTTGGAGCATGTGTGATTTTTAGTTTGTATATAGTTTTTGGTGCTGTTGTATTGCTCTTGCATAGTCTATTTCAGTTGGCTTTTGGTGAAGATCAACTCCAATTTTTAGTGGGTTTCCAAGAGGCTTAGAGGTCAGATATTCAAAAGTTCAAATTAGTTTCATATTTATCAAGTAGACTTCATGCCCAATGGATGCTTCAAGGCCACTGGTTTCTTCATCTAGCAGGAATATGTCCTCGTGAGTTTCCAAATTGTTATCCCAAATTCGCCCCCTGGGAGAATTTGATGAAGATAACTCCTGCACATAAGGAAATTATGAAGGAAATGACTTATACCCTGAGCTCGAGTTCCAGAACTAGGAAAAGTGAAAACAGAGGCCCGAGAAAGTCAAATTTGACCTCGCATAAGAAGAAATAGAAGAAACAGTTGTTTTAAACATTTCCATATCTTATATCTATTTAAAGGGTCAAAGGAGGAATAAAAAATGGAATTACAAGGTCAGAGAAGAAGGGGCAGGGCTGCAGAGGAACCGAGAAAAAAGGGGAAGACCAAAAAGCACTAGACTAACACTTGTCCCGGAGAGGAAAGCGGGCGTCGGGGGAAAATTTTATTCTTTTGCCCCTTGTTATCACAAAAGGGTAAAAGTTACAAAATGGCCCGCAAATCCATCGGGAAAAGTCAACGTTATAACTCAAGTCAAAGCCAAAGCGGGAGTTAGAGGGAAAAGTGAAATTTTTCCTTTCGTTCAAAGGAAAAAGATAAATTGTGGACTGTAAGACCAATTTTTGTTCTAATCCGGATGCCACATGTCCTAAACCAAAAGGAGGGCCCATTTTTCAAATATTTTCCCCGTCCATTCGTATGGACCCTATATAAAATTTGAAAGGGCATATCTTTTGACTCAGGGCTCAAAATATTGTAGATCGACACCATTGGAAAGATCTCATCCTCATCTATGCCATGCAGGTTTGAGACTTTATTTTTGAGGAGGTTAGTGAAGGAAATGGAGGAAACTTCTTTGAGCATTTAATGTAGGATCCATAGTCTCAACAACCAGATTGGATTCGATCGATTGTTTCCATTGTTTCCTCTTCTTTCAAGGCACCGAATAAAGGAATCATGTAGTAAAGATGGATTTGGGGCATATTTTATCAAAAGCATTAACAAAGTGGTTGAGTTTTAACCCACTTCTCCCACTTCCCTCTCTCTTTCTTCTCTCGATCAAATCTATAAATACAGGGGCATGATTCATTGTAAAGGGTTGTTTATTCTTCTTCCCTACCCCCCTCTCTCTTTCTTCTCTAGGGTTGAATGTGGAGTTTAAGCCTCCTCCCTTGGATTTGTAATGAAATTTTCCTACCTCTTTCCCATTAATGGTGTACTGTGTGAACTCTTGGAGCAATAAAAAAGCTGTTTCGTGATGTTTTTCCATCCTTTTCTCATTTTATTGTCTCTTCTCACCTCTCACCATTATAGGGTATATTTGTGCATATCTCTGATGTCCATTGTAGGTTTTGGGAGTTGTGTTTAAGGGGTTTAAAATGGTGTTTTGTGTGAACTTTATCCTTGGTCTGTGATGCATTTGTCCATCTCTACCTTGCTCACCTCTCTCCATTTTTAGGCATGAGTTAGGTTTGTGATCAACAATTCCCTTTTCTCGGTGCTATCACCTATGTAGTGTAGGATTTAATGCATCATAGAATCATTGATATTCATGTATATATATAATAGTAACCTCATTACATCCATTGAGCCATTCCATAGAGTGTCACGAGAAAGAAGCAGCACCAGAACTCATAAGAGAGAAGTGTGCATGAATCATTATATTCATGGACTAATGTAACTAAGCTATCCATTAAGCTAAAAAAAATTAAATCCATAAGCCTAATGCATGCTATCTCAGACTTATGAATACAACTATCCAAAAGAAAATTACAATCCCTAAGCCTAATGCATTCTCTCCAGAATCTACAACTATCCACTAATAGTCCTCAATATTTTGCAGAGCTCCACCCCTACTCTCATCTCTATCCTCTTTTACTCTGCAGGTGCTTGTATTTATAGCTCTCTGGACTACCAACTCACCCTCCAGCACCCTTAGATCCGGTGCCAAGTGTCCGAATGTGGTCCTCCATGTGAGCATGCTTCTCAGGCTGAGCTTTCCACTTTATCCCATGATGTGCTTCTAGAAGCTTCTAGCATGCTCCTTCCTGGGCAACTTGTCACCAGGCTGGCACCTTATCCACGTGCAACCGGGTCATGCTTTTCACGTGTTCTGCTCTAGACGTCCAAATTGACTAAGTCCGAACCCTTGGCTCTGTCCTCTCATGCATCGTCGCATGTTACATGCTATGGGCTTCCTTAAACCCTTCTCTTAAACCCTCCTTTTGCACTGCTTTTTCCTTATGTGCCATTCCATAATTGGGACCTTGTGCACCTACGTGCCTTCATACTTGGTCAATATTCTAGGGGTCCAACATCACCCCACACTATGCTTGTTCTCCATCCATGGAAACACTCCACTTAACCAAGATGTATGCTTGCCTTAAGGAACCAAGGTGTAGTCTTACATTTTGCAAAAGAATAAAGGAATGAAAGAATTGGGGGAGAAGGAAGAATGGGGGGGCATTAACTCAACAAGCTAGGAAAATCCTTCCAAGTCTACCTCCAGCTTGTTCCATATGTCGACCTCGCTCTGTGCCTTCTGACAGAGGTCACCGATCAGGTGCTCACCTCGTCAAAACTTAGGCCAATTCCCTGGGTGCCCAAAGTGTCAATGATCTTCTCCATCTCCTTGCCTAGGTCTTCGAGCGTGTCCATCCTCCTGGTAATCTGAGGGTATAGTTCTTTCATCGGGCCTTGATTGAACCCCTTAATGTTTCAATTGCCTCAGATTTTCTTTCTACTTGGCAAGAACCTTGTCCCTCTCTGCCTATTTCCTTTATTCTTCTCTTGGAACTCCTTTAGCTCCACTTCATGTGTGGTGACCAAGGTGCTTGCTACCTTATCCCTATCTGCACAAGTATCATATGTGGCCTCAAGTAGATTGGGTAGTGACTTTAACCTCTGCGAGCACCTTGCTATACTCAACAATGAGCGCTACCACCCTCAACTTGTCCTCTTTCTTTAAGTGTGGCCACTTCCTCTACAGACTCCAGGGCCAAAGGTCATCTCTCCATGGTGAGGATGTGTGTTAGATCTTCTAAGCATTCTAGAGTGGATGTGTACTTCTACGTGGGTGGCACTAGGTCTAGGTGCTTTAAAATGATGGTGCTCTTGATAGACTCCACCTTCTTGTATACTTCCTGCACCTTTGTCTTCTCATCCTTTAGCTCACACCTCAGCTGTGCGTTGATTAGTTCTTCTTGCTTCAAGCTCTTGGCCTTCTCAGCCAGCTCCTCTTCTTTCTTCCCTAGCTTTCCCTCTAGCACTCTTATTTGTCATTGTGCACAAAGAGCCTAGCCTCTATCTCGACCGTGACCTTGTTGAGTGTGTTATAGACCTACTCATCCGAGAGTTCCTGGGCATTTACCAAGGGATTGGCTCCCTTAGACTCTGGTACTATTATGATTGCTCCTTGGTAGACTTCAAAGTCTGGCTCATCAATGTGGGATTCAAATGCCCAAGAGAGCATCTTCTTCATCTGGGGTATGCCCTCCTTTTCAAATGACCCCATGGCTAAAATCCTTTATGTGGGTACAGTGCTCTGGAACACATGTGCATAGCACCTTCTTTGAGTCATCAACGTAGCCCATCACTTGTCTTTTCTCTGTATCAAGGGTCCTCCTACCCGAGCACGTGCCTTTGGGAAAACTCACCATTAGAGTGGGACCTCCTCCCATGTTATCATGCTCCTTTTCAATGTTTTCCTCTTTTCCTTCCCCTAGCACTATGTCAACATTGTGCTCCAACTCTTGGTCTACTAAGGCCTCGAGCATTTTCTTTGCCTCTCTCTCTGCTACCTCAGTTATCTACTCCTTTGTGAAGCTTATGGGCTCCTACTTCTCTATGCCAATCTCCTCATTCCTTCCCATGTCCGGGTGCATTCCCCATCCTGTGTGCCCTTGCACCCGTGTGAACATGAACTCCTGTTTCTCTTCTCCACTCTCTTCTTTTGAATCATACACAGTTGAAGACATGTGGCTCCTGGTCTCTTTCAGGCTCATCCTCCTCTGTCATCTTCTTCACTCTCATCCTCTCTTCCACCCATGTACTTCTCCAAGCTTTCGGTCTCCTCCGAGTCAGCTTCCTCTTCCATCCTCTACTTTTTCCTGAGAGGTGATTCTTTGATAGGGGACTCAACCTTCTCTTCTTTCTCTGGTGACTTCTCCTTGGTGAGGGGTTGTTCTAGTGCCTCTTCCTCAGTGTCTTTTCCTTTACCGGTGATTTCTTTCTGTGTGTGTAGGTGCTATGCTTGGCACTCATTGATGGCATGCTTACCATTTGAGTAGTCTACACACTTGGTGCTTCTTCACCTCTTCCCCTCTTCTTGGGTGTGGGCCTCTTCCTACCCATGGGATCTTAGGTATGGAGACATCATTCTCCAGGTATGCACCTTTCTCAAACTTTGGTCTTATGGAGGTATACGCGCATGCCGTGGATCCTCCTGCAATGGGAAACGTTATTGGTCTAGTCATCTGTACTTCATGTGATACGTATCTTTTCTAGTGTGTGCTTGCTTTACTTTCGAGGGTAGTTCAACTTTTTGTGCAACTCTCTGTGGTCCCGATCTAGGCTTCCAAGTTCCAGCTTCAGCTTCTTGGATTCCTTGAATCTATTTACTCCCACTTGGAAGTATTGAGCTGTGAAAGTGAAGGGAAGCTTGCACCATGGGCTCCATGATTCATCTATTAGCCTAAACCTGCCCAGGTAGAAATGTTGGTATACTACAAATTCAGCTTCTCCTTCAGTGACTCTTTGGAAGTTGTTTGGGAATCCTCCACTCTACCCCAAACATGTTCCTCAGGCATGTATACCACTTCTCCAGTCATGCCTTGTGGGGTGTTGTCATTGTGTCGCATGCATACTTCTCAAATCTCTTCATGGGTGAAGGATCCTCGGTAGGGTACTCCCATACAAATTTTTCGATGCGTCAGGCACTCCAATCTCTGAAAACATGATGGTTAGTAGGATGTTGCCGAAGAGGATTCTGTCACCTTCCTTTGCACCTAACAATCTCCTCCATGATGTATGTAGACAAGTTGTATATGGTGCCCTCTGTAATCTTTTTGTAAACATGTAACCATGGTTTATTGACCTGGGTCCATCTCTCTGGCCATTCAACTTTGTTACCAGATGTGTGGCCATCTTCATCACTGGGTCCTTGATGTCTGAGATGTCGTAGTACCTCGACCCCTTCTTGTAGGCATATTCGGTGATGGTTTCCTGAATTGCCTCCTTGTCACCTAGGTCATCCTCCAAGTTGTCTCCTTCACATATGAGGCATGTGAACTGTGAGATGAGTTGAGGAGTAATGTGCATCTTGTGCCCTACAAAATGGAAGTAATCTTCATGTACTCGTGACATTAGCCATTGGTATAGGCACTCTGGTTTTCCAAAATAGGGAAACTCATAGAGTTGCAACAACCCTGCCTTCTCCATCTTGACCTTAACATCATCATTATAGATGGGCAAGCCCTCTGGTGTCCATTTACTCATGGGGTGCACACTAACTCCAGTGTCATTTCCTTCTCGATCATGTTCATTCGATGGTTATAGTCACTCACAGGCACGTTCCTAGGTGGGACTCCCACTCCTTACCCATCATTACCCCATCTGGGTACTGCATCTCCGCATACCACTCTTCATTCGTATTCACGTCAGGTTCTTGCTTGCTTGGCCTTGCCCTTGCCCTTTCCTCTCTTGGGTGCCATTTTCGAGGTCCTCCTATCACTTCACTCCCTCCTTGTTACTCTGCTCTTCCACTTCTTCCAGCCTCAGATCTCAAACCTGTGATGAAAAACCTCTTGAACCCATGCCCTAGTTTGTCAAACCCTAACTGGGATAAAACTTCCACAAGATGACATGCCTCCTCACAACTTTTCTCATGCCCGTGAAACCCCTTCCTTCTGGTTTGCAAATCCAAACTGGCTGCTCATGCTTCAACCTCTCAGATCTTTCTTCACATGATCAAATCTGGAAACCCTAGTTTGTAATAGATGCAAAAATCACTTCTCTCTCTATTCGCAAAGTGAAAATGAAAGTGCCTCGACCCTTTACTTATAGCTTTTCCCTTTTTGAGCATTAAATGCTACTTCACCTACCACCATACTTTTTTCATTTAATGATTTTTCAAACAAAGCCCATCTTCAGCACTTTCACTCATGTGCCCAACATGTGAAAAACTCCTCCAACCTTTCAGCGCGTGCAACCAATCCAACCCGACAGAGAGACTCTTATGCACAAAACCCATGCCGAAGGCACTTCTTCTATCCTGATTTTTTCTCTCGCCTACCTCATGTTGCTTAATGCACTTTCTCCTCCTTAGTACGTGGGATCTAAAAGTAGCTTTATCCTGGCACCAACCATCCTTCTTCCATCTTTTCTCTCCATACACCTCTTTCAACCGGGCCATTCAACAAGGATTTTTAACATACACTTCCTTGGCACTCTAACCATGTGCTCCTTCACATTACTCCACCCCACACTTAAAATGATGTGGTCCTCTGCACTCACAAATTCTCCAAAGTAGCAATAAGGTTACGGTGCCCAAGGTGCAAAAAAAAAACAACAACGTGAAAGGGAAACACAAGAAAGGGAATGCATAAAGGAAATTTCTAAACTAACTGGAAAAACTACCTTATTTACAAACACCGAGAAGACTTATTTATAGTAGGGCTTCAACCTACTCCCATTGAAGTGTCCAGAAACTTCATCCCATCCAACACTTATAACTGGCATGCACCCAAATCAAGGATGTACGAGATTGTGTAAGGACCCAACCAATGGACTTTTAACTTCCAGGGTGGCGTAGAAACTTGGAATCATATAGTAAAACCATCTGCCCAACCTCAAACTTCTTGTTTCTAATGTGGTGATCATGCCAAGCCTTCTGCTTTGCTTTTTTCTATTGTTTGGCTCCACCTGGTGAGTGATCATCTCTCATCCAGCTTCATTAACTCATCAATCCTTTCTTCCAGTGCTTGTTCATGGCTAACCCTCCTGTGTGCTATTCACAGAGAAGGCAACATAAATTCAACTAGAAAAATAGCTTCCATGCCAAACACCAATTGAAATGGTGTGGCTTTGTTCAGCCTTTTATACGTTGTCCTGTAAGCCCACAATACTACCGATACTTTTTCATCCCAATCTTGTCTTCCGACATCACAAATTTTGGTCAAGGTATGACTCAGTATTTTGTTGAATGCTTCCATGGTTCCATTTGCTTGTGGGTGATAGGGCGTAGTCTTGTGATGAGCCACCATGAACTCTGATAATAGGATCCTCATGGTCTCATTCAAGAAATGTGTACCCCTATCGCTGGTCAAACTCAACGGGCATCCATACCTTGTGATAATGTTCTCCCACAAGAACCTTGCCATTTGTGGGCTTTGTGTAATCTTTAGTGGGGCTGCCTCTGCCCACCTTGTCAGATAATCCATGCAAGTGATGACATAACGTGACCCAATCCTATGTGCCGCTGGTGCAATAGGGCCTACAAAGTCTATTGCCCACTTTTCAAAAGGCTCATGCTAGGGATAGGGTGCAAAGGCATTTCATCTCTCCTTCCTGGTTTTCCAATGCACTGACAATGGTCACATGCTTTACAATAGTCTTTACAATCCTTGTACAGGTTTCCCACCACAAACCTACCATTAATATTTTACGTGTGGTGGCATCACCTGCATAATGCCCACCCACACTTCCTCCGTGTGCTTCCTCCATGATGGCCAGGTGCTCATGCTCTAATACACACCTACGCAAAACTTCATCACATGTCCCAACTTGTATAAGTCTCCACTGATTAACATGTAGGGGGGCGTGCATGCGTATGGCCAACTACTTTTTCTCAATGTCTTCATTCCTTCGGTGCCACACCTTCCTTTAAAAATACTGCAATCTCTTCCAAATCGAGGGGGGCATGTGCCACAACCTAAATATTTGCATCTGGCATTGTTTCCTCAATACTCTGTGCATCCTCCCCTAAATCAATTCTTGATAGATGATCAAGCCCACAATTGCTTTTCCTAGGCTTCACTACAATGGTGAATTCAAATTCTTGAAACAACAACACCCACCGACATATGTGCCCTTGTAGAATAGGCTTGTTCACCAAATACTTTAATGCCATGTGGTCGGTGTAAAACACAAAGGGTGTTGCCAGCAGATACTGCCTAAACTTGAAAAGTGTGTAGATCATCGACAATGCCTCGCGCTCAGTTGTGGTATAGTTCTGCTCTACTGGTGTCAGCTTCCTACTTGCAAAACACAGAGGATGATCAACAATCCCTTCACCTAGTTGTGCAAGCATTGCTCCAATGGTGGTCCCTGAGGCATCTACATGGACATGAAAGGGCTTGTCCCAAGAGGGAAAACATAATATAGGTGTGGTGACAAGCCTATCTTTTAATGTATCAAATGCCCTCTTATGCCTCTCCCCAATGGAAGGCACTTTTATGTCTAAGAAGCTCCTCTAAAGGCATGTGATCTTGGCATATCCTTTAATGAATTTCTGTAATAGCCCATATGCCCAAGGAATCCATGCACTGCGCTCTGGCTAGTAGGCTCCCTAACCCCACAATAACTACAACTTTAGTGGGATCTACCAGCAAGCCCTCCTTACATATGATATGCCCTAATAAAGTCCCAAAGGGTGTAGCAAACACACACTTCTTAATGTTGAGGGATATCCTCAACTACCTACACCTCTCAAACATTAACCTTAAATTGTCACAATGGTCCTTAACTAGACCATACATTGTCCAATCATCCAAATAGACCTGAAGAAACTTATGTATGAAATCCTGGAATGCTTGCACCACTATGCATGAAAAAAACAAGTGCATTCTTCAACCCAAAGGGCATGACCATGTATGCAAAACTTCCCCACTCAGTGGTGAAAGTCATCTTCTCTGGTCCTCCTTTGCAATCCGGACTTGGTGGTACCCTGAAAATCCATCCGTAAAGGAATAGATTTCATGCCCAAGTGACTCCCAAAATTTCTTTAGTGAAGGGGTTGGAAAGGGATCAATGACACAAACTACATTCAATTCCCTATAATCCCACAGATCCTAATCCACCCATCCTTCTTGATGTTGATTACCATGGACTTATCCACTCTCGATTCTTCCACTACCTCAATGATCCCAAAAGCTATCATTTTGTCTATCTCCTCCTTAACCTTCACGTAAATTGGGATTCATCCGGTAGGGCCTTTTCCTAACCGGGCACGCACCATCCTTTAGTTTTATCTTCATCTCCCCCAAGGAATGGTGAATGCCTTTGAGCTCATGGTACCCACATGGGAATAAATCCTCAAATTTGTGCACAATAGATCAATGATCTTAGAAACTTCCTTCTCTCGACTAGTAGTCTCCAATAATAGCTTCCTTAGGTTCTTCTCCTGAACCGATGTTAACCTTCTTTGTCTTTAAGGGTTCATGGTAGGTGTGCACGTGAGTATCTACATTATCCACTACCTCACGCATCCCTAATGGTTAACATCCAAGCTTTCGATTCCTCTCCATCAATCACATACACCAACTTTCCTTTTTCTTTTTCCAAACACGCGCGCTCAAGCTGTAACTCTTTATGTTTCCTCTACTTCTTCTTCAAAAGCGTGCCCAATCCTGGTTCACCTAGTAATTCCAACAAGCCTATCCTCCATCATGGCACTATCCCCCATGGTAAGGCACTTGATACCCTACAAGGCCTTATCAACTGATGGTTTGGTACTCGATACTCAAAGGTTTGAATAAGGTCAGCCGTGAGCTCTTGCCAATTCCTTGTCTAGTGGTGTGTCTCTCGAATGAATATACCATGCATGCATGCGTAACCTGTAGTGTAGAATACAACTTGTGCACCTAGAGGGATGGTGGAAAATCTTTCGTGCCTTCTCTCTAGACCCATTCACACTCCTGGATATGGAAAGAGGTGGGCTCCTTCCCATGGTAGTCCTTGATGATGGTGGGCACATTGCTCCTAGAAAATCTGATAGAGAGAGAGAAATTCTTACCTCGTGCCACTCTAAAAGGCTCTCCTGATGTGTAGCCCACCACCGAGCCACTATGTTGAGAAAGACATAACTTAACATCCCTCTCCATTCCTTCCCATCCCTCCACTGAGCTTCCACCTCCTGCAAAAAGATCTCAGGGAAGGCTCCTCCTGAATACTTGGGTAGTTCTTTTCCTCCAAGGCACCGAACCATGTGCCTTTGTTACCTTGGTCACCGACCCTCTCAACTACCATCCCATCAATTCATAAGTCCCATGCACCCAATTGTCACATGCTAGACTGGTGGTATCACTCACTAACTGAGCATCTTCAAACTGGATAACCCCATTAGTAGGGTGTATCATCTCTGGGTCTCTGATTGAGTGCACATATATCCTATCTAGAACTTCTTCCCCAATGGTTCAATATAGGGTGTCGACTTCCCATCAGCTAGGGGTATAATGACCATTCCTCCTTGTTCTCAAAGCTGATGTACCCTTTGTTGAACCGAAGGTCCGCATTGTTCTTGTAACACCAAGGGCACCCAAGTAGTGTTGGGAAATTGTCTACCTCGGTGAGTGCCAAGACTTCAAAGTCCCCAGTAAACTTAGCTCCCTGGATAGTAATAGTTACATCCTTTAAGACATCGATGGGCATTACCTTAGTCTTGTTTTCCATATACAACACATTTGAAGATGGTTGTAATGTAGGTCTTCCCATCTGATGCCATGCATCCAAAGTTAGAACATTAACCTCCACGTGCCTGTGTCAATGAGGATATTACTGAGGAGCCATCCATCTACAACTACATTCAATGTGATCTCCTTGTCATAGTCAAGGTTGTGAGGGGGAAGGTTTGTGTGTAAGACCTACCTCTCATGCTCTCCTCCGGTGCGTGGTACCTTCTCTCTCAACCATGATCCTAGCAAGGGAATGATATTCTCTGCCTTAGCATTTTACACACCTCCTTGACCTCATCCAGGTCATCCTTTGTGCACCTCGACTCTCCTTCCTTGTTCCTCCCTCCTGGATTGCTCCTTTAGACACTAGATTTCCCCTTGTAAGCTCCGAATGACATCCATGGTGTCTGATATACCTCCTTTTGATGTGCGGGGTCTGGATACTTTCCATGAATGACCTCCTCCCTTGAAACTAGGTTCTTTGTCTTGGTATCTCTCTTGCGTGCATGTGGCTTTACCCTTGTTGTTACCAAGATAGGCTCCAAACCTACATCCCATGTTACCCGAGGCATCCACTATATGTCTTCCTTCTTAATACTGACCATTGCAAGTGCCCTTGTCCTTCCGGTGCTGTTGATTCATATGCTCAAACAATTTGGGCACTCCTCATACTTATGCTTCTTTCCACACCATGAGCACTGCAACAAGTCCAGGCATTCATTTGTAATGCTCGTAGATCCACAATTGAAATAGGTTCCATGTGGGAACTCACTCCTTCCTCCCCCATGGTTTCCATGACCATGGAACCCTCCTCAAAACCTCTTCCATGTGCCTCCATCTGCGTGCTCCTCATAATGGTGATCATCACCCTTAGAACTACTGGCAATGCTGGTTTGGTGCACCCCATGATCAATGGCCTCATGGATCTGATCAATGAGCCTATAGTCCTTAGTATCATGGGTTGTAGAAGTGAAAATTTTGTAATAACAAGATACATTCTTTCGGATTTGCACACTTGTAGCAAGGGGCACCTACTTGCATCATGGTCCCCATGAAAATTTCACAATCTACTACCACACATAAGTGCATATCCTCAGGGGAAATTATCCTTAACGTGCCCCTCTACTTCACAATCTATGCACCAAAACCACTGTGAGTCTCATGGGCTGAGTTCATGAGACAATTTTTCCAACTGCTTGGCCATAGCAGCAATCTGAGCCTCCAAGAATGGGCTAATGCTAGTATCAACACTACCGACAAGCTTCGGCATGTAGGTAGCTTCCAATGCCTCACGGTCTGTAAAAGTTTTATGAGATAAGGCCCTTCTAAAAGGAGTGATCAACCCCCAAAAACCATTGAGCATGTTGTGAAGGGTGAATATCATATGATAATTTAGACAAGAGAGTTTTAAAGTGTGCATCATACTCCCACACACTCTCTGCCATTCCTTGTTGAATCTCCTTCAAAGTGTTGATGCTCTTTTGCTCAAACTCAGAATGTGGAATTCTACCAAGAATGCATTCTTTAAAGTAGTATAGTCCACCACTATTTGATGAGGGTCATACTTCCTATACCAGCTATATGCGCCCCTTGCAATGTGGTTACAAACTGACTAGCCTTCCATTATGGGGTTGTGATACCCTTCACGTGCCATAGTAGTTCACACTTGTGAACATGTTTCCAACATCCTCAATACCTCTATAATCGGGAAAATGTAGAGACATTTCAAAGAAAACTTGTGGGGGTGGTTGGGGCCCGAATCCTCCTGAGCTAGAGCCTTGGTTTCCACTGTGTTTTCTCCGATCCACCAGTCCACTAGGTCCTGAACCACTAGATCCACCAGGTCCACACCCAGTGAACCACAGATCCACCACTCCACCAAACCACCCTACCCTCCCACCCTAGAACCACCAGATCCACTAGGCCCACTAGGTCCTGAAGTGGTCATGCCAAGGGTCCCCACAGTTCCACTGAGCTACATGCACCTATGTCTGTGACAATGCCCCACTACCAATAGTATACCCCATGCCACTCCCAGATGTGAGACCAAATGCTTGTGTGCCTATACCTTGCCCAAAAATTCCTAACACTGGGCTGGTGTTTACAGCCATAGAAGTCCCAAATGAGAAATTATACCTCCTGGGCATAGACCGATCACCTCCAATGTAACCAACTGGACTAGCAATATTATCCCCCTGATCTGGAAAACCAGTGCTAGGGGTCGGTCACTAGGTGGGCTCAGATGCGCCAATGGTTCTTCTTTCTCCACGTGATGAACTCTCATCAGAAGCCGAAGGGGTTTCTCTCACGTGCTTGCCAAGATGGGGTCACACAGACTGCTCAGGTTCCACGTCCTGCGTGAACCTCAAATCCTTCCCATAATGTCTACCACCATACATCCATCACACCTGTAACCTCACATTGTCTAGCAATCTCCCTTTCACGTGCTTCACCATACTTGAGTCATCTTTCCTCCCTATCCTTCTCCATCGTGACATCTGCCATCTTCCTCCACCCTAGCTTCCTCACCCAAATGCTAGAATGGTTTAGCCGGCCATTGGGAATGCCTCTAAACTCATGGTAATCATCAAGATCTTCAGAGCCAGAGGGACAACATGTAGAAATGATCCTCTGGGCTCCCGTAGAAACTCAAACTCAGCAACCTCTGAGATAGGAATATGTGGAAATGGTGTACTCCAGAGTGTAGCTAGCCAATACTCCTTTCCACCAATGATCCACAACATGGGTCCACATCAGATCTACATCCTGTAGCCTTTGGTATTCTTCTTGGGTCCACACATGTGATCCATAATGCAAAACCTGATCTAGATGCATAGGCTGAGAGCCATTCATACAGCTCCACAGGGAAACAGCAGAAAAAGTTTCATATAGATCATGGTAGAGATTCTCTTCTACCCATCTACGTGCATTAAACTCAAGTCCAAGTGTTGAATCTCTAAGAAAATTCATCCTCTGTGCTCTTGAACCATGATTCAACACTTTCCAATGTTAACCACTCTATCATTACTCATTACATAGATCATGATGTATGCTAAATCCCACTACAACTTGAAAAGAGGTCCTGGAAATGGAACCAAGATGTAGTCATTTTTACCCTTAACATAAAGAAAGGAACCCCATGCATACGCTCTCACCTATCACCTAGTGAAAAAGTTGGGTGCTCACCCGAGGGCACGCGGGGCCGAGTCTCTCTTTTATGTGAGTTTTAGTGGGAAACATCATCTATGATTTGTGTAAGAGATTTCAAAGGGAAGTTAGGACATACAAGAACCATAGGGCTCAGAATGGCCTCTAGATCCTTGCAGTCATTTTAGATAGAGTACTTAACAAAATCCATAATGTATCATGACAAAAAGAAACATACAAGCATCCATACTTAGCATGAAAGGAAAGAGAACTCATGAGAGAGAAGTATGCATCAGAATCATTGATATTCATGTATATATATATAGTAACCTCATTACATCCATTGAGCCATTACAGAGTGTCACAGAGAAGTAGACCATAGTCATGCATTGCACTGGACTTATGTAACTAAGCTACCAAAAAGAAAATTACAATCCCTAAGCCTAATGCATTCTCTCCCGAATACAACTATCCACTAACAAGAGTCCTCAGTATTTCTATAGAGCTCCACCCATACTCTCTCTCTCTCTTTTACTCTACAGTGCTTGTATTTATAGCTTTCTGGACTACCAACTCACCCTCCAAGTGCCCTCAGATCGGTGCCAAGTGTCCGAATGTGGTCCTCCATGTGAGCATGCTTCTCCAGGCCTGAGCTTTCCACTTTATCCCATGATGTGCTTCTAGAAGCTTCTAGCATGCTCCTTCCTGGGCCAACCTGTCACCAGGGATGCACCTTATCCATGTGCAACCGGGTCATGCTTTTCACGTGTTCTACTCTGGACATCCAAATTGACTAAGTCCCGAACCCTTGGCTCTTGTCCTCACACGTCGTGCATGACACATGGGCTTCCTTAAACCCTTCTCTTAAACCCTCCTTTGTGCTTTTTCCTTGCACGCCATTCCATAATCGGGAGAGGGTGTATCTCATTGTGTGAAAAGCCTCTGATCATGCATCAGTACCAAACAACATACTAAATAACACTAGTACACATGGTTGCTTCACTAGAGTAAATGGCCAAGAATTCTAATCATCCGAGTGGTCCATTAACTAAGCTTTTTGTTTGATGGGGTTTATTTCTCCATTTCCGCTTATTCTTCCCTTGTTTATAGTTAGATTTTCTTATTGAGTTGGAATATATGGGTCACAAATTTGAGGAATCTTGTACATGCCAACAATATTTCAAATCATAGATTTATCTCAAATCAAAAACTTTTTCTTTTCTTGTACCAAATGTTTTCGAGATCAAGATTGGAATTATTCTTCCCTTTATGGGAAAAATCTCATAAGTTAACTAAATGTTATATAAAATTCTTTTTGCTAAACAAGTTCACCAAATTTTACATCGTGGTTTGATCAAAAAAATTGATTGTGTCATGAAGATCTTGTAGGAGGGAGGAAGTGATATCCAAAAATGGGAACAAGAGTGTCATATGAGATATTCCATCTTGTGGCTAGAACATCCCTCAATGTTGTGATTTTTCTTAAATCTTGTTGTATGAAGTTTATAAATTTAGTATTGTATTCTTATTCTTGCCTAGATCCCATGTTTCTTTATTCGTATGGCATCTCAAATGCATGAGTACACATCAAACAACATTAAACAATATGATAAATTTTCCTTTTGATTAGCCCTATCAAATGACATGGTTGCATCTAATACTAGAGTGCTTTAAATGCCACAAGAATTATATTCAAACTCAATTTGAGTGGTCCATTTTTTTCTACCATGTGGCATGGGGTTTTTTCTACTAAGCAATTACGAATTTTGAAATAATTTTGAGATTTTTGGCCATTGTGGGTCATTACAATTTTTCTCTGAAATGACACGTTAGTACAATACAATACCTTGGAATAATCAAATTTTCCTCTATGTGAGAAAATTATTTGGGAAAAAATTTTTTTTCGAGGCTCGGTGCCTTCTTCTATAATCTCCTACAAAAATTAGCAAAAAGGCCTTTTTAGGAACTTTACAAAGAAAAAGTGGTTTTTCTTTGAGCCAATTGAAAAAATAGTTACCCTAAATTAATATTTTTCCACTAAATGTTGGAAGATTGGAATTTGTTCTTCCCTAAATTCGAGAGAAGCTATAAAATTGGCATCTAAAAGTCTTCATTATAAAATCTTCAAAATAAGACAATTTGTTATAACTTCATTGACCAATTCTTTTTGCCTATCAACTTTATCTCACCAAATTTTAAATGTATTGAGAGTTTTGATTTAAAATAATTGAAAATGTAAAATATAATGAAGATCTTGTACTCGGGAGGAAGGAAGTGATAGGGTTAGGTATTTGTATAATACAAGAGTGTCATATATAGATATTCCATCTGTGTTTAGAACTAAATTTTTAATGTTGTAGGGTTTTGGTTTGAATTTGTTTCAAGATCAACAACTTGGATAGGATGGCTCGATGTGGGAGCTCATTTGTGAAATGGGCAATGCAATGTCTAAATGAGCTCAGAGAACAACTCGACTCTTTTTTGCAGTAGATATGGCTCGGGACGTAGATGATTTTTCTTTTCCCGAGCTTGGCCCGAACCCTAATCATGGCAAGAATACATGAAGGGTGTAAAATACTTTTAGTGTATAATTTACAACACATATAACATGAAAATAGGCTCCATAACCTAACATGTTTCTCTCTCTATCTTCTCGTGCTCCCGATTCCATCCGCACTCTCTTGCTTCCTCCTTGGATTGAAATTATGTAGGCTCCTACTTTGATACCAAATGTTGTGAGAGAAATAGGGAGGGAGTTCATAGTATTCTATTAATCTTCAATAATAAGATTACATGACAAATGGAGGCTACCATACTTTTAGAATTTACACAACCATATACAAACAAACAAATTGGTTTTACAAGTACAACAATCCAACCAAATTACATACGCAAATAATAAAATAATAATATGGTTTTAATAATATAACCACATAACTAAATACTAATTACCTATGACAATTATGGTAACAATAAATGCGTTATTACAATGCATAATTTCTCTAACACTAAGGTTTTACTTAACAATTAAGGCTTACTTTAAAAATATAAATGAAATAATTTTAGAGCTATACTTAATCATCTAGATTTTACTTGTTTTGGTTTCAAGATTATTATATACTTTTTAATTTATTTAGTACACTAAAAATAGAAGTTCAAATTTAGTAATTTTTTAAATTTTAAAATAATTATAAGTTTTTGTCTATTTGATTTTTATTACTATTCGAATTAATTTTATTAGCTTGAAGTTTTTCATTAAACATTATCTTCATGTACTTGGATTAATTTAATATTTTTAATGATTTTAATTTTTAAATCGTATTTTTATCAAATGTTGTAAATGTAAGTTCCTTAGTTGACATGTATAAATAATGTGAAATCATATAGATATCATATGAGATTTTTATTAAAAATTCAAGATATGAGGAATTTAAAAGCAAATTGTACTCTTTTTTTTCTTTTTAGTAATTTGGAGGAAATCAGAGAGAGATATTCATAAACATCACATATGTTTGCACGGTCAATTTTTTTACTATAAAGTCAAAATTTCAAGAATTTTTAAAAAAATTGTTATAGTGAGTGGTAAGCTATGCTATTTTAAGCCATAGGTTTAGGGTTCAAGTTTTTTGAGTTTGGTTATAGTATTTGCAAATATACATGATATATAGGCTCTTCCAACAAATACCTAGTGGCTCGAGCTTTGAAGAATGAAGCTCTAACACAAGGCAAGTGCCGTGACCAACTTCATATGGAGCCGCCTACATTGAGCCTTCAACACATGTTGTGGGTAAATCATGGGATTTGTACCTACAACCTGGGCCACTTAAAATGGTGGTCAAGATCAAATGAACCAAAAATATTTAAGAACACACACTCATTAATATATACTTATCATTCACTTTACACTAATAAACTTATGCCTATCGGTCTTTCATAAACACCTCCAAAGTTGTTATTAGTTTTTAATATTATACGATATTACTATTTTGATGAAATTAAAGAATGTAATTAATATATTTTTAAATTTGGATCTTCCAAAATAGGAATAAATAAAAAAATTAAGCATGTGTGTTTATCAATCATTATGTCAATTATTGAACTATAGATACAACGTAAATAGTTATGACATGAAAATGATCTTGTAATTTTTATTTTTGAGAATAGGGTATGTCATCATGTCATGTACCATTGGTAACATAAATAACTAAATTACATTATATTTGGCATCAAAGCCATTTATAAAATACACTATATACATGGTAATGTTTAATTAATTATGTTGAAGGCATTTACAATGGGATTGAGGGTTACCTTGTCTCACATTAGTCGAGACTGGATAGCTCGGAGTTCGGTTTGTAGGGACATTTACACTACGATGTGATCTCATTCGTCCACATCACAAACCTCCAAAATGAGGAAACATAAATCAATTTTCTTGTCGTTGTTTTTGCATCCATAGTGTATCATGGTTGTTTTAACGCTTGAAGAACATAATACGTGATCTCAATTCTCTCATACATGGTGTGGGTGTCAAGAGGCACAATTTGACATTATTCCCGAGAAAGTATGTCAATATCAACATATCCATAACCAAAGGACTTATTCATCTACACGATTACTTGTAAGAATAATATCATTTATTTTCATTTGATGCCCATAAGAATTTTTCTAGGTGAGGATTTCAAAATTGTGTAAGAATTTTTGTACAACTAAGATGATTCACAACCATCTTCAGAAGAGAGGAAAGCATCATCTACTTTAAAGGGGGCAATCCAATTTTTAGCACTGTTAAGCTTGTGTTTTTAGTAAATAGTCTATTTCAAGTAGTTTTTAATGATATAGTATAGAATATCAAACCATAATGGTTGATTTACATAAATTGTAAACATGAAATGGGTGACTTCAAAGGTCGATGTTTTCATCTTTGGAATAATATTGATGGAGTTGGTGACAAGGAGAAGAGCCAATGTAAGTTTGGTGTTTGAGGGTGGGGAAAGATTGATGTAGACACCTAAAATTAGCATCATTAATCCCAGTGTTCACATCCACTAGCACCCCTTCATTATCACATCACTATCATATTATACATTAAATCATTTATCCTAAGTCTTATTTCTCCCCACCATATTTACTCCCCATAAATATCATTCTATAACTATAAAATCCTATTTTACCCCTTCTTAAAACACTCAAACCACATAGAATCACAAAAAAATAGAAAAAAATCAATAACTTCTCAACCATTTAACAACCTCCTTGACTAGCATAACCTCTTTCCAACACATATCCTTTGTCAAAACAAACAAAAACCTCGATTTGGGAAGCAATTTTAATCATTTTCCCACAAAACCCGGATCATCACGCAATTTTTCTAATCACCAACAATTCTACCTAGTTGTGAGAAATCCTATATAAACTAGCTATGGGCCTTCATTTCCGTTAACTAGGAAATTTCCTCATGTTGCTCACTCTTGGAGACCTTACGTAGCATATTCTCGTACCATAAGTCTCATTACAAAACCCGAGAGCATCGTAACAATACTCAAGACATCATCCATCCTTTCTTCTACCTTTGGAGGCCATTCAAATTAATTAAACTATCTTCTTACATCTACAATATCCATCTCTCAGTACTATCATATTCTCAATCTTATCTATCAATTTGTGTAAGGTAAGTTCCTTCCCTTTTGCATTACTATCTCGTTTATTCGTTATTTGCAATCATTAATCAATTTTATCTTGTAATTTGTATATTTCATAAAGCAATCACCAATGAATCCCTTAATCATTAGCGATCGACCCCAATCACTCGCAATTTACCTTAATCATTAGAAATCCTTATTTATCACACAATTTTCTCCTCGGTCTACTTTTCGGACATATCTCATCACCTATCACTACTCTACCTTTTCAAGTGCCTATGATACCCTATCAAGCTCCTTGATCCATCTACATCACTCTATTAACTATCTTAAATCCAACATATTTCTCACCTCACCTTTGTGAGTGCATATCTATCTATATCCTTACTCCTTTGAGCCATTTTTTGATTCCTAGACTCCCTTTGGATCAATTATCACCATCAGACCATCATATAGCCATGTATGCTTTGCATCGGTCCCTTTGTCTTCGCATTATTGGTTATATCATCTTTCTTATCATTTTATCTCATCATTATCAGATTGATTTCTTGAATTTGGATTGACATCCTTGCAAGGGAGTCCATTGACTTCTAGAGACTGGCCTTTGCCAGAAAATTCTCCATATATCTATCTAATCCTATATTTTTCTGGGTGTTTGTGCATTATAGGTGACCTATCCTAATGGAAGGAAGCATTTGTTCATCGAATTGGATCCTTGTACATTAAATCAACCATCAAACATTAGCATAAAGCATCGGGGTATAAGTAAATCCGTCATTTTTCGAGGTCGATCTATTTTTGTTATTTCACTTCACTAAGTTAAATTAGGAAAGAAAAATTCTATGAACATTTTGGCACACCGATGGGACCCTTGTCCCATTTCTTTCATTTCAATTTCTATCAAAATTCATGTTTATGTCTTTGTAGACACCAAATTTGGGTCTTACGATGCCCTTTACCCCGTATCTCATCCCGCAACCTAACCCTACCTCACCACCTAAAACCTTACACACCTAATGATTTATTAATTACCTTATAATTAATAAATCCACATCTCCAAACCCACCACCTCATCTCGCCACCTCACCATGACCTAGCCCTAACCCTAAACCAACCTAATTAAGACCTATGACTTGGTCCAGACCCACACCCATGACTCATCACCCCTCACCCACACCAAAATGAGCCTAATAATGACTTGACCAAGCCCACAACTGATCCCTCAGGAGAAAAGGAGGGAAAGATGGCTATTTTACTAAAAATAGCCACTTTGACCTAATCGACATTGGTTCTTACTGACCGTTGTCGGATTACACAACCACCATTGGTTCCCTATTAATGACCTCCCCCAACCAAAAAGAAATTATCCGAATTCATTTGGGTAGGACAAAGAGAAGTGAAACAAGTAGAAGAGGTTGCAAAGAAGAGCATCAAGTCAAGACTCGCAATCGAGCAAGCTGGATCACTGTCTACCCTCATTCAAGCATTGGAAAAGATTGAGGATAGCTTCATCAACTCACTTTCCAATACCGGATCATCCTAACTAAGCCTTCTTTGTCGCCACCACATTCCTTGGACCTGTATCTTCATCGGGAACCAGTAAGTATTATCTTGTAGTTCTTTGTTATCATTTTGCTTTAATTCATATCAAATGGGAACTCACCACCTTCGAAAGGAAGTCTAATATTTCGGGCCTAAGGTAGTTCCTCTACCTATTGCTAACTAAGATCTCGGTGGTCTTGTATTCTTACTTACAGGTGGTCCTTCCTGATAAAAAGGACTTCTTCAAAATCAATCTAATCTCTCTACGGTATGCGCACACATTCCCAACATTCATCAGGTATTCCTCCTAGCCTTAACCCTTATCTGTTTCTCAAGAGAATGAAAGGACAGAGCAACTCTATTCTAGAAAGAAATTATGTGCGAAACATTTTTTGGCACACCCGGTGGGACCCATTTCAGGTTTCTTTCTTTCTTGATTGCTTTACATATAGGGAGCATACTTTTGTTTCTTTCTTCTAAATATTCACAAAATATTTTGTCATTTTCGTAAAAGAATTTTTCCTTCTTTAGAATCTTTGTATTAGTGAAATTCATCTTCTTTGCTTCATCGTATATCATTTTCGATTTGGGTTTAAAACACGTACATCAAATTCTTGCTTGCTATTTTTAATTCTAGTGAACTTAGATTAAGTAACAAGTCGTACATGTGGGGGTGATATCCACGGTATTGACAAGAAATTAATCTTACTCTCACTGCACAACACATACCAAATCACATCATAATCAACACAACAGCTCAAACATCCCCCCTTTCCACGGTATTCCTCCACCCGATTGAGGTAGCCTTATGAGCCAAAACAAACTTGACATCTCCCTTAGGTCTCTTGTTTAGGATTGACATCATCTGACATCTAAGGCATAAGCCCAAAGTGATTAAAACTAATCCTAGGGTTAGTCTATTGATTTGCTTGTGCATCTTGCTTGTTTTTAGTTCTATTTCTCTGTCATACACTGTTTCAGTGATCACTTCAAGACAGTTTGGTAGGTATATTAAGCATTGTTATCCCCAAACCAGCAGCTTCTTACATCCTCTCTTTGCTTTCACAGTGACCGACACCGGTCCCATACTACCGACATCGGTTAATTGACTGACGTTGGTTACATTCTGACCGACATCGGTTATCTGACCGATATCGGTTACTGTGTTTAACAGTTCTTGACACACCAACAACCTATCAATTCCAACATTTTGTTGCTATTTTCATTCCGGATTGATTAAATCCCTGTTGTGTCCTCTTTTCCATGGTTGTTATCACCCGGAAACAAGCAACAACCATGGTTTCACATGCCTGTTCCATGCCTTTTCCTGAGTCACCCCCTTCACATCCTATGGGGAATCCTACGGATACCAGAAATTTTCCCAAGATCCCTATAGGAGATAAGGAATTTGCCAAATTTTTGGATGCTAATCCTAGTGCCGTACAATATTATTTGTCTCATACCCCTGACCATGCACCCGACGGTCAACTCCTCATTGGTATGCCTATTAGTATCACCGCTCACTTAGCCCCTTCCCCACCTAATAACTCCGCCTTACCATCTTCATCCTTAGCCCCGTCTCCCAGCTCAGTAGCTTCGGTGGTTCATACTGCACCGATTGGTTTTCCTCTAGTTAATCTGGGACCCCACATATCACTACCGTCCACTGCCCCTACCTCATCTCTCTCGTAGGTTGCCTCTTTCATCACTTGCTCTCTACCACCTATACACACGAGCTTTCCCTCACAAGTTCCGCCCACCTTTTCATTTCCAAAAATTCATCCAGTGGCCTCAACCTCTTATATAGGACACCCTAAGCCTTACTATCGCCACCACATTCCTTGGACTATATCTTCATCGGGAACCAGTAAGTATTATCTTGTAGTTCTTTGTTATCATTTTGCTTTGATTCATATTAAATGGGAATCGACCACCTTTGAAAGGAAGTCTAATATTTCTTGGGCTTAAGGAAATTCCCTCACCTATTGTCTAACTAAGATCCGGTGGTCTTGTATTCTTACTTACAGGTAGTCCTTCCTGGATAAAAAGGAGTTCTTCACAATCGATCGATCTCTCTACGGTACATGCGCGTGAGACCTTCCCAACATTCAACGAATGTATTCCTCCTAGCCCTAACCCTTATCTATTTCTCAAGAGAATGAAAGGATAGAAGCAACTCTATTCCGGAAAGAAATTGCGTGTGAAATAGTCTTTCGCTCTATAATCGTTAGAAATCCAATCAAATCACTGCGATTTTTGCTAATCACCGATGATCTCTCGTGAATACTTCGATTACTCGGTTAGTTAGCTTCTAACATCATTTTATTTTTATATTTTCTTTTTTCTCGCTAAACCTTTTACAAGTTTCTAATCTAGGGATTTTTCTTATTGCATTATTTCATTGCTAAAAAATTAAAAATTAAAAATTAAAATGGAAGTGTTCTGTAAGGTAGTCCTCTTCTTTTCTTTTCATTTTCAAGCATTGCATTTTTTTTTCTTTCCTCATCAAAATCAATCATTCTTTTGGGCTAAAAAGAACCTTTCATCCTGCTTGATCACATAGTTTAATTAAGAGGTTAATATATTACATCCACTTAATCTCCCTCACACATAACCAAATCACATAAAACACAAATTTGCATCAAAACATTCCTACATAGGTGGACCTACTTGGATTTTATCACCAAGAGGAGAAGCCGGCTTGGTGTTCTGATTGAGTATAAATAAGTGGTTATTAGTATATTAGATAAGCACCCAAATACATTATCATTACGGGACCATGAAGTGAGGGGGTAGGCCCCAATACTAGGCCCCGTATCAGCACCAACATGCATTTGGGCCCACGTATCTTTTAGTATATTGAGGACTCTAGCCTTAAAAAACCTAAACCAAGCCTTATAATAACCATATCATTAGGTTCCCTATGATCCTCTTACCCCACATAAAAATTATAATTAAGATAATAAAAATTATTTTGCTTAACTTTTTGTTACATTTATAGCTCTCTTAGGGCTTTGTTATATCATTGTCAAGTTAACTATCATTTAATATGGATCAACCCTCCACATCAACATATTATTTTACCCCCTATACCTTATTTTTACAATCATCTTCGGTCACCTCATCCATGCTTCTACATATTTTCATCCCACTCAATTTCAAAATGTCCCCTACATAGGACCTAATATTTATAAATATCATCAACTTATCATGTATGAATCAACTTAATTTAGCCATGACATCTTCCTAGAGCCATCCAAGCCACCTTTAGTTCCCTATGGAACCTCTACCTTTCAAAATCCTACAATCCTAAAAAACCCCATCTGAAAACCTTACAACTATTCTTTATGCCCGACTATTTCCAAACTATTTCTTTTAAGCCCATGTCAAGTGTATCCCATCAATCAATCCTTACCGCATCCCCTCCTTCATCACAATATCATCAGAATATTAACATCCCCCATCTTTTATCCAATCAACCTATCTCAACTTCAATACCTCTCTCAATACCTCAAACATCCCAAACCTATACACACATACCTACTCAGGCCTAATCAACCCCTCTCATCCAACAACAACATATCCAACATCCCTACATGTCTCCCCACATCCCTTTATCACAACCTACTTTGTAATTGGTACCTCCTAAGGATACTCCTCATCAAACCCCACATCAAGACCATCCACAATAGAACCCTCATACTCTCCACTATCATCAATAAAATCAACCACATTCTCACCACACTCCCTCACACCTAATCCTACAAATGATCCCATGCAAGATCTATTAATATTAGAAAATTTGTAAGCCACTACCAAGGGACCCAAACACGTCCTCACTTATGATCAAGTTTTTAATGAACCCATCCATCCATTAGTACCATATAAGCCTTATCCTCCGCATTGGGAATTTCTTGAATTTACCATGTTCCATGGCTAGGAGGATCCTCAACAACACATACTAGCCTTTAGACACTCATGTTATCTCATCATTCATGATCAAGATATCATGCTTAGAACCTTTCCTATGTCACTGGTAGGACTTGCCTTGGATTGGTACAACTCCCTCCTCCTGAAACTCTTTATTCTCTTTCACATAGCTAGCCCTGTTATTTCTCAAGCACTTCGCAATCAACATTACTTGCAAAATCACCATATCTGACCTCTCTACTATTAAACAATCTAAAAATGAACCCATTGTTGACTTCATCACTAGATGGAAAAGCATTATCAATCAATTTACCTTCTCACTGCCTCAATCAGAACTGATTGAGTTGTTTTCTTGATCATGTTCCCATCACATTTCATCTACCCTCTAGATCCACACATTCCATACTTTTGACAAATCCTTCACCATGGCAAAAATTTAGAAATCCAAGCCCTTGAAGAAGGCCATCTCAATCCTCAATCTACACATGTCCCATCTGATTCTCCTAGGTATTCCTATGAACTAGATGAAACTACCACACATGATGTCATTACTTTTCTTCCTGATCCAACACCCTCGATAGATTCAGTCCATATAGATACTACACATCCTTCGAGTCACATCATCAACACTATTACATATGATCTTCCCCATGAGGAGAACATTTCATCACCGATGCTTCCCCTGAAGACTTATAATCCTGGATATCCTTTTTAGTAATCCTCATGCATCAACATCACCTTCGAATACTATACAATTACCTACTACCTCCTTGCAACCTTTAGACTCCACCTCGAGACCATTATAAAGGGTGAACCTATAATAAAATAACTCGATGTACAATCATCCTTCAAACCAATCGAATACATGGGTAGCGCACATGAAAGTGGGCCATCTCAATCATGTCTAGAAATAACACCTACCTCATCTAAATCAGACCTAATCCTTTCCCGACTCCTCTCTTACCATCTAGTTTAAAACCTCTTCCAAAATCAAACACTATACAATCGAATCCCATCACATCCATGACCTCACCATTTTCCTCTAACATAAGACCCTCCCATATATCTAATGAAAACACTATGACATTTTCGGCCTCATCCTCATCATATTTTGTAAGATCACCTCCTTTACCTAAAGTTGACATTACAAAATCAAAACACGCGTCATCTAGAGTCTCATCCTCACCATTTATTCTAGGACCCCATCCTTTATCAAAATCCAACTCCATCACATCTACAGATCCACCTCATCATCTATTTTGGGACCCCATCCTTTATCACAATCTAAATCCATCACATCTATAGCTCCACCCTCATCATCTATTTTAGGACCCCATCCTTTATCTCAATGCCATATGACATAGACAAACCCTATCTCATATATAAATTGTTCCCCTCATCTATTTTTGGACCTCATATCTCATCAAATTTTATTAATCCTACATCTTATTCCATCCTTAGATCACATCCTCTTTCTTATCAACCTCATAATGCCCCTATGATGTTCCAACACCATACGAAATCCACACATCCACCCATATCCAAAAATAAGACACATCCTACTAAGTATTCTCATAAATCAAAATCAAAATTTATTAATCCTAAACCCCCAAAAGGGACTTACATTGACATCCTCAAGAGGATCATGCATGCTTCTCTCATCATGTTACCACTAATAAAAACACCCAATCCACCTACTTGGAAACCCGCTTGGTACGATCAAAATAAAAATTGTGCCTATCATCGAAGACCAAGTTATAACATGGAGAGTTGTAAAGCACTTAAATCCATAATACAAAAACTATTTCTTGTCAATGATCTTCTCCTAGAAGAGGCATCCCAAGCTATCATCGATATTTTCTACACCTCCACCCTCATCAATGTTCTTACTAAAATCTATAAGACAAGGGGTCATCCTCAATCTCATGTTATCAAACCTTTACCTGAAATTTCTTCAACACCTTCCATTAAAGGTCTCTCAATCTCATCAAAATCTACACCTAAGTCACTAACAAATTCCTCACCAAAATTTGTAGGACAAGGGTGTCATCTTTAATCATATCTCAAAAATATTTTGCATACATCTTCTCATCACCCTCCTTTGAAGGTACCTCATTTCAAATCAGTATAGTTCATCCACCTATTCAAAATCAGAAATCATCATACACGAAGAAAAGGTAAAATTAAAGCTTCATCATGTATCCTCCTCATCAATCATCCTCTCATGCCTCATCCAAAGTTTTAATGAATCCTTTTTTCAAAGTCTCCACATCTTCCTTTATTTACCATATACTCAATTAGTAAACATCAATTTTTTCATCATCTTAAGCTCAAAGATATTACTCTTCTCAAAGTGTATGTTATCTCTAACCATATTGTCACACTCCGTGGTCTCCTCTCATCCGAGAATTTGAAAGTCTTACCTTACACACCTCCCCTAGTGAATATTCACCTACCCTATCCTCTCAATCCAATCCATACCATCTTAAATATTGAGAGGAGTAAATGTGGAAAGCTTCCCCTAACTGGATCAGTCCATATATCATGGGTCAAGAGCTTATCATCTAGCCTCCCTTAATGGTACACCTAAAAAGGAACCTTTGAATGCCTTACACTTGTGTCCTTTCTATTGTTAACACTTTTACCATCATGGAAATAGTCACATCAAATATATTATTACACCACTATCAACGAGTCATTTTCATATCATAATGATTTGAAAGTATGTGATTTCCGTCACCATGTCATCAAGAACCTTAAAGATGAACACCACAACTCTGTTCATTATATATTTCACTTGGAAAATCTCCCCCTCCACGGGAACCCCGTAATCATTACATCCATCTACTTTATGTACCATTCAAAGACATGTCACATATGGTTCATGTACCCATTTCTTATCCTCCTTAAAACAATCTATTAGGGTTTCATCCTCACTTAAAAGATAGTAAAAATATCTATAGATGTGACTTATAAAAAATAATAGATTGATTCCTTGAAGGAAAAATATTCAAAAGAATCAAAATCATATTATCAAAAATAAAAATCAACTGATCCCTTGAAGGAAAGCTACTTGTTTAAAATCATAGAATGATCCCTTCAAGAAAGACTATATATAAAAAGTAAGATAAAAATCAAAATTGTAGACCACTCCCTCAAAGGATGGCTACCCATGTAAAAAGGCTTCCGCATTGATCAACCTTCAAAAAGTCAAAGTGTCAAAATCATCCTAGGAAAGCTTCCCGCATCGATCAACTTTCCCATCAAAACAAACTTCCCACATCGATTAGTTTGTGTCAAAAATAAAATGTATAGCGGGGCATCTCTCTATGAAATTGTTGAAAGGAGAACCTTAATCCCCTACATGACCTACATATGTTAACCCTTTAACATTCTAGGAAGGGACATCTTATCACTTCATCTCTATATCCAAGGTCCTATGTGTGACTACCCATTATTATTTATGTGTTAACATTTTCATAAGGCTAAGAGTGCAAGTGCCTTCTCCCTATCTATCCCCATCACATATGCATAAAATCCAAGATAAAGCAATCATTACGCATTTTATTCTTAACCATGGTTAATACACATTTTGGAAAACATTAAAATCACCTTATCAATATCAAATAACACATCATATCTAAAATAGACCTTTAACAACTATAAACCTTGCCACATCAACATCTATCAATATATCTATCATCATATCAACATCTATCAATATCCACACAATCTTGATAACATCATAGTATCGCACCGTTGTGTTACTTCCTAATCACTTTGTCAAGACACCCATCTAATCCTTATAATATCACCTTTGTGGAAACATAAAATTATGGTCCTTTGACCTCATCAAATCTTCATTTCATCCCTCATCTCCATTAAGTCATATGTCTATAGGAATCGAACCCTTTTAATTTCCCTATCACTTGACTTCCCGGCCTCATAAGCCCACCTTTGTGGAAACATCAATTTTGGTCCTTTTACCTCATCAAAACATCCTTTTTATTTCCCCTTATTGTCATTAAGTCATACATCTATAAGACACAAACCCTTTGGCTCCCCTATCGCTAGATCTTATGGAAACACCCATCTTGTTTCTATACCTCATCTTGGCGCATCATCTCTCATCTTTCCATCCTTTCATATTTCCATCCATCTCTTTCAAACTCATGATCAATTCCCTTTTAGGTCATAAATCCCTAGTTTGAGGGGGATAAACTCATCATATAATGTATTATCATTCATCTATCATATCCCATTTTTGTCTCACGGTTTTTCTAAAACCACTCAAAAAAGGAAAAATATAGACACCTAAAATTAGCATCGCTAATCCCCATGTCCGCATCCACTAGCACCCTCTTCATTATCACATCACTATCATATTATACATTAAATCCTTTATCCTAAGTCTTATTTCTCCCCACCATATTTACTCCCGTAAATATCATTCTATAGCTATAAAATCCTATTTTACCCCTTGTTAAACAACTTAAACCACTTAGAAACCAAAATCAAATAAAAAATAAAATCAATAACTTATTAACCATTTAATAACCTCCATGACCAACATAACCTCTTTCCAACACATCCTTCATCAAAAAAAACAAAAACATAAATTTAGTAAGTGGTTTTAACCATTTTCTGTAAAACCGGATCACGATTTTGCTAATTCTTTGGCGATTCTACCGGTTATGAGCAATCCTATATAAATGAGCTATGTGCCTTCATTTCTAGTTAGCTAGGAAATTTCCTCATACTGCTCACTCTTAGAGACCTTATGTTACATCTTCTCTATACCATATCTCTGTTACAATTCATCGAGAACATCATAGTGATACTCAAGACATCAACCATCCTTTCTTCTACCTTTATAGGCCATTCGAATCAATTCAACAATCTTCTTGCATCTATAATCTCCATCTCTCAAGTAATATCATATTCTCAATCTTATCTATCAACTTGTGCAAGGTAAGTACCTTCCTTTTACATTACTATCCTATTTATAAATTATTTACAAGCATTAATCAATTTTATCTTATAACTGTATATTTCACAACAATCATCGGTGATTCCCTTAATCTCCGGTGATGGCCCTAATCACCCATGATTCAAATTAATCATCAGAGATCCCTATCTATCACATTATCTAACCCTTAAGAATTCTTTTTAGACATCCAAATCTCATCACCTATCACTAATCTTCCTTTCTTTGGTGCTTTCTAGACCTTATCAAGCTCCCTTGATCCATCTACATCACTCTACCAACTATCTTAAATCTAACATATTGTCACCTCACCTTTTGAGTGCATATCTATCTATATCCTTGCTCCTTTGAGCCATTTTTTGATTCCTAGACTCCCTTTGGATCAGATATCACCATTAGACTATCATATAGCCATGGAATGCATTAGTCCCTTTGCCCTTGCTTTATTGTTTGTATTTCTATCTTATCATTTTATCTCATCATTATTAAATTGATTTCTTAAATGGATTGACATCCTTTCAAGGAAGTCCATTGAATTATAGGGACTAGATTTTCTAGGAAATCTTCCATATATCTATCTAATCCTATCTCTTTATGAGTGTCTGTGCATTGCGAGTAACCTATCCCACTATTGGAAGAAAGTTGTTGTGCACCCACTTGGATCCTTGTACATTGAATAAATCATCAAAAATCAACATCAATCATTACAAGTATCGATAAACCCTGACATCTTTCAAGGTTGGTCTATTTTTGTTATTTCAATTGATTAAGTTAAATTAGGAAAGCAAAAAAATCTCTAAACAATTAAACTTGCATCAATGGATAGAAAATGGTACCAAAATTCAATAGTTTTGTTACACTAGTCAATCCATCTCTTAGGTAGAACATAAGTGAAATAACTAGGGACAAAATGTTAAATTTATTAAATATATTCCTGATTTGTACAAAATAAATAATAAAGGAAAATGTTGGATGGTTAATATTAAACAAGGTCATTTAGATCAGTATGCGGGTATCAAAAGTATGTGATGTATCTTTCCACATTTGAGAAGGATTTTTCCTTGTCTCCTCTCTTTCTTTCTATTTCTCATGTGTTTATGTGATCTCTAAAAATGAACATAAATGGATATATATTTGAGTTAATATTATGTATGGCACACATTTTGTGATTACCACAATATTGAAATATATGTACAACAATCAAAACAATACTATAACATAATTATCATTAGCTTAACATTGAGCTACGAGATGATTATTGATGATGGGTGCTTTGAGAGTATTTAGAGTTCCAATGCTCGTTTGTTTTAGGTGTGATAGAAACATATACCCATTTGAGCCATCTAAACCCTTCTCTTATTTTCCTTTTATAGAATCTACTATGGATATTGTTTTTGAGTATAATATTTTCTTTGCATGTATACAAATTATGTGGAGATATCAACTTTAGGGTTTATTTAAGTGAATACCAATCATGGAAGTAATTATGAGTATGAGTAAAATTTTATTCTTAATATTTTTAGACTTGTTGGGCTTGTGAAATCATGACTAAGTATCAAATTTACATATTATAGTGGTGCAAAATAATGAGGTGTGCAAGTAGGCGTGAGAGGGTGACAAAATTTTGCCCCGAGGTTTCGCACCCATGGAGATGAAGTTCAAGACTTATCCGTTTTGCTTGGATCAGACTAAAAATAGGATGGAGTGTAGAGAATGCATTGGATCAAGGTAAAAGACTTTGAGGCTAAGAAAAGGATATTTTGGGAACAAGTAGAAGATCTAGATACATGCAGAGTTAGAGATAATAATAGGATTAGATCATGGTTTAAATATAGAGATAATCTATTATTAGTGAAGCTTACATTCTTCGTAGTTATCTTTGTAGTGGTGCATGGATAATTTGATCATGCAACCTATTATGAGAGTGCATGGACGGTGAAGGGAAAGTCCTCACCCCTATATATATGTATTGATTTACATAGTTTATAGAGTTTTGAGTTTTGGTGACCATGTCTTACAAAGTTATGTTGCCTTACAGTTCCAAGTGTGTATTACTCTCAAGTAACTAGTGTGATCAACTATTTTTTTGTGATGAATCAATATAGCAGATCATTGTGGATGGATATTAGTTGTTGACATATATGTTTATGGTACTTATTAGGTAAATCTGATATTAATTTGTATATGATCGCTATGCTTTCTTATTATGTGTGTTTCTAATTGAGCTCATGGATCTGATTATTATGATGGAATATATGCTTTGATCATGGTTATTATGAACATACATGTTAACATCTTGATAAGACAATACCAGAGAGGAACTGGTAGATTTACATGCTTCGGGTGAGCATTCAGATCTATCTGGATGAAGTGCTAGCATGCCTAGGAAATTGAGTGGGAAAATAAAGACTACATTTTGGTTCCATTGCTGAGACCTCTTTTCAAACTATTTTCCATGATGTTGCATGATGATGGCATATTGATTGACTCTTGTGGCCATTGAATATTGGGTAATCAATGGACAAGATTAGTTTACGCAAAGATATGGTTCTAGACCTGATTTCAATGCACGCAAGTGGGTGGAAGATAATATATATCATAAAATCTATGAAATGTTCTTTTTTTGCTTTCCAATAGAGTTGTATGAGTGGTTGTCAGCATATGCATCAAAGAAAGTTGGAGTTACAAACCAAGAGTTTAGATGTAGGAAGAGTACTAGGATTTTTTTATGTAGATGAACCTTGGATGCATGTTCTAGATCATTGGTGGGATGGTGTTGTGTATAGTTATACTTTAGAGTATGTTGTGTCTACGTATTATTTTCTAGAAGTTACTGAGTTTGAATTTTTTACAAGCCTAGAGGATCTTACATCCACTCTATTCCTTTGGAAATTAAGATATTGATGGTGATGCTGAGTTTAGAGCACCTAGCTATGGCTAGCTAAACATACCACCACATGTAGGGGAATGAACAGGTGTGGTGAAAGATGATGGACCTTGTGGTAGAAAGGAAAAGAGAAGAAATGAAGCTTAACTACAATGAAGCATGGGAGAGGGAATTGGTGAAGCAACATGATATTGAGGATTCTATGGAGTTGCGAGAGGATGATTTCTCAAGAAATATTTACGCTCATGTGGAATACATGGGGCCAAAGCATCATGATCTCCCCCACTTAGGCAAGTGCAATAGAGAATCCCCTTTGACTTCTAATGAGAGCATGTCGAGGAGGAAAGATTGAGGAGCATAGGCACACATATGATCCCACGTAGTGATCTACTAACCAAATTACTCCCCTAGTTATTTGGACACCTTACATTCAACATCCGGCTCTCGAGGTTCTACACTATAGGTTGTGTACACTCCAACTATATACTTAGCACATCTCCTGACTACGATTACTCACACACCTTGTGCACTCCACTTTTGCACCTTCCTTCCTTCCATTTTTCCTTTTCCTCTTTGTTTCATTTTTACATCGCACGCACCCTCGTGTATTCACCTTCCTCTTAGCATTTCATGCACCCTACGTGCACACCCCGAACTTGCTTTAAAATTAACTAATTCCTTGGCACTCTTGCGCCCCTTGCACATTACTTTGTAATAATTATGCCTCAACCATACGTTCCTTAGGTATTTATTCCATTTCCTCCCGCACGCATCACTTTTGCACGCACCCTTCCTCTATTTTCTCTTATGCCTCATTTTTCTCGTGCACATCCTTTGTGCCTTCTTCTACACCCTTCTATGCAATGTCATCAAATGTTAGACTTTGAGTGTGCTACATGCAACCAATAAAAACACGTCAATGGGGTGCCAAATCCTTGCAACAAAATAGTGGATGAAACATGGGAAAAATAAAAGAATAAATCAACAGTTGGCCATTTCTTCATCCAATCCACACGTACCATGTGTCTTGTATGCCAAGTTAGCACTGCAGATCTTCTGACAGTCATAAATTTTCTCCAATTCTCGATCCTTACACGCTCATAATTTTCAGAAATCTACTTGGCGTGGGCTATATTATAGGCCATTCAAATTCAAATTTCAGTGGGATTTATTAGGTGAGGATCTAGAAAATGTCTTTCACACCATTAATATGTGATCTGATTGCTTCAACCACCTAGATTTGATCCAATCTTCCTTCCTTCCTTCTCCAACATGCAAAAAAAAATGGAGAAGCGCACTTAATAGATTGCGAGATGGATTTGTAGGAATAGATGGCTAGTGGTTGAGATTTCAAGTTGGATTTCCATCCTTATCTTCTACTCTTATCTTTGATTCATCTATAAATGTAAGATCTTAGCTCATTAAAAATGTTAGAAATTTTATATCCTTTAAAGTGTTTGATGAGGATTCATTATCTCGCATTCAAAGTCATAGACTCTCTTGATCTAGTTCATGCATGTGAATATAAGAATTCAGACACCATTTTAATTGATTCGTGCATACTGGAAGTAATAGTAACATTGTTTTGTGGCTATCTTCAACCTTAACATGTTTTATTTATTATTTCTTTCTGTTGTTTACATTACATGTTTTCTGTGTTCATTTAAGTTCATGCTCCATTTTTGGTTTTGTTTCATGGAATCAATGGTGTAAATGTGTTTTGGTTTTTGCTTCACGTGCCTAGCCTTCCCTCATGATTTCTCCTTCATTTTCACTCAGAATAGATAATGTTCATCCCTCTTTTTCTCTTGATATCACCTCCCTTAGTTTAGTTTTCTTTTCTGTTATCCTTCTATCCCTGGTCCCTTGGCATTTTTAGCTTAGTTTTTCCATTTCAACAAGAGGAGTAGTAGTAGAATTAGAAATAGGTAGAGGAACTAGCCTTCTCTAGAGATCCATCTCAAGCATGCAAGGTCCCACAACTTGGAGATGGTTTCATTGTTGTATGAAAAAAATCAATTCCTCATATCTAAAACACAAGTGCATGTTTGACAACCACCGCTTTTGGCATGCCTGGTGGTGGGAGAGGTTATGAAAGCTTAGATTTCAACATTTCTAAGTTTGGTGTGTCACTTAGCAATTTATAGAATTTGGAGGCTCATTTCAAACACATATAGATTTTATGAGAAGAGTGCACATGAGACAAAGTGCTACAACCGAAGGATCCTTTGAATATCTCTAGCTTTCACCAAGAAGCACATGCAACTGAAATTCCATGCACACATCTCCATGTCCATCGTGCCGCATGGACTCTACTCCTCCTCATAAAAAATTTATGTGCCCTACCATGGCACTTCAACCTCCTCCTCCTCTCGAGGAACTTTTCCAACTTCACTGGTGGAAGCCCACTCAATCTCAATGCACAACATGATATGCCAATAGTCATGCTCAAGATCATTCCATACTTCATGGGAGAAAATCAAGTCACCCCTATTGAATATTCAAGATGTAACAAATGTGTGCTCTGTCTATCTGATCACACATGATGATGTAGCAAGTCAGGCTCCGCAACCTCATTCAAAGGTAAAATACTCTAATGGTATTTGTGGATTGAACCTCGTATCTATTACCACCTGGGATGAGCTTGAAATAGATCTATGTAACTAATTTGAAGATAAATCAAATCATCTATCATTGGTGGAACAACTCACTACAACAAAGAGGGCACCTAATGAGAAAATTATTGATTTCAACATCGATTCTAGAAGATCTAGGACAAAATTCCTCAAATGGTAAGGCCTACAACCTAACATACTTTCTTGTACTATTTAATGGATTTGAATAGTGATATCTAAGTCATGATTCAATCCATGGGAGGAAGAACCTTACCTATTTCTTACAACATTGCCATAAGGGAAATGAATAGTCTCATGTAGGTGATTAAGTTTGTAGTCTTGTTTACCTCTATCCTCTAATATTTCTCTTAACCCCAAGTGCGCCGGCCTATCACCCAAGTGTTGGGCACTCACCCAAGGTGCGCGTGGGTGCCGAGCCCCTCCTTTATGTGAGCCTTGTGAGAATGTTCCACCATTAATGGAGGAAAGGTTTATAGAGAAAGAACACATGCATTTAATCTAATATAGATGTAGTGAATCTAGTTCTAAGCATAAATGCTCCATAAGATAAACATAAACATCACAAAAACATAATGGAAATAGATCTGAACCATGAATAACATGAAGCACACTAGGTTTATTTTATAAACACAAATATACAAAACAGAGCTCCATATATTGATTAAATCCATTTACAGTAGCCATATTACATCAAACGAGGTCATCTCAGACCATATACATCATGAAATAACATTCCAACCCTACAAAACTACTTTGAATAGAGATCCTAGCTACGCTTTCCCATTACAGCCCTTATTTAGACCTAAGTGCATACATATATGCCTAGTAACAACATTCTTACAACACTTCATTACCTCTCTAACTCTAACTTTATCAAAGAATAATGAACTATAATAATGACATCTTCCAATACTATAATCTGCAGCATCTCTTGCAGCCCTTCATTACCTCTTCACTCTTCTTTATTTCAGACCCGCAGCACTCTATAAATATAAACCTGGATTCACCACTATAGTTTCTCCCATGAGCAGATCGTGTTCCAAGTGGAAGTGTGGTCCTTCATGATCGATCAAGTGCTTATGCCAGCTTGCAAAGGCTTTCAAGAATCTATAATGATCCTCCGGGAATATTTTGTATGTGGAATATTCTTTTCTTGACCTTCAAGGCTCCAGGATGGCACCTTATCCATTTTTCATGCCTACACGGGTCTTCATGTGTTTATCCTATGACACCACCTTTGAAATGGAGCTAAGTCCCCAAACCCTCTTCTACTTCTATGTGGTAACCTCTTCTCCCGCACACCTTTCCTTGAGTACCTTCCTACCCTCTTTTATTGTGCATGTGCACTACTTTTGCCTTAGGAATTAGTCAATTTAGGGCCCAACATTACCCCACACTACACATGTTATCCGTCCCTGGAAACACTATGCTCTTTCACCAAATAATAAAGAATAGGAGAAATGAAATAATCTACAATTGAATAAAGAAATGGAAGAATAGAGGGATCCTACTTCATTGTATGAAGAGTAAAAGTCTTTTTCATGGATGCTTCAATTTTATCCCAAACATCTACCTCACCCTATGCATGTTGAAGTAAATCACCCACCAATGTGCTAACCTTGTCAAAACTTAGTTCATATCCCTTAGCCTTCAACGTATCTATAATGTTTTCCATCTACTTGCTAAGGTCACCTAGCGTATCCATCTTGTGACTGAATTGGGGGTACAATTCCTGTAGTTTATTTTTAATTGAAACCCTCAAGGTTTTGATCACCTTTGACTTCTTCTCGACCTCTGCAAATATTTTATCTCACTTCACCCTATTTCCCTTGTTTTTCTCTTAAAACTCCTTTAGATCCACCTCATGGGTAGTAACCAATATGCTTGCTACTCTATCTCTATCACCATAGTTGTCATATAAAAACTCTGTCCATTTATGATGTATTCATATATGAGGCAAGGAGCTCGTGAGTACCAATTTATTGTCTCCTAATCTTAAACTTTTCTTCTTCCTTCTGGCATGCCATCACCTCTTCTACTAACTCCAATGCAAGTGGTTGCCTCTTCATGGTGAGTATGTGCATCAAGTATTTCAAGCAAAGGCATGGTCAACTTGTACTTCTACTCATGAGCATCCAGTCTAGGTGCTTTAAGATAATGGCATTAGAAATAACTTCTAAATTTTTAGACTTCGCACACCTTTTCCTTTTCATCCCTCAGCTCACACCTTAATTGTGTATTGATTAATTCCTTATTTTTTATCTCCATATCCCTCTCGATGATCTCCTCATTATTTTTCACAAGATCATCCTCCAAAAATCTTATTATATCATTTCTATTGAAAATCCTTGCTTCCACCTCCATTAACACCTTGTTGAGTGCATTGCAAAATTTCTCATCCAAAAGCTACTGGGCATTCACAAGAGGGTTTAATCCCTTGGCATTTAACATCTTCACCAATGCATCACTATTAACCTCAAACTTTGGCCTCATCAATGTGGGAATCAAAAGCCCAGGATAACATTTTCCTTATGCGTGGGTACACACCTCTTCATTAAAAGAAGACCAAGCAAGGAGTTGGCCTTTGGGCACTATGATTTTGAAATGCATGCACAATACCTTGTTTGGATAATTAATGTAATCCATATCATGTTCTTGCACCACTACTATGCCCTTCCCACCTATGTGCGTTGCTTTCGGGAATTTAAATGCTAAGCTAGAGTCTCTACCCATGCTCCCATACTTCTTTTCCATGCTCATGCTCTCCTCTATTTCTTTTAGCACTTTTTCGATGTTGCACTCTACCTCGTGCTCTACTAACTATTGTATAATACCCACTACCTCCTTCTCTATTGTGTCATCTATCTATTCTCTGGTCGGGGTCGGGTCTTTTGAGCATGCATGTCTACTTCCTCACTTCCTCCTTTGTTATGGGTGCCCTCCCCATCCCCATTATTCTCTTCATCTCTTTCTTCATCAAACTCATGTATATTGTGAACAAGAGGACTCTTACCTTCATCGTGCTCTTCATCCTCTTCCTTAGAGTCATCACCCTTCATGCTCTTTGTCTCCTCAGAGTCTAAACCTTGTGCCACTTTCTACTTCTTCTCCGAAGACTCCTCTAACATAGGGGAATCTTATTTTTCTAGTAACTCTTCCTCTCTAGTGACTCCTTCACCATAGAATTCTTCCTACAGGTGTAAGTGCTCGTGCCTGTGCTTTGGATTCTTGTGCCCCCATAGTTTGAATCGTATGCATGCTTGGCACCATTTCTCCGAGTCTCCTCTTGTTCCCTCTTTTTATTACCACTTTCTTCCTCTTGGTGGGGTCTTTTAGGATAGATACATCATCCTCAACATAAGTTCCCTTTTCAAATTTGGGCCTTAGACATACATACACCCTTGTTTCCATTCTCCTTACAATATGAAATGTCATCGGTTTCAACATATGTACGTCATAAGAGACATACTTCTCGACATAAGCACACTTCTTGGGATACACCAAAATTTGGCATAGCTCGTGGTAATCCTGATCTACTACACTTAGATCAAATCTAAGTTTATTTTCCTCCTTAAACCGATTGACTGCACTTTGAAATTATTATGCTGTGAAAGAGAAGGGAAACTTACACCAAGGGCTCTTGGTGCCATCAATCAAAGTAAACTTGCTAATACAAAAGTGTTGATACATAGCAAACTCAGCCTCTCCATCCACCAATGCTAGAAATTGTTTAGGAATTCTCCACTCTTCCCTAAACACATCACGCATTCATTTGTACCACTTCTCCAAGCATGCCTTATGAGCAACCGTCATCATGTCACAAGTGTAGGATTAAAATATTTTAGCAAGGGAGGGGTCCTCATCTGGGTACTCCTAAACATATTTATCTAGCCCATTAGGCACTCCAATTTCAAAAACACAATGGTGAGAAGGATGTTACCATATATAATATTTTCTCCATCGCGCATGGCATCTATGATCTCCTCTGCGATAAAGGATGAAAGGTTGTAGATTGTTCCCTTCGAGATCTTGCGGAAAACATTCAACCAAATCTTGTTTACCTATGTCCACCTCTCTTTCCTGTTCAAATTTTTGACCAAGTGCATGGCCATCCTTATGATAGGGTCGGTGATCGTGGAGATATCAAAATAACACAAAACCTTCTTGTACTCATATGCCACAACTATCTTCTTGATGACCTTTTTGTTGAACAATTCATCATCTAGTGCTTACAGATAATGCCAATGTACTTGGAAATCAGATGAGTTATGTACATTTCTCATTCTATGAAATAAATGTGATCCTAATGCATGTGCGACATCAGCCATTAGTTTAACCTTCATGCTTTTAAAATAGGGTAGCTCATAGAGCTGCAAGAGTCCAACCTTCTCCAACTTAGTTTGCACCTCATCGTCATACATAAGTTTTCCATCTGTGTCCTCCTTCCCATGGGGCGAACCAACTCTAGTGTCATTTATTTTTTAGTGGTGCTTTTTTAATGGTTGTAGTCACTCATGACCATCTTTCATATGTGAGATACCCATTCCTTCCCTAACAAAGACACCATCCTGGGGTATCTGCATCTCCGTGTACCACTCTTCATTAAAACTGGTCAAAATGGTTGGTTTTGCTTTTCCCTTGCCTTTTCCCTTATTTGGTGAAGTGTTTGCTCCCTTTCTTGGTGCCATTTATCTTCTCCTCGACAAATACAACTCCTTCCTTGTATTCATTTTCCCCATTGCTCAAAACTTTGGCTCTACTCCTATGAAATTTCCTCAAAACCCCATACCCTATCTTTATAAACCCTAACCTAGAGTATTCTTCTTCCACAAGGTAGTGTAATCACTTATGAAAGCCATTGAACAACTTCCTCATACGCTTTTGTAGTCTCGCTCCTAACCGGTTCAAAATCTATCAATTTCTCAACTTTGCACACCAATTTTCATAAAAAAAATTTCACAATAACACCTTAGATCTCAAGATCTCTTCAATATCAAATACAAGTTGGAAAACAATAGCTTTCCCAACCTTCTATTTATAGTTTCCCACTTTTCCCACACAAAATCCTATGCCACCTACCAATATACAACCGCATTAAATTCAGATTTTTCCAACACTTTCCTTCCATGTGTTTTGTTCAATTCTTTTCCTCTTCATCCAATCCTATGTAAAAATCTCACAACCTTCTGGCATGCAAGACTACATTAATCAAACCTAGTCCTTGTCACCACCTACCTCATGTTTCTCTATTCTTATATCCTTACATGTGGTTTCCTCAAATCCTTTTGACACCATTATTCTATCATGAACACTTTTGTTACGTACCTTCCTCAATCCTAGGTGCCTTTGACTTCATAACTCAGACCACCATCCAAAATTTCTCTCAACACTTATGACATATTTTTCTAAATTTCTCTTTTTCACTCCACCCCACACTAAATAGATACACGGTCCTCTACGCATAAGAAAATTTTAGATAATAATCTGGATACTAGCACACAAGCATGCCCACAACAAACCAAACAAAAGAAAAAGAAAAGTGATGAAGAAGGGAAACACAAAGAAAGGAAAATGCATTAAGGGAAATCCTAAGCTAAATGGAAATATTGCCTTATTTATAAACACACTAAAGACTTATTTATAGTAGGGCTTCAACCTACTCCCATTAAAGTAACTAGGAAACCTTGTTCCATCAAGTTCCTCTAATTGGAAGCACCCAAATTAAGTATGTAAGTGATAATGTATGGCCCCAACCAATGCACTTTGAGTTTCCCAAGATGGCACAAAAATTAGAATCATATAGAAGGACCATCTTCCCAACCTCAAAATTTTTATTCTTGATGTGCCTATCATGCCACACCTTCTGCCTATATTTTTCCATTTTATGACTCCATCGAGAAATGACTCACCTTTCATCTAACTCCATAATCTTATCAATGCACTCCTCTAATGCTTGTTCATCAACCAATTCCCTTACGCATGTGCAATACGTAGGGATGGAAACATAAATTCAACCGGTAACACAACCTCCACACCAAACACCAATTGAAATGCTATGGCCTTGTTTAGTTTTTTATAAGTTGTCTGATACGACCATAACATGAGAGACTTTATCATCCCAATTATTTCTCCCAACATCGCAAATATTGGACAACGCGTGACTAAAAAGTTTGTTAAAATATTATGTTGTCCCATTAGCTTATAGATGATAAGAGGTAGTCTTATGATGGATCACCATGAACTCAGCCAATAAGATTCTAACCATATCATTTAGAAAATGAGCACCCCTATCACTCGTTAAACTCATTATGCATCCATACACGATGATTATATTCTCCCATAAGAATCTAACTCATATCGTGGCTATGTAATCCTTCATAGGCGTCGCGTCTACTCATTACATAAGATAGTTTGTGCATGTAATGATATAACATGAACTTGTCCTTTGTATGGATGGGGTAATAGGGCCTATGAATTCAATTTCCCACTTTTTGAATGGATCTACATTGGTGATAGGCCTTAATGGCATTTCATCTCTTTTCCCTAGTTTACCAAGGTGATGGAAATGGTCACATGCCTTGCAATACTTGATACAATCCTTGTAAACCATTTCCCACAAAATTCTAGCTAAAAGGATCTTACACGTGGTCACATTCCCACATAGTGTCCTCCTACAATTCCACCATGAGCCTCTTCCATGATTGTAGTGCGCTCATGTTCTAGCACACACCGACACAAAACCTCATCATGTAATAGCTTGTATAAATATCCACCAATTAACATATAGGGCATGCCATGTATGGATAATTGCTTCCTTTCTAATGCCTTCATCCCTTCTGGTGCCCCACCCATTCATAGGAACAACACAATATCTTCTAAGTCAAAGGGAAAATAATGTATCCCGAATAATTGTGCATCTGGTATCGTATCCTCAATGCTCTACGCGTCCTCACCCAAAGTAATTCTTGACAAATGATCAGGTCCCAAATTAATTTTCCCTAGTTTCACCACAACCGTAAACTCAAACTCTTGGAATAATAGTATCCAATGGCATATGCACCCTTGAAAAATGGGCTTGTTCACCAAGTATTTTAATGTCATGTGGTCTATGTAGAAAATAAAAGGAGTTGCTAGTAAATACTACCTAAACTTATGTAGCGCATAGATCATTGATAATGCCTTGCGCTCTGTAGTGGTATAGTTTTATTCTACTGGAGTAAGCTTCCTATTGGAAAAGAACAAGAGATTATCAACAATACCCTCTCCAGTGCTATGCTAAGACTACCCCAATCACCATCCCAAATGCATCAACATACACATAAAAAGGTTTATCCCAAGAGGGAAAATGAAACATAGGTGTGGTGGTAATCTTTTCCTTCAACATGTCAAATGCCACCTGCTATGCCTCTCCCTAATAGAACTTACTTTTATGTTTCAATAACTCTTCTAGGGGTGTGGAAATCTAGGCATATCCCTTGATGAATTTCCTATAGTACCATGTATGCCCTAGGAACCCACGCACCACGCTTTGATGGATAAGATCCTTTAATCCCACTATAAGAGCCACTTTTGTGGGGTCTACCAAGAAGCATTCTTTACAAATAATGTGTCCCAACAATGTTCCAAAGGAGTAAAAAACACACTTCTTAGTATTCAAGGAGAAAACACACTCTCAAAAATTGAGTTTTGATTGGAGTATGCTCAACCGTCTTACCGATCTGTCTCAATCAAAATCTATAGGGATCATCGAATCAATAGATTGTCACTATGGTATTTTACTAATTTGTAAAATTTCCAGTCATCTAGGTGGACTTGAAGAAACTTGTGAATGAAGTCCTAAAATTCCTAAACCACAATGTGTGAAAACACAATAGGCACGTTCTTTAGTCCAGAAGGAATTACCGTATAGGAAAAAATTCCCCATTCAGTGGTGAAAGTTGTCTTCTCTTGGTCTTCCTTTGCAATTCAAACTTAGTGATATCTCGAAAACCCATCTGTAAATGAATAGATCTCATGCCCGGCTACTCCTTCTAGGATCTCCTCAGTGAATGGGGTTGGGAAAGGATCAATTACACATACTACATTCAAATCCCTATAGTCAACATAAATCCTTATTCTCCCATCCTTTTTTATATTGATGACCATTGGGCTTACCCATTCAGATTCTTCAACAACTTCTATGATCCCAAATGTTATCATCTCATAATTCAATTCCTTAACTTTGACACAAAATTTAGATTCATCCTATAAAGTCTCCTCCTTGAATCGGGCATGCACCATCCTTTAACTTGATTCTCATGTCTCCTAACGAGGGGTGAAATCCTCTAATTTCACAAGTACCTGTATGAAAACAAATCCAAAAATCACGTAGAAGCTCAATTGTCTTTGAGACCTCCTATTCCATCCATTAGTCCCCGATAATAGTTTCCTTTAGTTCTACCTCCGTACAAATGTTAGCCTTCTTTTATTTTAATGGATTATGATAAGCACACGCTTGTTTATTTACGATATCTAACACTTTACGCGTACCTTATATATGGCTAACATCTAAGTTCTCCACCTCTTCATTGTCTATCAAGTAGACCAACTTTCCTTTCTCCTTCTCTAGGTAGGTGCACTCAAGTTGTACTTCCTCTGATTCTTCCTCCATGAAGTGTGCCCCAACTATAGTTCACCTAACAACTCTAGAATCTTGTCTCCGCTATGGAACTATCTCCCAAGGTAAGGCACTTGAATACCTATAATTCCTCAATCACCGATTGATTAATACTTTGATATTTAAATGTTTGAACAAGATCCATTATCAACTCCCGCCAGTTCCCTATCTCGATACCGCAACTCGAATGAATATACCATGTGCGCGTGAGGCCTTGTAAGGTGGAATAGAACTTATGCACCCATATGGAAGGGGGTAAAAATTTAATGCCTCCCATCCAAGTCTTCTCACAATCCTAAAAACTATATGGGTGGATCACTTCTCATCATAGTCACACATTTGAGAAGGTGTATTGCTTTGGAGAAACCTAATAGAGAACGCAATTCTCACTTCACGCCACTCTAGAAGATTATCTCGATGTGTCACCCACCAATGTGTTGTTGTCCCATGTAAAGTATAGGTAAGAATATTCCTTATCTCCACTTGACACTTCCACTAGGTCTCCATTTCATGTAGAAAGACATCAGGGTTGGCTTCCCCAGTGTACCATGGAAATTTCCTTCCTCTCAAGCACCTAATCGAGCGCGTTCGACAACTCAAGTCTTAATATCCTTCATATGCCTTCCAAACAACTCATATGTCCCATGTGCCTAGTTGTCACAAGAAATTATTGTTTTATAGGTTATGGAATGTACCTCATCCCATTGAATTACCCCTTCCTTCAATGGTTGATTGAACTCTAGGTCCCTGATGGTGTGCACATTTATCTTGTTTAAGTATTCTTCACCCAATGGATCCACATATGGCACAAAGCATTCATCCGCACTGTGGAATGATCACACACTCTTCCTTTTCTCAAAAATTATGTAGCCCTTATTGAAACACAAATCAACATTGTTTGCATAGCACTAAGGGTGCCTAAGTAATGTTGGGAAACTATTAGCCTCAAAGCAAGCACTATAACCTCAAAGTATCCAGTAAAATTTTCCCCTTAAATAGTAATGGATGCACCTTTTAACACCCCTAGAGGCATGGCCTTTTTCCTATTAGCCATATACAACACATTCAAATATGGTTGTAATGGGGGCCTCCCCATTTTATTCCATGCATCGAGAGTAAGGACATTGACCTTTGCGCATGTGTCAATTAATATATTACTCAGGAGCCACCCATCAACAACTGCATTCAAGTGTGATCTCCTTATCATAATCAATGTTGTGAGGAGGTAGGTTAGCATGTAAGAATTGTCTCTCATGCCCTCCTCCAAAGACATGTTACCTTCTCCCTCATCCATTATCCCAACATGGGAATAATGTTCTCCTCTTGTGACATGCGACATACTTCCCTAACCTCATCCATATCCTGATGAGGAACCTCATTTCTCTTCTTCTATTCCAACTAGCATGATTTCTCCTTAAGACATTGGATTTATCCTTATAAGATCCTAATCACCTCCATGGTTTCTTGGTACATGTTGAGAAGATAATATATTTCTCTAAGGTGAAGGCACATAAAGGATGTGCACACTAGAAGAAGGAACATTTGAAGGCGCAGAAGAATAGCAGAATGAGTGTGCACCAAAACACTTTGAATCCAAGACTTAGCCATTTTGTGGATAAAGGGCTATTTTCGATGATAGCATACTGAGAGCACACAAAGAATTGAAGACTTATGGTCCATGCAATGGAATTTTGGGAACAAGAGAAAGCTGAGTGCCATGCATTGTTTAGGCTAATATTAGGATTTCTACTCAGAGTTAACTATATGAAGTCTATTTTTAGAGAACTTGCATGTGTGCATATTATTGTAAAGGAATGTGGCTATTATTAGCATGTGACCTATGTGCGGTGAAGGGAAATTCCCCAACCCTTTATATATGTATTAACTTGCACAAGTTAGTGGGTGAAAAACTATGGTAGAGTTATGTTACTAGTATTTCCATGTACATGACTCATGAAGATACTTATGTAATGTATGAAGCTTTTGTGTTTTATAGTATTCAATAAAATGGATGATATTGGCTATATGGTGGTGTTGAATATGACTGAATTTGGTTCTTACATGGTAGATCTTGTTATAGTCATTGTTTAGTTCATTTTATATCTATTCGAAGAACTAGATCTGGTTTATGCATTGTGTGTTGTTTACTATTGATAATGAATCTAGATATCTATATACACCATTACGCTAACATTCTGTATAAACAACTCTAAAGAGGGAGCTGGTGCCTTTGCATGCTTTTGGTGAGCACTTAGCTCTAGCTAAGTGATGTGCCAACGTGCGTGGGTCATTTCTTGTAAATTCTAGGTCGGCATCATTAGTTCCATTGTCGGGACATCTTTTTTTAGCTGTTTTCAGGATGTTGCATGATGAAGATGTACCAATTGACCTTGGAAAGTGTTGAGGAGTGGATAATAGATTTGGAAGAAGAGTATGCTCAAAGATTTAGCACTCAATCTATGTTTGATGCATGCACGTGGGTGGAGCAGAATCTATATGACTAGTTATATGAGATATTCTTTGTTATTTTTCCAATAGAGCTATACGGGTGGTTGGTTTCTTACACATCTAAAAGGAATAGGAGGTTTCTCACACTTGTCTGGATATAGGAAGAATTTTACACCCTCTATGATGTTGATCTGATTTGGACACACGATGTGGACACTTGGTTCCATGGTGTTTTGAATAGCTATATTTTGGAGTACTTAATTTCCACTTATTCTTTCCCGTGAGGTAGCTGAATTTTAGTTTTAATGTTATCCAGGGGAACCTATCTACAAGGCATTCCATTGGTAATCAAAATCTTGTTGGTAACCCTAAATTTGGAAGAGAAGCCAATGGATAGCTAAACCCCACCATGCGTGAGGGTAGGAGCAGGTGTGGTGAAGGATGGCAGACCTAGCAGCAGAGAGGTAAAGAGAAGAAATGTGGCTTAATTATAATGAGGCATGTGAGGAGGATTTAGGAAGCAATGCAAGATTGCATAATGAGATGGAATTGAGGAGAGAGATGGCTCGTGAAGGATTTAAAGCTCACGTAGAGGACATGGAGCTAGAGAATATGGAACTCCCCCATTTGGGAAAGCATGATAAGGAACCCTCATTGGAATTTTATGAGAGCGCGCGAGCAGAGACAACGTGGGTGTGAGTGAACTTCGAATCTACCCGAAAACCTAGCCCTTGTGCTTGGTTTTCAATTTCTAGTATAACCAGTAGTCAACAAGCTAGTTTGGGTAGTAGAGTAGCAAGAGGTAGAGTTGAATTATCAACAAGTTTAGGAGTGAATCATATAGCAAGTGCATTTATGGTTGGGAAAACATATTCCCTGTTATTTGGAGGACCGGTTAGAGGAACCTTTTTAGGCACGTCATCAACACAAAACATAGGTGTGCGTAACTTTAGACTCACATCGAGGAGCAAAAAACTTCTGCGCATTATAGGATTTTAGTTTAGTACCACTATTAAGACACATGGCAGTCCATCCTCCGGTCCAATTGTTGCTACGGGTGGAGGATCGGGTAGAACGGGTAACTCGGGATTTGGTGGATCTCAAGGCAGAGGTAACATACGAGGTTCGGATCCGGTGAGCATGGTCTTCACCAGCCCCAAAATATTTACATGGAGATGTCACTTCATCTCCCAGAGTATATGGGGAATAGAAGATGCTTATGAGTATGTGCATATGTGTGAGATATTGTGGTGTACAAAAGGAATAACAACTTAAGAGCATGAGGCGATCAATTTAAAATTACGTTGCAGGGACGTGCATATAGTTGGTACAAAATTTTTGACCATGATCAGAATTGTGTGGATTATACAATGTTACGGGATGATTTTTAAAGGAATTTTATATACCTAAGTTCGAGCAAAAAAGTATAAGTGCACTCAAGGATATCAGGAAGGGCACTACAGAGAGTGTCTGGGAGTATGATGCTCATTTCAAAACATTCTTGTCTAAACTATCATATGATATCCATGAAAGTTAGCATGCACATAGTGGTTCATCGAAGGCTTGATTATTCCTTTTAGGAGGGCACTCTCACATAAGACTTATACAAACCCATTTGAGGAACTTGCAGTATTTATGTGCTTTGAGTCATTCGGGAGCATAGACACTAGAGTAGGCCCATTCATGGAAGCTCAGATTGTAGAAAAGATAAAGCATTTGGAGAAACTATCAGCCAATACACAACACATGTGATATGAAATGGAATTTGGTGCTTAGATTGTGAAGTAGAGGGGCATACTAAGGGATAGTTTGTCATTTTAGATTGGTGCTCTCCTTATTACTTAGAATGTGATATATGTCATTTAGACCATGATGCAAGCCACTTCCCATTATTGCATTTTTTAAAAGAAAGAAATGTCTTGCTACTATAAAATTTTCTAGTCCACCAATCTTAATACAAAGAATTGTAGGCTGATTGATCAGATCCATGATGCCATTGATATTGGTTTATGATAGACGGGGTTTCGAATAAATATAAGGATAAAGGTGAGTGACATGATCATGAACACACTCAAGGGTGCTATGATCAAAATGAAGGGTGATTTGAGGGAGGCCATGGTAGAGGTAGAGGATACCATGGTGGATTCAAAGGCCAAGGCTGCGATGGTGGACAAGGTGAGTTCCCTCATGGAACATGTTATATGTGGATCCCCTGACCATTACATGCACGAATTTCCTTAGAAAATTACTTTTTTATTTTACAAGAAGAATCATAACTATGAAGAGTGTTTGAACTTACATGAACATATAAGTAAGAAAACACTTAGGAGAACAAGGGTGTAGGGATAGTTAGAATACAACGCACCATGGAAAACCAATGGATGCAAAATTTAGCACTGGATCCTGAGGTAGTACCTATGAAGATTACTACATGCACTAAGGTTACGTGTGTCGATAAGCGTTGTAATAGAAACCTACCATCACTAAGGAGGAGGTTTTACATGAAAATACCTAGACCCTACACATCAGAAGGAGGTTTATCAAGAAACCATGGAGGTAATCAGAAATATGTAGGGTGAAATACAATGTTTAAAGGAATAGATTACGGAAGTTGGAGCAGAGAAGGAAGTTGAGACTTTCTAGTTGGATGTTGATGATCTGAAGGAAGTATGCAAGATGTTGTGTCGTGGAGAGAATTATTCCATTACTAGGGATCTGGTTGAAAGGAAACACTCCATGTGTTGGAATTAAGACCATATGATGATTTCACATGCTAATATCCCTCCCCATAGCTTGGATTATGATAAGGAGATCACTCTGAATGTTGCTGTAGATGGATGGCTTTTAAAAAATATTTTGATTGACATAGGCGTGTAAGTGAATTTGTTTACCATGCATGGGTTCGGATGGGAAGACCTCCATTGCATTCATCTTCCAATGTATTATATATGGAAAATCAGACTAAGGCCATGCTAGTTAGAGTATTGAAAGATGCATCTATTAATATACATGGGCCAAGTTCACTGGGGACTTTGAGGTATTAGCGCTTGCAGAAGAAGACAACTTCCCAACTCTACTTGGGTACCCTTGGTGCTATGCAAATAATGTTGATCTATGGTTCAATAAGGGATATATAAGTTTTGAGAACAAGGAAGAATGCATTATTATTCCATTTGACAAACAAGAAAGATGCACCTTATGTTGAGTCCTTAAGTGTAGAAGACCTTAAAATAGAAATTATGTTGACACCACTCGAGATCCCAAAATTCTTGAGCCATATAAGGAATGAATTATCTAGTGGGATGATGCACAGTCCATCAGTGATACTACAAGTATCTCCTATGAAAATTTGGCACATGGCACTTACAATATGGTTGGGTGTAGGATAAGAAGCACAACTCGGCATGTAAGTAGGCCACGCTATGTTAGGAGATTAGGAAACAACCTTATACCCGGTTCATCAGCTAAGGAAACCATGAGATATTCCCATGAGCCGTGGAAGTACAATGGAAGGATCAAGTGGAAAAAAGGAATATACTAATGTATACCATGCATGGGATAATATGTCTTCGCTGGATGGTTTATAGGGATAATATCATAAAATGGAGATAAGTGAGAATTTGTATATCAGCACTCGGGATTTTAGGAGTAATACACCTACTCAAATATGTGAATATCATGGTAATAATCCTATTGGAAACCACATTTAGTAGTGTGAGAAACTTTAAATAGAGGGAAAGGAAGATTTACCACCTTCATTGTGGGTGCACGGACTTTATTTCACCTTTTAAGGCTGCAAGCACGCTTGGTATGTTTATGTGAAGTTGTATAGGAGGCTGGAAATTGGCAAGACTTGATTGTAAGAATGATCCATAATTTTGACTACTTCTCTAGTAAACCTCTGGTGAAAAAGGCATTACGGGTATGAAGTGATTAACCATGGGAGATAGTGAAAAGGCTAAAGAACTCATTCAAGAGTTATTTGGCGAGTTGGATCTAGAAGCACGTTTTGCTTTGAAGTAGATGAGACATATGCGTAACTACTTGATTGTGTTATCCTAGAGAAGGAGATAGGAAATATGGTCTATATGGTGGATGATAAGAAGTGGAACACTTGGACATAGATCATTAAGAGGGTACACACTAGTTCTTAGAAAATGTAGATGAGAAGGAACACACCTACCTTGAACCTATGAAAACAATTAAAGTGAACATTAGAATGGATGTTGAAGCTAAGGAGGCCATAGTTGGAGATTATTGGTTTGAATTTAAAGTGGACAAGATAATTGAGTTATTACGTAATTTCCAAGACTTGTTTCCTAGGGGCTACCATGAGTTGAAAGGGGTGCATAAATTTGTTGGTGAGATGAAAATTAAGTTAAAGGAAGGTGCACACCCAATTAGGAAGATACCTTATAGGATGAAACCTAACCAATGTGTAAATGTTAAAGAAGAAATAGATAAGATGTTGGAATCTAGAATTATTGAGCCCATAGAGGCATTAGAGTGGGTTAGCCCTATGGTAATCAACATAAAGAAAGACTCGAAGAATCGGGATTTGTGTGGACTACAAGGAGCTGAATGGTGCATGTTGGATTGATCCTTTCCTACACCCTTCACCGAGGAAATATTGGAAGGCATTGCAAGGTATGAAATTTACTCTTTTACATATGGGTTCTCTAGGTATCATCAGGTAAGAATTGTTAAGGAGGATCAAGAGAAGAAAAATTCACCACTGAATGGGGAAGTTTTGTATACATAGTGATACCCTTTGGATTGAAGAATGCACTGCTTTGTATTTTCATGCATTGTGGTTTAAGCATTTCATGATTTTATTCACAAATTCTTAGAAGTTTACTTGGATGATTGGATTGTGTATGGACTGATTAAGGATCATTGTGACAATTTGTGGTTAATGTTTGAGAGGTATAGATAGTTAAACGTCTCTTTAAATATCAAGAAGTGTGTATTTGCTACACCTTATAGAACTCTGCTAGGGCATATCATCTGCAAGGAGGGATTGTTAGTAGATCAAGATAAGGTTGCGGTGATTTTATGCTTGGAGGAACCCACCAAGTAAGAGTGAGGAGCATGATTCTTGGGCCACACAGCTATTACCAAATATTTATCGAAGGATATGCTAAGATTACCATGCCCTTGGAGGAGTTATTTAAAGGTAAAGGGAAGCTCTATTGGGGAGAACTATAGTAACACATTGTAGACACTAAAATTAGGTCATACTCCCCTTGGTCCCTCGTCAAATAAACACCTTGAACACATTCACCTAACCATGGCCCCTTTCATCCCACTCTAATATTAATTTAATTAAATTAATTCATTATCCTCACAATATTTATTATTTAAATATCCTAAGTGGGATAATACCCACACATCCACCTCACCTATCCACCTCACTTAGCCACCTCACCCTAAGACCTATTCTTAGTATGTTGCCATAACTAACTAAGACCTACCCAAACCCTAAAAATCAAAGCCTATATTCCCTCTAACCACATTCTCGTCTCATTAGAAGGAAGCTTCCATTCTATTCCATGAAGCAAAAAAATGGGCGAGATCCAAGAAAATCAAAAGGATCTGCCCATTTTAGAAAACCTAGGAAATCCCGCCCTAACCAATGCCAGTCACCCTAAACCACCGCTGGTCAACCTAGAACCACCATTGGTTACCATTTAACCCCAAAACAACCTTATTTTGAGGTTGACACATTTAAAAGAGATAATCACATCTTTTGAGAACAAGTGAGAAAACCAAAGCTGCATGCAAGTAGAACCAACATTAGTACACACATCAAAGCATCCATAGCCAACACCGGAAGCAATCACATAGCCATTTTCCTTCACGGGAGCATCCGGGGAAGTGCCAACACCATATCAGGTTCATTCCATTTGATCACCTACCATTACCAACCAGATGTCAAGCTCGTATAAGCGGTAAGTGTTTTTGGTAACTAGCATTTGTCCATTTATCATTGGGTAGATCCTTTTGTTGTTGTTACTAGTTTCTGCCCTCATTTTCATTCCACCACCATTTTACCTCCATGCAAGCTTGACCATCCTTTTCCCATACCCCCTGAATTTCCCATATCCAGATCTTAATCATTCCTATGCACACCTAATACCCACACAAATCTTGCCATCACCCTTCCATCTTCATCTAGCCTTAGATCTACCCTCACCTTAAGTTTTATTAAATTTCTTGTACCATGACCATACCGACATCGATTACCCACAACTACCATTGGTTAACCTAAACCGACACCATTCATACTAAACTCGATGTCACTCTCTATGTTTTTTACCAGAAACAAAGAACAAAGCTTAAAACCTCTATCAAATACCCAAAACATCCCAAGAACCTCGACCCGACCAATTACCAATAATCCGACAAAGACCTTAACCTTCAGATTCAGTCATAGATTAGCCTGTTGTGAATGAATTTTCTTATTATAGATGAATGAGATACCTAAATCATTTTAACTATAGTAGGATTTCCTTTATTGTTAGCATTAAGTTATTTTAAACAGTGGATTGATAGCCGTCTAGGAAGTATCATGCTTCCCGAATCTAGAAAACGCTAGGTAGTCCACTGCATATATTGTTTAACTTTTATTTGGTGGTATTGTTTTGCATTTTAGGTAGTTCCAAGCAAAAAGGAAGCTCTCATGATCAGTTGTGGATTTAGAAGTCATACGCACGCAACAACCTACAACCAACATCTCAATAGGTATTCCTCCTAGCCCATTACCCTTATCTGTTTCGTCAACATTCAAAGAAATGCATCTAGAATCAGGTGAAACATTTTGGCATGCTCGATGGGACCCATTCGGGGTTCTTTGCATTATTTCATTTCTAGGTGAAAACGTTGTATGTTTGTTTCTTTTCTAAAAAGCTATTACATTAAAACTTTCTCCCATGGAACCTTCTTCTCTTCTATTATCTAAAAGCAATCTTATTTTGGTGCTTAAAATGAACATTTCTTCCCTTTCATTAGTATCACATTAGTGAAAGAGCATCCCTTCTCCTGTTCATCTATTTTTGGCATGAATTCTACATTTCGTTTTGGGTTTAAAAATAATTTCATTTCATTTTACTTTTCTGCATTAACTCACATTAATTGAGGGCAACCTATACGCTGGAAGTCATTCCCATCTGATGGTTGACAAATGAATCATAGAAAAACACTTCCTTTATTTTCTCTCTCTCGAGTCTTACCCAAACATCACAAATTTAAAATATATACACATTCTTAAACAACATCTCACTTGGAAGAAGTTGTAGGTGATCACATGATCACGACATAGTGGGCACCCCGCTAGTTATCTTTGTCTAGTACCCCATCATAGGATGGCCCACCCCACCATAACATACCTGAAACCTCTCCTTGTAGATCTCCTTCTTTGTAGGAAGCCATCCTCATAAAAAAATCTATTTTATAAGTTCTTAAGTCATTCCTTAAATAGCATAAGCTAAACAAACATAATAGAAAAAGCACTCTTAGGATCATATTTTTCTTAGTGTTTATGCTTGGCTTGCATTTTGAGGTGAGAGGTCACGTTCTTCATTTTTTCTTATTTCCCCTTGCATACTCCTCATCACAGTTGGTGTATTCTAGCTTCATTTGAGTGTGCCTGGACCTTATTCTCATCATTCTCAAAATTTTGGGTTTGATTCCACATTTAATTTTAACTCACAACCACATTTTCTTCATCTTTGTTTCAATTTCACAGGAAGGTGTCATTCCAGGAGCCTTTTGTTGGTTACCCTCTGACCATCATTGGTTTTACCCAATTGGTGTCGGTTCACTATTCTTTTGGTTAACCTACCCAAAAGGACACCTATTCCACTTCTTTAGTTGTTTAGAGTCTCTGTCACTCTTATCATATCCATTGACCTGGTAAGTCCCATCAACATTTTGCATACCGACAAATTTGGCCTTATACCTTTTTTTTACCAACTTGTCCACTTTCCACAAGTGACCGGTAGTGGTTACCTGTGACCGGCGTCAGTTTAACCTAACCGGCATCAGTTAGCCTATGTCATTTTCTAGCTAACATTTTAACCCCAATTCACCTACCACCACCTATTTATCCTACATGTGCTATATTTCTATGTCATTTATAGAAAGTAGTCTTACCATGTTAGTACCTGTTCACATGGTACTGACGTGTCGACAAGAAAGTGCCCTCGTATTCCACACCAATTGTCAACCACTCCCACCTAGCCCTTCACCACCTTCCATTTTATCACCAACCATGGAACCTATCCAACCTATCTCTATCGCTACTGGAGACAAGGAGTTCACATGACTCCTTGACCAAAATCCTGCCGCCTTGTAGTTTTACCTTTCCCACTCATCCACTCGAGATGCCTCAGGTCAGTTGATATACGACATGCCCGTATCTATCCCCTCGACTCTCATTCCCACTCCTACATCAGCCCCATCTAGCTCCACGCTGCCCGCATCTACCTTACCCCCAATTATTTCAAGCTAGGCCCTATACCCACTATAACTGCCACATCTGCTACATCCATTACACCCACCACATCCATTATACCTTCACCAACCACCCAGAACACAACCTCATTTATGCCTATTGTCTTGCATATACCCGTAGCTACACTACCACCCCCAGTGTCGGTGACCCTACCCCTTTTCAAAACATCATCCTTTCTATTCTACAATCTTTAGCCCCCATTGCCACTAGGGTCACCATGACCCTTCCACCTCCATATACATACTATCAGTAGCCTCCTGTTTCATCTATTATTCACTCTGGGTACGTACCCCTATTTCACTACCTTCTTCTCAATCCACCTATATGACAACACCATATACTGGAATGCCACCCCATTATATGCCCAACACCAACCTTCTTATGCTACAGGAGTCACCCATCCATCACAACCTACCAATGACCTAATCAAGTTAATGATGGACAAGATGCAAACATTGGAGGCATCAGTTTTTACTCCCACAACACTCTCATCTACGATGAGATTTGTAATGAGCCTATACACCCATCCATTCCTATCCATCCATATCCCTTGCATTGGGAAATGCCTAAATTCAACCATTTCAATAGTAAAGAAGACCCACAACAAAATTTGCGGTCTTTCAAACATGGGTGTTATCTGATCGCCCATGATGATGCTTTGCTCCTAAGGACCTTTCCCATGTCTCTGATTGGACCCACATTAGATTGGTATAGTGGGTTACCTAGACACTCTATATTCTCATTTAATTAGGTAGCCCAAGCCTTCTTGGATCACTTCTCCATTAATATCATTAAGAAGGTTACCATGACTGACCTCTACTCTATGTGTCAGTATGACGATGAATCCATTCACATGATTTGGTTTCTCGTTGACATAGCTTCGATCAATCAACTCACATTCCAACTACCACAAAACTAAACTCATCAAACTCTTCACACGGGCTTGTGCTAGGCATATCTCACTCGACTCTACTAGGTCCAAACCTTCCGAACCTTTGATGAAGCATTCACCATAGCACAAAAGCTTGAGATTCGGGCCATTGAAGAGAAGAAAATCCAATTACACAATAAGAACTCAAAATTCAAGTCAAATGATACCTCTTCTTCTTCAAAACCACATAAAAATTATTAAAAGGCCAAGGGGACGCTAATGCGGTGATACTCAAATTCGCCCACTCATCCGACAAATCAAAGTTAGCCCTCATCTAATCTCTCACCCATTTAGAATTTTCAATTCAGACAGGAACAACGGAAATATACCCCAATTGGGGAACCTTATTCTTTTGTCTTAGAGAATCTCATCAAAGCTAGGGCCATCACCCTTCCTCCTATGAAACCACACACCGGTTTTGACCCTACTCGCCCCACACGCATGGTATAAAGAGCACGATTTCTATAATTATCATTGAGTAAAGGGTCATAGTGATGCAATTACATCACTTTCAAAAACATTGTCCAAGAAATGCTCGAGAAAGGTGAGCTAACCTTGGATAATCCTAACGCACCTACCAATAAAAACCTACATATCTTCAAGAAACCTTTTCCTAATCATGCCCCTTCTTCTGATCAAATGGGAGAGACCTCAACTCATGATAGTCATACCGTGAGGTCCATGCTATTTTCAGCGATACACCCGCTACTGCCCAATTACCTCATATTCCTTCCATTGAGGAAATCCTAGCCCGAAGTCCTCCACCTACACTTGAATCCACCTCACCTATTCCTCCACCCATAGAGGAATACCTTTCACCTCCTTCCTCACCCGTGGAGGAGCCTTCATTAATATCAAAACTATTTCACCTTTGGCTTCTCCACCTAGGGAACCATCACCCACAGTAATTCTTCAGGTCATAAAGGATACTTGTTTATCTCCTCCACCCATAGAGGAGCACCCATCATCTCCTCCACCTATAGAGGAGCACCCATTTTCTCCTCCACCTATCAAGGATCTAGTAGAGATACCTTTGCCTCTAGGTGATCATTCTCCATCAGCTACCCAAGATCCTACAGACTTACTTTCAGCTCTCTTACCCATAGAAGCTGAAGCTAACAAGTTCCTATCTCTAAGACAAATTTTACGGGAATTGCTATTAGATCCTCATGAACCTCACCTACATACGTGCCATTCTTGCGTTTATCCGATCACTTAGATTATGTGGATAAAGCCTTACTTTGGGGGTGTTTTTACGCTTCTGCCTCTCAATGCAAATGCAAATGTCACTTGCTGACACTTCCACTATCTACCCAAAAATATTTCGGCCAATTGAACCAAGCACAACCACCTCTATCAAAACTTCTTCCATGATACCCCTCATGGCTCAAACCACACCCCTACTTATAACCCAACGCGCATCTACACCGAAGCCTACACTTACATCATCTTCTTGCCTAAACCCAACACTACCTTAGGGGTCATCCCAACCACCAACCTTACTCATCCACCCATCAAATTAGATTTAGCTACATCCTCCAAGGCCAATACCAAACCTACTTTGACACCCAAACAAAAGAGCCAACCCCATAAATCTCATACTCCAACCTCACTGATCACACCTTCATCACCTTCACCCTCTTCGTCTATCTTAGGACCTTGCCCTTCTAACATGGTTAAGAAACCTCCACCCATCGGTAAACTAAAAACACAGAGCCCATTCCACCATTGCAAACCTCAAACATATCCAAGCACCTACCATGACTTCCACCCACATCTACAACATCTTTACCACCCATACCTCTAATACCATCGATCACTCCTTCACTACCCACGACACTTCAGTCTCTTTCCCTCACACCTCCAGCATGACCTACACCATCTACCTTCACAACACCTCCATTATCCCCATGGGTAATGCACCTCTTCCACCATCTACCTTTCCCTCTAGATCTCATGTGCCCATATCACCTTTACCCAAGAAGGTGCAACCTAAAGACAAAAATCTTCTACCCTCCAATAAGGTAGTCAAAACAACCACACACTCTCCTACTAGTTCATCTAACATACCCCTACCCAAAAAAACATGAGTAACACCTAAGATCACACCACCACCTAAAACCATAGCTCGACCTACTCCCCCTCGTGCAAGGACCATTCCTCTACAATCAGCCATGCCTACACCCAAACTCACTTTCACTTCCCATTGTGATCCATTAGTAGGATCCTACGCCAAAATTTTAACCAATCTCCTTGAAACTTTTGTCATCAAATTACCTCCTCTCATACCTTATGACCCTCTCAAACCCAAAATCAAGGGGTTTGATGACACAAAAATTTTTCCTACCATCGTGTTCCAGGACACGATATAGAGAGCTACAAATCTTTAAAACCATTCTTATCCAGTTGTGTCCTCTCAAGAAAACTTTGATGATGATGACCTTCTCAATGAAGACCCCATTTCACCAACACATATTCCCATAAGTTTTTCCCTCATTGCCCACTTAGTGACCGAGACCTCCACAACTCCTAGAGCCACCCCCAAGGTTTGAAATTAACATGGTTTGCATCAACAACCTCACCAAACCTCCACCCAAATGTCAATGTGCCCATCTCATCTCACAAAGTTCCTTCCCACCATTGGGATTTTTCCCTTCATGTCACTATACCTTTCATGGCTCACCTACCTCACCTACCTCCCCACCTTAGATCAACATGATCCACATTGCTACCCATTGAAGAAGGACAAAGGAAAGGAAAAGGCAACTGACTCACCAACCAATCCTATACCCAACATACCATCTACACCCACACCTAAAATCACTATCCGTGGCCCCACATATCCTATTTCTAATGGGGTCACACACCACGCGATGCTCAAACAACTACACCAATCCCCCCTCAAAATGTCCTTATATGACCTCATCCAAACCTCGGAATCCCATCGTCAAGCTCTCATGGAGGTCTTGCAATCTATTGAGGTTTTACCCAATGACCCTACACCCATAGCCTCCATTATCACACCCCATCATGTAGCCTCTCTCACCAAATTACCACCTTTATCCACACCTCAACCTACTCACCAAGTAGCCTCCCTTAGCTTCTTAGAGGAAGAGATCACACCACACCAAATAGATGACCCAGACCTAGCTCTCTTCATCTCTGTCCACATCAATGATATACGTGTACGATGTGTCATGATCGATGGGGGCGCTAGCATTAATATCATTTCATCCCATGCATTCACTCAAATGCACATACCTGAAAATTACATGCATAAACATCCTATCATGTTGCGTGTTCATTTAATGACGCTATCACCTCTACACTAGGCACTATCATCCTCCATGTTTGTGTGGGCCCCGCACTATTCTAGAGTTATTTTACATCTTGGAGGGGGAATTTCAATATAACCTTGCTTGGCAGACCCTGGATTCATGTCATGGGTTGTGTCCCTTCCACTTTACATCGTTGTGTGAAGTTCGAGCATGAAGGACACACCTATACCATTCCAGCTAACCCATCACCTTTCAAAACTTGCAACATGCTTTACCGACCCAATGACATGCTCATACCCATCAAAGCATCTACCTCCACAACCACTGCCATGTCACCTACACCTCCCTCACTAGTGTAACCGCTACCTTAACCACACCTACATCCTCCATTCCTACCGCTGCCACAACCTCCATAGCCAAACCATCGACCTCCCAATTCATTAGCTCCACCCCCGATCTGACCTCTAACACATCATCTATTCTAGCTACCCACATACCAACCACTCGATCCCTTAGAGGGCATTTTTCAACACCTCACTCTGGGGGAGTATCGCCTATATAGTGTCAACACATTGCTTACTCCACAAGAATATATAAGTCTTCACCATCACCCTCATTATGATCACTATATAGGAGAGTGTCGGCTTTATGGTCCTCCTCACCTTCGTACCAAGATCACCTATGGGGAATTGATACTACAACTTAAATACCTAAACCACCATAAAAACATGCCCATTTTCCATCGACCTCCAATCACTCACCAATCGCCATTTCGCCCACACCTTCCTGCACCGATGTGCATGGAAGGGTTTTGGTTTTGGATTTTACGAGAAAGGCCACCATACTGTTATTCCATGTACTACTCACAAGCATAACAACCGTAGTGGTATCAAATTTATTGAACCACCTACCAAGAAGGCCCACATTGAACTCATTGAAGACATCAACCCTTCTCCACCTTCATCACCCCCATCACCATCTTCACCGATGGAGTCGATGGATCCCGAATCCATCCCTCCTAACTTTTTTTTTCATAAACACCATCTCCTTGGGGCCTCTGACTTATAAATGCGAGGGCAAGATTCCCTTCTCTCTTCCCTTCCTGTACCCTAAAATGATCGACGATGATACACCTTTGATTAATGTCATTCAATGTTAGGATGATGAATCTATACTCACCTACCTTGGTGCAAAAGACTCATATATTCATCATTTTTTCACTACCATCCGATATGCAAACCATGTTGAACGAGTTGACTATCGATATCAACATTCACACTCAAGACAACTCGCACATCCTAAAGATTGGTTAATCTTTAGATGTTGTTGAACATGAAGCCATCACTTCTTTTCTCAAAGATCATAACCATATTTTTGCTTGGTCTTACATGACATGCTAGGTATTTACCCCACCATAGTGGTCCATAATATCGTAACCATTCCCGATGACAAACCCATAAAAAAAAGCTGATAAAAATGTACCCTCACATTGCCCTTCTTGTCAAAGAAGAACTTCAGCACCTTCTTTTTGTTTCCTTCATCTTACCCATTGATTATCCTCATTGGATTTCTAACATTGTCCCCCTATCACTAAGGTGACGGGAGACTCGTGCATTTGCAAGGATTTCGTGACCTCGATCTAGCTTGCCCAAAAGATGACTCTCCTCTACTTGGTATTGACTAGCTAGTTGACCTTACTGCTAGCCATGAGATGGTATCACTCATGGATGGATTCTCGGGTTATAACCAAATCTTGCTTACCCCACAAATCAACACAAAAATGCATTTATCACTAGTTGGGGGACCTTCTACTATCAATTCATGCCTTTTGGCCGTAAAAATGCTGGTGCCACATATCGGCGGGCTATGACTTATATCTTCTATGACATCATGCATTGTATATTGGAATATTACATGGAAGATCTCCTGCCAAATCTAAATGCCACTCCGAGCACCTCGCCATCCACCTTCAACCCAAGAAGTGTGCCTTATTTATCATTTCCTTACGTGGTATAGAAGTTGACCCCACTAAATTCAAGGCCATTCTTGAAATTCCTCCGCCCACCAACCTTAGGAAACTCCGTAGCCTTGTAAGGTAAGTTCGCCTATTCAACATTTCATTTAACAATTGTATAATTAGTGTCAACCATTTTATCATCTCGCTCAAAAGGATGTCTCCTTTAAATGGGATGATGACCGCCACAAAGCTTTTGAGGCCTTAAAATAATACCTTCTTCAACCACCCATGCTCATTCCACCCAAATACAATCAACCCTTCTACCTATACATCTCGATTCCGACCACTCCTTGGGGCCATGCTCGCTCATCGTGATGAACAACACAGGGAACAGGAGTTTATTACATAAGCCATACACTTTTGGACTATGAAACCGATACAAACATCGTGAAAAACTATTCTTAGCCTTAGTTTTTGTTGCCACAAAACTCGCCATTACCTACTCAATCACAAAATCTATGTTTTTACTCAACCAACCCCTTACACTTCATGTATGCCAAACCTTACCAAAAACAACGTGCCGCACGCTAGCTTATGCTTCTAGCTGACCTTGACCTCGAATTCATCCATCAAAAGTCCATCAAGGGCCAAAATATCACCGAATAGGTCATAAAACAAGTCAATGGTATATACCAATGTTGTAATGAGATGCTTCAAAATTACACACATCACGTAGACATAATTTTGACCACCTTCAATCTACACCCTTCAAACCACCCACGTTCAACCAACACATTTTCGATACCATGGCCTGTTTGGCTTCTCAAATACCCACTTCACCCTCCGATTCTAAAATCTTTGTAACCGCACAATGAATCCAATCACCCTCTTATTTATCTCGCGACATTTACACCTTTGGAACCACTACCCTTGACTCGAGTGACCTTTGGTATAAACAATACTCCAACTATCTTTCTCTCTTTGTCTTACCTCCCAACCTCACTCGTAATGGACAACGCTCTTTTCTTAAACATGTCTCTTGCTATGTAATCATGGGTATCCTCCTTTATAAGCACAACTTTGATGGTATTCTCTTACGATGCCTTACGAGTTGTAAATTTCCTTATACAATCAAGGAAGTTCATTATGGCATATGTGGAGGTCACTTGATGGCTTCCTGTTGCTAAGTGTATTCTTCACCTAGGATATTACTAGACGAACCTTAACAATGATTGTTGCAAGAATATGTCAAGCATTGTGTAAAATTGCAACAACATGCCAACCTTCATCATACACCCAAATATGCCTTATAGGTCACCCGTGACCGTGGCCCTTCTCTCAATGGGGTTTGTATCTTTTGGAGAGATCAATCCCCATTCTTCCTAATGCCATCAATGGATCATCACCATCGAATACTACAAAAATGGGTTGAAGCCATATCACTCATCTCCATGAAAGCCAAGAAAATATGTGAGTTCATTAATCATCACATCATTTGTCACTTTGGTGTTCCTCATCACCTCATCACCGATAACGGAAAACAATTCAAAAATATCATTACGAAAACTTTATGACACCTTCATAATTTAGCTAAGTTTTCGTAACCTTATTAGCCATGAGACCAATGGCCAAGCCAAATCCACCAACAAAACTCTGAACAAAATTCTCATGAAAGTGGTTAACGATACTAGGAAGGACTGACATACGCACATTCCTTTCACCCTGTGGGCATACCGCATGATAGTATCTATACTTCCACCTCGCTACACCCTTTTCTATGGTCTACAGTATAGAGGTTGTTCTACTTCTTGAAGTCTAGATTCCCTCACTCCGCATTTCTCTCCATGACATGCTTAATGATAACGAATTTCATCAAGACCGTTTAGCACAACTTGAGTTATTAGACAAATCTCATTTTAATGCTCTTGACCACCTTCAAGTTTACTAAAAATGTATCAAATGTGCCTATGATAAACGTGTCCATAAACAAACCTTTCACAATGGTAATCTCGCATTAAGAGAAAATCAACATGTAACTAAAGTGGAAAAAAGTAAACGGGAAAATTTTCTCCTAATTGGCTTGGACAATACATCGTGACCCATAATTACAGATCAGGTGCTTATCATTTATCTTCACTTGATGGTAAACCCGAAGTGAGCCCCTTAATGCCTTACATCTTAGACCATTCTCTCGTTGACTTTTATTCTGTTGGTCGTCAAATAGGACTTTACGAAGAGCAATAGTCGGGGGATAAGAAGTCCTCCTCTTTAATGGGAGAGGTTCCTTATTTAGAAACGAACCTATTTACAAATATACAAAACATGATTTTCTGGTTGAACTTGGATATTACGAAAGTGTTTTCTATAAAGATCATCAATTACAAAAGGACTGAGGAATTAGAAAATGAGAATGAGCAGAAAGGCAACATGCAGAATTATAGATAACAAAGTAATTCTTTATGTATGCAAAGTTACAGTGAATTAAAACAAGACCATTTGTATCGTATAAATAAGATGGAATTTAATGACACAAAGTTTAACAAAAGTTTCTTAACATAACACAGAACACGCATAAATGATCTTCACAAAAATTAAATGAAAGCTTGGGGATAAAAGAGATCAGATAGACAAAGAATGGAAAGCCCTTCTGTATTGATTTCTTTATGATCTATTTACACTTTTGAAAATAAGCCAAGTTCTTCCTCGTAAAATCATGTTTTGTATATTTGTAAATAGGTTCTGCTTTTGAATAAGGGAACCTCTCCCATTAAAGAGGAGGGACTTCTTGTCCCCCGACCGTTGCTCTTCATAAATTCCTATTTGACGACTAATAGCTTTTGGTGACTCACTGGGAAAATCATATTCCAGCTTATGTAATTTTTATCATCCTTTGATATGGCGACTCCACGCTTTACTCGAGGGAGAAGGGCCCTTGGTATTGAAGATTCTCGGCCAGCTTTTGGAGCAAGCAGGTTTTCCTTTCCCTTCAACAAGAAATAGAAGGACTCGTCTCGACAAGCACTCCAATTTCAAGATAGAATTCCTACGGGTGGTATTCCTTCAGAGCGCCTAGTCCTAATCTTCGAGCTTTGATTCTACTTGGGTGCAGTTCCTCTCCAAGCTATTTTTCCAAGAATGGTGGTACCATTGCCCTGGGGTCATCGTGTCGGGCCCCTTGCTCTTCCTCAGCCTTTGCATGAGTTACCCAGAGGTAACCGGAAGAACTTCCCTAAATTCAAAGGCAATGGCAAAGTGCATCCTGATGAACACATCGCAGCCTTCATAGTTGCATGTGGAGTTCTGGGAGTTGAACATGAAGACATCTCCGTGAGACTATTCATTGAGACTTTACAAGATAATGCTGCTGATTGGTTCTATCACCTTCCGGCTGGTGCTATCACTAGCTGGGACACCATGAGAACTAGGTTTGAAAACCGTTTCAAACCAGCAGAAGATGTGCATGCCTTGCTAGCCCAAATCTCTCAGATAAAGAAAGATTCACCAGAGCCCATGAGAGAATTTGTGGCCCGATTCAACAGGTTAATTAATAAAATTCTGGCAAATACTCGACCTGTTGATCAAATCCAAAAATGTTTCTTCCTAAATGCCCAATCACCTGAAGTTAGTTATGCGCTAAGAAGGGCTAATCTCGCAACATTGGCTGAAGATCAAACTCTTGCTGTTAGTGTCGAGGATGATTTAATCATGTCAGGGAAGTTGAGGAGAGACCCTTCCAAATCTAAGTCTGCTTCTTCCTCCTCTTCCACCCCTGGACCTAATACTGATCCATTGGTTCAAAAACTTGCGAATGATCTCATTGCCATAAAGAAACAATTGGCTCAGCATGCTCCCTATGCAGACATTCCAAGGAGGAATTTTCAGCCCAGAAATCATTTGCCTACTTCTCAAACAAGATTAGCACTTGAAGGACCTCCTGTTAAAGTTCCTGTCAATGCAACCTGTGAAGTTGAGGAACCAGATGATGATGAGGATAATGAAGCTTGTGAGGAGTTTGTGGAAGAAGTTGATGATGAAGCAGATGAACTTGAGGGATCTCGAGTTAATTTCTTCACCACTGAGGGCATTGATGATGGAGATGATTATGATGAAGTAGTAGGACATGAATAGAGAATCATTCACTGTCATGATTTCGAGAGCAGATAAATCGAGGGAGAAAGTGACGCAGCCCCCCCAAGAAATCTAAGGAGCAAAGCCACAACTATCCTCAGTAATTGCAAAAAGAGGATCTCCTATCCCCGCTTCATCTACACCAAAGGTGAGTCTGTCAATCCCGCTATTAAAGTTATTTATTTTTCCTAAATTTGATAAACCTAGGGATCTCAAGTGATGATGGCCCGTCCACTTCGGGTCTTTTGATATTATTGATCACCTGAAAAGACTAAGGTTCAAATTTCAGAGGCTGAGTATTATCAAACCCATCCCAAAGCTTTTGCTAAAATGATTCACTTTGTCAATTCCCATTCTAAGACCACCTCTAAAGGCCTTTTACCCACTCCTTCTACACCACAGCCTAGTCTGGTAGCCGCTGTCACCTCACCCAATGACAAAATTAAACCATTTTATGTAACACTTCTTATAGCTGGCCATAGGCTCAGTAATTGTGTCATAGACTCAGGAGCCTCGATAATGTGATGCCTCGCTAAAGTAGCTCATGCCTTAGGCTTGACCCTCACACACACTTATGGATCTTGTTACTCTCATGGAGAGTAAGGAAGTGCCCCGGTCGGAAGAATTAAAGATGCACAAGTGGCTTTTACTGCTTTGCCTGAGAAGAGAGTTTTGGCTACCATCTTAGTAGCAGATATTCCTCCTTCATATGGGATGTTGCTAAGTAGGAACTTCTGTAAGGATGTGGGTGGAGAGATTCAAATGGATTGGTCACATGCACTCATACCTGTTAATGGACAAATGAGGAAGTTGCTGCCTGAGAAGCAATCTGAGTATATTGTACAAAAAACGGATGATCCTAAAGCACAAATACTCTATGAGGATATGGGGCATGGTAACTATATGATTATGTCCCCTGATGAAATCCAACTCCCCAAAGTGTCACCTAAAGATCCTAATGGTGTTTGGATTTTAGAGTTTGATGGAAGTTGTTCCTCAGCTGGTTCTAGAGCTGGTGTCCTACTGGTGTCACCTGAAGGAAGCCTTCATCCTTTTTCATTCAAGTTGCAGTTCGAAAATACTAATAATACAGCAGAGTATGAGGCTCTCATTCTTGGACTACAAGTGGCCAAAGAACAAGGTGTAAAGAATCTTCTGGCTCATGGTGATGTAGAATTGATTGTAAAGCAAGTTAGAAGCCTTTTCCAGGTAAAAAATGGAAGGTTGAAACATTACCGGAATCAGGTTTGGGATTCCATTGAATTTCTGGATGCTTTCTCCATCGAAGCAATACCTAGGGAGAAGAACAACAGGGCTGATTCGCTACAATAGCCCTGTGGTCACTACTGATTCCTCATCTTGACTTCTCTCAAGACAAGTTCACCATTGAGATGGTCCATCGGCCTAGTGTACCTGATAATACCAATAACTGGCAAGTTTTCAATGATGATCAACACTTGCTTTCTTTCTTAGAACTCAAGGGTAATTTTGAACAACTGTATTTTGAAGGAAGTGACAACCTGCCTCGTGAAAGTGTGCCCTTTGACAAAGCAGTCACCCAAGGAGAAGAAACGGATCAGGATGGATGCATCAATCTCAAAGGAAACAAGATTCCTAAAGGATTGGTGAGTTTAGAGGAACTATTTGATAAACATGACAGGTATGTGAAGTCTAGAGCTTCTATTGGACCTCAACAATCAGCTGAGTATGACAAGATTAATATTGGGAGTTCTACTGATCCTAAGCTCGTGAACATTGGAAAATGTTGCACAGCAGATGAAAGGAAGAAAGCAATTGATCTTTTAAAGAGGTATAAGGATGTTCTTGCTTACTCTTATGAAGATTTAAAAGCTTTCAAACCAAAAGATATGCAGCATTTTATTCCTCTCAAACTTGGAATTAAGCCTTTTAAGCAGAAACAGAGGCAATACAACCCCAAAATAGCTGACACCATCTTTCAGGAAATACAGAAGTTGTTGAAGGCCAAAATCATTTTTCCCATTCACCATTCAACATGGATTGCTAATATTGTGCCTGTTAGGAAGAAAATGGTGAGATCCGCATCCGTCTTGATTTCGTGAATCAATCAAAGCTTCTTTGAAAGATAATTATCCTTTTCCATGATGGATCAGGTCTTGCAAGTAGTAACAGGATCTGAAATGTTATCTATGCTTGATGGATTCTCGGGATATAATCAGGTAGAGGTTGATACTGCAGATCAACACAAAACAGCTTTCACTACTCCTTGGGGTACCTTTGCTTACAAGAGAATGCCTTTTGGGCTCATTAATGCTGGTGCCACTTTTTAGAGAGCTATGGATCTAGCTTTTGGAATTTTGAAAGGGAAGTGTATTGTCATATACCTTGATGATTTGACTGTGTTTTCTAAAACAAGGGCGGATCATTTTGACCACCTGGAGACAGTTCTGCTAAGATGCAGAGAACATGGGATTTCTTTGAATCCTAAAAAATCTGTCTTTTGTGTCACAGAGGGGAAATTATTAGGGCACATCGTCTCCAAAGATGGTATTAAGATTGATCCTGAGCGAGTTCAAGCTATCCAGCAAATTCCTCTCCCAACCAGCAAAAAGGGCGTGCACTCTTTCTTTGGTAAGATCAATTTTTTAAGAAGGTTCATCCCTGATTTTGCAGAGTTAACTTTGAGTATTTCCCAAATGATGAAAGGAAAAAAAACATTTGGTTGGTCTTCTAAAGGAAAGGAATCCTTTGAAGGTATTAAAAGAGCTATCGCTAAAACTCCTGTTTTAGCCTGTCCTGATTTCAGCAAAGATTTTATTATCTATTGCTATGCCACAGATAATACCTTGGCTGCTGTTTTGACTCAAGAAGACTCTAATGAGCATGAACTCCCAATTGCGTTCATGAGCTATATTCTGAAAGATCATGAGTTAAAATACACCATGATGGAAAAACATGCTTTTGCAGTGGTCAAAGTTGTCAAGCAGTTTCGTTTTTACATCCTCAACTCTCATTCCATGGTGTTGGTTCCAGATACAACTGTTAAGTCAATTCTCACACAACAAGAATTTGGATCCAAGAGAGGGAACTGGGTTGCTAAGGTCCAAGAATATGATATTGACATCAAACCGACCAAGCTTGTTCGTGGAAAAGGTCTTTGTGAGCTCATTGCTGAAGGAGCTAAACATGAGTTGTTGGAGGAGAAAGTTGGCCTTCCTACCGTTCTGTTTCTTAGCTCAGTTGATGAATGGTATGCTGATATCACTCATTTTCTCACCTATGGAGAATGCCCCTCATTTAACTGCCAAAGAAAAGAGGACTGTTAAACTAAGGTCAGTGTAATATGTGTTGTGGGAAAACGCCTTGTTCAAACGTGGGTTAGATGGAAGATTTTTGAAATGTGTGGACAAGGAACAACAGAAAGTTGCTCTCAGCTTTTCATGATCAGGCATGTGGAGGGCACTATTCATCAACGGTCACTACTCATAAGATACTTCGTGGAGGATATTACTGGCCTTCCTTGTTCAGAGATGCATCCAAGTGGGTTGATAAATGTGAGGCTTGTCAGACCTTCGTGGGAAGACCCAAATTGGCCTCTTTGCCTCTTAAGCCAGTTGTAATTGAAGAACCTTTTCAACAGTGGGGTTTGGACTTCATTGGAACACTTAATCCTACTTCTAGTGCTGGTCATACTCATGTATTAACTGCCACAGATTATTTCACCAAATGGGTAGAAGCTATTCCAGTTAAGAGTACTACTTCAAGTGGTATGCAAACTTCATCAAAGTGAACATCGTAGTAAGGTATGGTGTACCTAACAAGATTGTAACAGATAATGCTTTGAATTTCTCTTCAATCGAGATAATGGATTTTTGCTATGGGTATGGCATTTCTTTGGCTCACTCCTCAGATTACTATCCTCAGGGAAATGGGCAAGCAGAATCTACTAATAAAAATTTGGTGACTATTATAAGGAAATTAGTCAATGAGTCTCAATGAAACTGGCACAAGAAGCTCTATGATGCTCTTTGGGCAGACAGGATTACACCAAAGAGAGCTATTGGAATGTCTCCTTTTCAAGTGGTATATGGAGTAGAAGCTCAATTGCACAGTGGAGCTACCAGCCTTGCATCTAATGAAGGCTATTGAAGATACTAGTTTCAGTGATGCTTTGGATAAGAGAATTATGTACCTTCACAAACTGAATGAGGACAGATTGGAGGTTGTTGATAGGATATCTGTTCACCAGCAGAAGGTAAAGGTCATGTTTGATAAGAAAGCCAAGTTCAGAGATTTCCAAGTTGGAGACACTGTGTTGTTATGGGATAAAAGGCATGAACCTCATGGCAGCCATGGCAAGTTTGATTCCCTTTGGCTCGGACCTTTCAAGATCAGACACTTTGCTGGTAAGAATTCCTTTTATCTTGATTACATGGATGGTTCTCCTCTCCCACTTCCTTATAGTGGGTAGTACCTTAAGTTGTTCAAGTCTTAGGTGATTAGGGAGTCCTTTGTATATTCTGTACAACATTTTGTTTTGCTTTCCTTTTTTTTGTGTGTGTCCTCTCGTATTGGTTTGCTTTTTGACTCCGTGGCCCAATGGATAAGGTACTGGTCTGCTTCCCGAGTTTGTCTAAGTTCTTACCTTGTCCCATTCCTTGAATTTATGCCAAGTCATCCCCAGAAGGAGCCAGCTGTTGTCCACTCAAAATTCCCCTGCTCTTAAGAAAGTGAAAATTTCAAAATTTTGAGTTTAAGTGTCTTCTCTGTTGTACTCAATGTTAAAAGTCAGAGAAATTGAGAAAATCTACATTTTTGGGTCATTTTGTGTGTTTTTCGGCCTCGGACATTTTTTGTCCCGCGTATCCCAAGTTCAAACGGCGCTCTGTTCCCGATCGGCGTTTCCCGAAGTTTGTCCTTTTTGGGCCCGTCGGAATTTCTTGTCCCAAATGTCCCAAATTCAATTTGGCAAGTTGTTCCATTTTCGGCCGAATCACCCGAACCGCGTCCTTCGCGCTTTCATGTCCCGCGTGTCCCAAGTTCAAACGGGCGCTCTGTTCCCCGATCGGCCGGTTTCCCCGAAGTTTGTCTTTTTCGGGCCCGTCGCGCTTTCACGTCCCAAATGTCCCAAGTTCAATTTGGCAAGTTGTTCCATTTTCGGCCGAATCACCCGAACCGCGTACTTCACGCTTTCACATCCCAAATGTCCCAAGTGCGCTGGACTGTTGTCACATTTTCGTCCGATCCGGCCGAGTCACGTGTTTCACGCACTTTTGTCCCGCATGTCCCAAAAGGCATTTGTGCATCTTTTCCCGCTCTACCCGAATCGGCCGAGCCGCGTGTTTCGCGCATTCACGTCTCACATGTCCCAAATGAACCAAGTGCCATTCGTGCTTATTTTTCCCGCTCTACCCGAATATCTTGCTTATTCAAATTGGTAAATGCGCATTCATTATCTTTCTCTCTCCTAAACGGCTATATTATGAGCGAACCCCCTATGCATTTTTCACATTGCTTCCGTGCTATCCTTTGCTCGAACCCTTACAATCTGAATTCTTGTGCATGTATCCCTTCCTCGTAATTCCTTCCCGAGTCTAGTTTGTGCTCTACCCTCCGAATTACTATCAATATGAAGATCAAATGTCAGGGACAATGAAGCTCATCATCTTGACTTTGGTGACTTTTTGGTCGAGGATGGCTGATGCAAACCCTACACCAACGGCGCAGATGATTCTACCATACTCATGTTGAGTTTGATAAGGAAATGGAGAAGTGTCCCGATTTTGGGCTCACTTCACTACCAAGACGTCGGTCCCCTCGTGGCAGAGACATACCGAGGCATCAAGAGATTCAGCAAAGAATTTTGAAGTCAGTGGGTCCCTCCCATTCATAACCACCTGTCTTCTTCTCCTTATTCTTCTCTTCTTTTCTAATTCTTTTTTCGGATTCATTATAATTAGTTGAGGTATTGCGATTGGCAATCCTTAACTAATCTTTAGTTAAAAGAAGTAGTTACAAAGAATAACTGATTTGTAAGCTATATAATGGCCTCTCCACGCCATTTTGAAAGGAGGAAGAACTTGGCTTATTTTCTGAAAGTGTAAATAGATCATAAAGAAATCAATACAGAAGGGCTTTCCATTCTTTGTCTATCTGATCTCTTTTATCCCCAAGCTTTCATTTAATTTTTGTGAAGATCATTTGTCTGTGTTATGTTAAGAAACTTTGTGTTCTGGCAGATGTTATTTACAGAACTTTGTGTCTTTAAATTCCATCTTATTTATATGATACAAATGATCTTGTTTCAATTCACTGTAACTTTGCATACATAAAGAATTACTCTGTTATCTATAATTCGCATGTTGCCTTCTCGCTCATTCTCGTTTTCTAATTCCTCAAATTCCTTTTGTAATTGATGATCTTTAGAAAACACTTTCGTAATATCCAAGTTCAACCAAAAATAATGTTTTGTATATTTGTAAATAGGTTCGAGGGAACCTCTCCCATTAAAGAGGAGGACTTCTTCTCCCCTAATTGTTATCTTCTTCGTAAAGTCCTATTTGACAACCAACAATTCCTACCACACTTTTGCCTCTTTCCATGATCATCCTTTGAGTGCTATCCACTTCCTACACCATCACCAATGATTAAACAAGAATCATGTATGTATCCATCACTTTTTATCTTCTCTTGAATATGTGTACCACAACTTGCACATAGCATGATTCTCATGGATAATTTTGTCTACCTTTAAATGAGATCCCATGGTTGTTTCACCCTACTTTCTAAACAAGAATCCTATTCTTCACCTTGGTCTTGTCCATGACTTCAAATCCCTCACATGGGATCCAACTCCTTGAGTCAAAATTCCAATAAAAAGATGACTCCCTTAAAAGGACATCTTCCTCTCTAAAATCACTGCTATAAATAGACTTCTCCCTCGAAGGACATGTTGGTGCCATTTTTGAGCTTGAACCTTATTGCCCTAATTCAAATCTATATGTGCTCAAAAATGTTTTACCCTTTGAATTAATGGTCTAAAATTCTTCCCCTCTAGTTGATGCTTCAAAAATGCTCACAAACTTGTTGTTTTTCCCTAATTTGAAAGGAATATTCCAAGTTTGCCCCTTTTGTGCCCTAGTTTTTCCAATTCCATGGGCTATGTCATTTTTCCCTTTGCTAGATCATGAAAAAATTGAATTTGATCAATTCATACTTGTTTGTAATTGAAAATCCCATCCCAAGGTCGAAAATGTTGTAAAATCATGCTTCAGTTGATTCAAAATAAAAAAATCTGCCATCCTTGGTGAAAAAATTGAATTCTAGGGCATCCCTAGAATTTTTACGTTTTGACATCATAAGGTGTCATTTTCCCATCAAATTCATTTTCCCATCAAATTCATCCTCAAGAAAGGTTTTCCTCTAATTTTCATGGCACTTTTCAAGAAAATGGGGCATTTTATTATAAGGCAAGATGGCGGGTGGTTAGATTCCTTAATTTTTTGACCTTAGTCTTGCAAAAGCAAATGGGTCAAAATTTGGTCCAATGCCCCAACCAATTTTTTTCCAAGAGGACACATGTCCTAGAAGTTTCAAAATGGGAAGCGGGTGGGCAATGTAGGGGGACTTAGAGTTTTTAAGGTTTTTCTAATTTTATAAGGTTTAAAATAAATTTTAAAAGCCCCGCTCCAATCAAAGAGGAGGACATGTGTCAGCATGAAGGTTTCAAAAGGGAAGGTGGTCTCATGGAGGAAATGAGGATTTTTCCCTTTTTTTTGGAAAATGGATAAAAAGCAAATTTTGGCCCGAAACTCCTGAAAAATCGGGAGAGGACACGTGTCCTGAAAGGTCAAAAGGGGGTGTGGGTCAACATTGAAGTTTGTGAATTTTCAAAAATTTGTAAGGGAAGTTTGAAGGAAGAAATTTTGGCCCAAAGTGAACAACAAATCAAAGATTACCACGTGGGGGGATAGTTTGGAGGCGCGGGCCCCATGGAGACAAAGTGGAAAATTTTCCCTTGGCTTAAAGGGAGTAAAAATGAAGATTAAGCCCGTGGGTCCTCGGTGAAATGAGAGATGGATGCGTGGTAAGAGGGACAAGGTGGAAGGTGGGTAAAATTTGGAGGAGAGGAAGGAAATTTTTCCCTTTTGCCAAAAATACTCAAAATCAAAATTTGATGCACTGGCCCGCTAGCGAATCACAAGGAGACACGTGGTAAGGGAAAAATCAGAGGTGCGGGCCCGGGGCAAAAAGTGAAAATTTTCCCAATTTCCAAAAAAGGTCAAAATGTGTAGAATTGAAGCACGATCCCGATGGGGCCCACCATATGCCACGTGTCAGCTCCAAATTTCAAGGCAGAGGGGCGGAGAAAAAAGTCAAAATTTTCCATTTTTCCAAAAAATGTGGAAAAGTAAAAAATGATCCCAATTTCGGTCCCAATTGTTTTTGGACACATGGCGGGCCCAAGAGGCAGGTAGGGAAAGGTGGCAAAATTTTCCAAATTTTCAAAAGGTCTCAAATGTATTTTTTAAAGGCATGGGCCCGATCCAATCATTTTTTGACACGTGTCCCGCCTTATCCAAAGTTTAAAAAGGTAATATTGAGCGTATTTTTGGATTACATCTTCCACGTGGAGGGCTGATATTAAAGGTTGATGTAAGATCAATGGTTACTGTGCATCCATTTGTTTTGGCCGCCATGGGAGCTCCAAGAAGTTTGGAAATCATGATTTTTGCATCAAATTTCATCAAATTTATAGTGATTTTGTGTCCTCTTGGCCTTCCAGGATCATTGGCATCACTTTCATGGCTTAATTCTTTGACTTGTGATGTTTTTGAAGTAAATTTTTGCCCCATCCCGAGAAAGCACGTGAAATGACAAAATCAAAAGTTGCAGAGGTAGTTTTAAAAGGGTAAAAAGGTGAAAATGATGAGTAAGAGGTGTTTGCATGCCTCAATGATGAAAAACATGCCTCCAGGATGGATAATGATCTAGATATTTGTAATGATTTAATATTTTTGGCACACCTGGCAACATGCGAGTGTTTTTTTGTTTGATGTCATTTTCATTGAATCATGAAGAGTTGTTGTAACAGAATTGATCCCATGGCATATTCTTTTCTTGGGAAAGAAGGCTCCAATGTGGCATGAGGTATATAGTGCATTTTGGAGAAATTTGTAAAAGGAGGGAGTTGAAAATCATGAGTGAATTTTGAGAGAAAGCTCATTTTTCTAGAAATCCACCAAAGAACAAGTTAATGTCTCATGTGTTGGAAATTCATGTATGTGAGTTGGTTACAAGTGTATAGCCATCACACAACTCTGAGATTGTTCATGTAACTCTCCCCTACTATTGAATCTAACAAGTTTTGAATTAAATCTGTGTTTTCTTTGGGCAATATGATGTCTGTTATCATTTTTAAATGCTTGCAAATAGTTTTCATTGTTCTTGTTGCAATCTTGCACTAAAAGTCTTTAGAAATCACACAAAATCTCCATTTCTTGTTGATAGTTTAGTGGCATTTGCAATCTCATGTTAGAAGAGCCTTCATCTGATAAAGAGATAAACAAATTTAAAATCACTTTACCTTCCTTGACTACAGAGATTTCTTGTAAGCCTTTGGGGGTACCTTAGGCGTGGTTTGATCATGGATTTTTGTGTTTAATTGAGTTCTTTACTTCAAGATTTTGTGGTGAATTCTCAAAGATTGTGTGAAGAGTGCAACTTGGGCTTCCATTTTTGCCTCTTCTGGTTGAAAGAACATCCTGATTATTTTAGGCATTTCATCTGATAGTTGTTCAAGTATTGTAGTGGTTGTCAAAGATCTGATCTATCCCAGTTTGTCTTATCAATCCCCCCAAAAATCATCTAACAACAAAGATCCTATCATGTACTATCCCTGATTTGCATTTGTATACCTACAAAAGATCAAAATCCATTTGCAAAAGTATGCATAACAGATCAGGATTTCCAATGTCTCTAGTAACCTTTGCCTTGTTTTGAGAACATACCCATGTTTTGAGAAGTGACAACTCGTGAGAGTTCAGATCTGGGGTGTTGATCATGTTTTCATCAAGGTCTCCATCATAGAATTCCAAGCAAAGAGAAGGACATCTTCACCTCCTTCACCATTACAAGGTTACAAAATAGGTCCTCTTACCTTGGTTGCAAGGCACAACCTAAAACAACTAGGACAAGATCAAGTCCTATTGGAGTGCTATCCATTTCTCCACAAACCTGAGTGCCAGCTAGACCATATCCCTGGCTACCAATGACATACAACATGGTCTAATATGTCCTTAAGCTCCATGACATATCTATGGTGCTGCTCAGACTGAAAAGGAGAACAAATTTGGATACCAACACGAGTGGTGCCATTTCCTGCCGGGACTTCTTGGAATTTCTTGGTGTTTTTGAAGTATTTGAGGAGTTTGAGCATTTGTGTATTCAAGTATTTGAGCTGCTACATTGTTAAAATATCATCCTATGCTTCAGATCTGCAAGTTTTTAAACAAGGGTTTCAAGTTTTGTCTCCCTTTTTCCATTTACTAGTAGTTCATACACTTTGGGTGCATTGTGATTGATTGATTTAAGAAGAAGAAGGTCTGATTTATAAGGCTTTGCAAGGTTTTAGTGCTAGAAAACATTTGACAGATTATTTTAGTGCATTCTTGCACAACTAAGGTGAAATTCCTTAGTGGCGACTCCATGCTGATTTGATCTTGAAAATACCAGTGTCTTAAGCTTTCTGTCATTTATTTTTGTGTTGCTAACCTCTGCAAAACTAGAAGGAAGAAGATCTCTCTTCCTTAGAGACTCTACTAAGAAATTGTTCTCAGAGTCAAGAAATTCAGAGTTGGAAGGGAGAAGAGTTTGGAAAGTGGTTAAAGGTCAGACATCAGGCAAAGATATAGCCATTGGTGAGAGAGATCAGCCTTTGGTAGAGGACTATCACTCTTCTTCAAGTGATTCTGATTCAAGCAATCCTCTCATAAATTTGTTTTCCTTAGCTAGTGAAGGTCCTTCTGCTAACTTGGTAAGTTCCTTCTCCAATCTGCACCTCTATGTGTTTTAATTCGAGTAAAACTTTCCAAGAAAATCAGCACTTAGAGAATACTAGTCTTGTGAATCACATTCTTGAGCCCCAAAGATATAGCACTCCTCATCAGCTTGTCTCACCTCCAAGATCACCCCCACCAAACAATATGGCTCAGCCTAGACCTCCATTTGTTGTTAACACCTTTGGTCCTATAAATTTTAGAGGAATGGATGGTTACCCAAATGTTGTCCCACAAGATGTCAGAAATAGGTTGCCAAAATTCCAAGGTAACAATGCTATTACTGGTGATCAACATCTCAAACTTTTTGATAATATGATGGAAGATTTTGAGATAGAGTTTGAAGATGTGTATATTAAGTTGTTTATTCATACACTAGAAGAAGATGCTAGGGATTGGTACAAGGCTCTACCTGATAATTCTATTGATTCATGGACTGAAATGAAAAATGCATTTAGGTTGCAATATGGTGACAGGACTGATCCTAGATTTCTTTTATCTGAGTTTGAGAATATCAAGAAGAACCCTAATGAATCAGTCCATGACTTCAACACAAGGTTTAACAAAACTTTGAGAAGGCTTCTGTTGGTTTGAGGCCTTGTGATGAATCTTGTTTAATCAAATATGTAGATGCATTTGATAAGAAGGCAAGCCTATTACCTAAGAGACAAGAACCCAACCAATCTAAGACAAGATTTCACCATGGCACTTCAAATTGAGAACAATATCAAGGTTGTTGGGAAACCTCTCAAGAGAGATGGTGTAAAATTGATAAACCCTGAAAAACCTCAAGCTAGCAAAGGTGCTGATTTAGAAGAGGTTGTGAAAACTTTGGCAGGGGCTGTCAAGAAAATCATACAAGTTGGCAAGAGCTGAGAAGGGAATTGGGTAGACTTCACAAGGTCAGCCTAGGTAGTAGACACAAGATAGATTTGGCAATCACCATAGGAATGAGCAGAGGTTTGATGACAAGGGTAAAGGGCCTATTGGATCTGCAAATAGACAACCCCAAAACAGTGAAAGTAGATTGGTTCCTAACCCTCTAACTACCAGGGTTGTTGTTGTTGATGAAGTTGCTGATATGGATTGGTGTGATAGATGTTTTCTTCCTCATCCTCCATGTGAAGTGGACCAACAAGTTGATGAAGCTGATAATGAGGATGGAACTGATGATGATATTTGCATGGTGGGTCTATTCTTCAAGCTCACAAGGAGGAGCAACATCTACTGAAGTAATAAGTGCTAGGACTGCTGCTACCTTTTGGGATTACATCAAATGGGTACAAGTCTTTTCCCCCTCATGCTCTTGAAGTTGATGTAGTGCAAGATTTTGAAATTCCTAACAATGACTTTGAATACTTGAGAGCTTTGATGATTAAGAAGTATGATGGTGGTATCCCTTCGGAGGAAGATAGACAATTGTTGATGAATGTTGTTGTAGCTCAAGAGAAGGACTATAACACTAGAAGCAAAGTTGTTAAGGGAGTTGGGCCTCAAGCCAAACCTAAAACACCCTTGCTCACAAGCATTCCAAAAGAAGCTCCTAGGAAAGAAACACTTGCTAAAATCTCTATTGTCCCAAGAAAAATTACAGTCCTCATCATGCCCAAGTTGCCAAGAATCCTTTTCCATCTGATGAATCTTCTTGTATCCCTTCCAATGTTGTTTTTCCAAAGAGTGTCCCCTATGACATAGCCCAAGTATTGAGCCAAATTAAAGTGAGTGTTCCAATCATTGAGTTGCTTAGAATTCCTGAGCATAAGAAGAGAGCATTTGAGTACTTGGGATTGAAAGAAGAGAAGATCACCCCAAGAAGAAATGTAAATGTTGTTGAGACTCCTCTCCAAATCATCATTGACTTAAAACACCACCAAAAGTGGAAGATCTTGGAGAGACACCTGAGGTATATTTGGGGACATCCTTGGTTGATTCCCAATTGAATGTTGATCCATTCTTTACAACTTTGCTCATAAAAGATAGGCTACTTCACAATTGTATGTTTGATTCCGGTGCATCATGTAATGTCATGCCTCTAGAAGTCATGAATGAGTTGGATATCAAAGTGATGCTGCCTATGGGAAGTGTACTGCCATGGATTCAAGGGAAGTGTCGGTGGTTGGTTGTGTGAAAGGTTTGGTAGTGCAACTTGCAGCCTATCCGGGAAAGAATTTGAAACTTGATGTTGTAATTGTTGACTGCCCTGCCAAATGGGGTATGATTTTTGTCAAGAAAATGGGCTGCAAGTGTTGGTGGCAGCGTTCAGATGGATATGTCTTTTGCCACCATTCCCATTGAGGGCAGCCTTGTCAAACTTTATGGTGAAAAGAAGATGTTGCACCTAATTGAAGATCCCAACAATGCTTCCTATGAAGTGTTGTTTGTTGATGTAGATGCTGAGAATTTCATTGGTTTTGTTGATGGAAAAGAAAATAAAATGGATCAGTCAAAGTTGCCTTGATAAGGTATGTTCTCCTTGGACCTTGCTATTTGATGGAGCTTGCTCCAAATTTGGAAATGGTGCTGGTGTAATTCTGATTTCTCCTAGCTTGGAAGAATTTGTTTTTTCCTTCAAGCTTAATTTTGAATGTACTAACAACATTGTTGAGTATGAAGCCTTGTTGTTGGGTCTGAGGATTGCATGGAAGTATGGTAAAAGACATCATTGCAAAGGGAGATTCAGAGTTGGTTGTCAAACAAATAAGAAAATGTATATGCTACAAAAATCAGCGTATGAAACAGTACAAGCATGCAGTTTGGGATTTAATTGAGATGTTTGATTCCTTTAATATTATGCACCATGACAGAATTTTGAATGTTGTTGCTGACAAGTTGGTAGTGTTGGGGTCAAGATTTGAAGATTGCACCATTTCACCTTATTGTGAATACAACATTGAAGTGCTAACTAGGCCTGTTGTCCCTGACAACATCAAGCATTGGAAAGTGTTTGATGATGATTCTCAAGTGTTAAGGTTCTTGCAAAACCAAGGTGAGTTTGCAAATCAGAATATTGATTGGGAGCCAATGGTGTGTATGACTGAAGGAAGAGAGACTTTGTTTGGAAAAGATATCATCCAATTGAAAACAAACACCATTCCTAGAGGTCTTGTTGCACTTGAGTCAAATTTTAACAATGTTGATTGCATCATAAATAGAAACATGTCTGCCTCAAGGGATGTGGAAGAGCATAACTTGGGTACAAAGGAAAACCAAGAAAAGTTTGGTTGGGCAGCAATTTAAGTAAAGAAGAAAAATAGTCCTATGCCCAACTCTTGAAAAAATATCAAGACTGCCTTGTTTGGTCCTATTCAGAGCTAAAAGCATATAGAGAAGACTTGTTTCAACATGAGATCCCTCTTGAAACAAATGCCAAACCATTCAGATAGAGGAAAAGGCCAATTAATCCACTTCTCTCCATGAAAATGCAAGAGGAGTTAAAGAAGTTGAGAGATGGAGGTATTATTCAGCCCACTAGATATTCATCTTGGGTTACAAACCTTGTGCTAGTCAGAAAGAAGAATGGAGATATCAGACTTTGTGTAGACTTTAGAAATCTGAACAAGGCATCCATGAAGGACAACTATCCCTTGCCAAATATGGAAAATATGTTGCAGCTTGTGATAGGTTTGAATTGCTTTCTACATTGGATGGTTTCTCCGGATATAATCAAGTGGTAGTTAAAGAATCAGAAAGACTTAAGACAACATTCACTACTCCTTGGGGAACATATTTTTGTTAGGATGCCCTTTGGTTTGATGAATGTTGGTGCCACTTTTCAAAGAGCAATGGATGTTGCTTTTTCTGGTTACATCAATGAGTTCATTGCAGTTTACCAAGATGATGTGACTGTGTTTTCAAGGTAGAGAGGTGATCATTTGCAGCACTTGGAGAAGATGTTGATCAGATGTAGGGAGTATGGAATTTCTCTTAATCCAAAGAAGTGTCATTTTTTTGTGTAAAAGGCCAAGTTTGCTTGGCCACATTGTGTCAAAAGATGTGTTATATGATAGACCATGAGAGAGTGGAAGCAATCAACAAAGTACCTATCCCAAGAACCAAGAAAGGCATCCAATCTTTCTTTGGTCAAATTAATTTTATTAGAAGGTTTGTTTCCAACTTTGTTGAGTTGACTCTTCCAATCACAAGCATGCTAAAGAAGGACCAAGTTATCAAATGGGAGGAGGCTGCCATTCAAGCTTTTAAAGGAATTAAGGATGCACTTAAACATGCACCTATTTTAGCAGCCCCAAACTATAAGAGGCCTTTCCAAATATTTTCCTTTGCCTCTGAGTATACCATTGCTTTTTTTTGCTGCAAAAGGATGAGAATGGGGCTGAGAGACCTATTGCCTTCTTTAGCAAGGCTTTACAAGCAAGCTGAGTTAAAGTATACAATCATGGAAAAACAAGCATTTTCCTTGGTGAAAGCAACAAAAGTTTTTAGGCCTTATATATTGAGTTCAAAAGTTGTTGCTTATGTTCCCCACACCATGGTGAAAGACATCTTATCAGAGATGGAGGTCTCAAGTAAAAGATGTAGATGGGTGAACAAACTATAGGAGTATGATATGGACATCCAAACCACAAAGTTGGTAAGAGGTTTGGGTCTTGCTAAGCTCATGGCTGAGAGCAACTTGCAGAATGTGGAAGTGAATCAGCTAGAGGAAGAAAGGATAGATGTGCTTGCAAAGTTGGTAAATTCTGAGTGGTACAAGGATGTAATCTTTTACCTTAGACACCTTTTTGTTCCCTTGATCATTTAAATAAAAATCAGAAAAGAGCCCTCAAGTTGGCTTCTCAAAAGTACATCATCACTAGACCTTGGGTTGGCTTGGAAGAACCCTGAAGGTGTCCTCTTGAAATGCATAACTAAAGATGAAGCTCCCAAGATAGTTGTTGATTTCCATGGGGGAGTTTGTGGAGGACACTTTGCTGGAAGAGTAACAACACATAAGATTTTGAGAGCTGGTTATTGGTGGCCTACTCTCTTCAAAGATGCAACCCAGCTAGTTAGAAAATGTGATAGTTGCCAATGTTTCTCTAGAAGACTGAAAGCTTCAGGCTCCCTTCCTTTGCAGCCTGTATCAATTGAAGCTCCTTTCAAGCAATGGGGGATGGACTTCATTGGTGAGATTTAGATCCTTCTAGTGCTGGCCATAAGTGGATCCTTGTAGCCACTAATTATTTTACAAAGTGGGTAGAGGAAATCCCCACCAAGAAAGCAACACACCAAATAGTTATGGACTTCTTGTTGAATCAAATCATATGTAGATTTGGAGTCCCAATCAAGATTATAGCTGATAATGCCATGTGCTTTAGAGCCAAACCTTTAATGGTAATGTGCAATGAATATGGAATCAATCTAACTTATTCTTCAAACTATAACCCCCAAGGGAATGGACAAGTTGAGTCCAACAATAAGAATTTGTTGAAGATCATTAGAAGAACCTTGGAGCAAAACAAGAAGAAATGGGGTGAACAATTGAAATTTGTAGTTTGGGATGATAGATAACTCCTAAAAGAGCTACTGGTAAAAGCCCATTTGAATTGGTGTATGGAACTTAGGCTTTGCTGCCCTTACACCTGTAATTATCTTCATTTCAGTTTTGCCCAACATTTGGAAGATCAAGAGCTTGGCCCATATGAATCAAGGATCAATCAGATTATTGAGCTTGATGAGGAGAGAAGAGCATCCCATCAAAGGCATGTCAGATTTAGAGAAAAATTGAAGAGATTGTTTGATAAGAAGGTCACTCCTAGAGCCTTCAATGTTGGAGATCTGGTCTTGTTATGGGATAGTAGGCATGAAGACAAGGGCAAGCATGGAAAATTTGATGCATTATGGATGGGCCCTTATGCCATTGATATCAGAATTGGTGAACATACCTTCTTTCTCAAGGATTTAGATGGGGAATTGCTGGAGCTACCTGTTAATGGTAGACATTTGAAACATTTCTTGGATTAAACCCCAAATTTGAGGTATGCACCAGCTTGTATAGTGTATAGTGTTTGGTTTTTTGCTCTATTTTTGGTGTTTTGTTGGTTTTGTGGTTTTCCTTGTTGTGTGGTAACCTTTTTTTTTTGTCAGGTTCTTGGCTAGTTTTTGGTGTTTTTGGCTCTTGAACTCCTTTTCCCAATGGATATTTTGGCACTTGGTCTATGTTTTGTCCTTGTGGCACTCACTGGGAGTGCCCATCCCCAAGCAAGAGCCGATGTTGGTGCCATTTTTGAGCTTGCACCTTATTGCCCTAATTTTTCAAATCTATATGTGCTCAAAAATGTTTTACCCTTTGAATTGATGGTCTAAAATTCTTCCCCTCAATTGGATGCTTTAAAAATGCTCACAAACTTGTTGTTTTTCCCTAATTTGAAAGGAATATTCCAAGTTTGCCCTTTTGTGCCCTAGTTTTTCCAATTTCATGGGCTATGTCATTTTTCCCTTTGCCAGATCATGAAAAAATCAAATTTGATCAATTCATACTTGTTTTGTATTTGAAAATCCAATCCCAAGGTTGAAAATGTTGTAAAATCATGCTTCAATTGATTCAAAATCAAAAAATTTCCATCCTTGGTGAAAAATTGAATTCTAGGCATCCCTAGAATTTTTTTTTTTGACGGTCAGACGGGCGTCATCATTTCCCCGTCAAATTCATCCTTGGGAGGTATTTTGAAACGTGGCACATTCTGCATTGGCACTTGGGATGGCGAGGCACTCTAACTTTTCATTTTTCACCTTTTCAAGCAAATTATTTCTTGCCCAAAAGTTTTATCCAAAGTCATGTGGCATGTTTTGATGCCCCAGGGGATGCCAATAGTGAGAGGACACGTGTCCTATAAAGTTTCAAATGGAAGGACATGTGCCATGGGGGACTTAGGTTTTTTGGCTCTAATTTTATAAATTTTTTTTTTTCAAACTTAGTTTTTCCCCACTCCAATCAAAGGAGGACACGTGGCAGCATGGTTTCAAACTCGGGTGAAATGTGGGTCTGGAGGAAATGGGAATTTTCCCCTTTTTACAAAATGGATAAAAGGAAAATTTTTGGCTCAAACTCCGCAACAAATTAGGAGATGACATGTGTCCTGAAGGGTCAAAAGGGGGCACGGGTCAACATTGAATTTTGTGAATTTTCAAAAATTTGTAAGGGAAGTTTGAAGGAAGAAAGGAAGACTTGGATTGCCCAAAAGTGAATAAAAGAGTGCCACATGGTGGGGATAGTTTCGGAGGTGTAGGCCCATGGAGACAAAGTGGAAAATCTTTCCTTGGCTCAAAGGGAGTAAAATGAAGATTATGCCCATGGGTTCTCGGTGAATGAGAGATGGACACGTGGTATGGGGTAAGCGGTCAGGGGGTGGAGGAGGAGAAGGAAAATTTTTCCTTTGCTAAAAATACTCAAAATCAAAATTTGATGCACTGGCCTGCTAGCGAATCACAAGGAGACACGCGTCAAGGGAAAAACCAGAGGAGTGGGCTGCAGGGCAAAAAGTGAAAAATTTTCCCAATTTCCAAAAAGGTCAAAATGCACAGAATTGAAGCACGATCCCGATGGGGCCCACCATATGCCACGTGTTAGCTCCAAATTTCAAGGGCATGGAGGGGCAGAGAAAAAAGTCAAAATTTTCCATTTTTCCAAAAAATGTGGAAAAGTCAAAAATGATCCCAATTTCGGTCCCAATTGTTTTTGGACACGTGGGGCCCAAGAGGTAGGCGGGGAAAGGTGGCAAAATTTTCCAAATTTTCAAAAGGTCGCAAATGCATTTTTTAAAGGCATGGGCCCGATCTAATCATTTTTTGACACGTGTCCCACCTTATCCAAAGTTTAAAAAGGTAATATTGAGCGTATTTTTGGATTGCATCTTCCACGTGGAGGGCTGATATTAAAGGTTGATGTAAGATCAATGGTTACTGTGCATCCATTTGTTTTGGCCGCCATGGGAGCTCTAAGAAGTTTGGAAATCACATTTTGCATCAAATTTCATCAAATTTATAGTGATTTTGTGTCCTCTTGGCCTTCCAGGATCATTGGCATCACTTTCATGGCTTAATTCTTTGACTTGTGATGTTTTTGAAGTAAATTTTTGCCCCACCTGAGCAAAGCACGTGAAATGACAAAATCAAAAGTTACAGAGGTATTTTAAAAGGGTAAAAAGGTGAAAATGATGAGTAAGAGGTGTTTTCATGCCTCAATGATGAAAAACATGCCTCCAGGATGGATAATGATCTAGATATTTGTAATGATTTAATCTTTTTGGCACACTTGGCAACATGCAAGTGTTTTTCTGTTTGATGTCATTTTCATTGAATCATGAAGAGTTATTGTAACAAAATTGATCCCATGGCATATTCTTTGCTTGGGAAAGAAGGCTCCAATGTGGCATGAGGTATATAGTGCATTTTGGAGAAATTTGTAAAAGGAGGGAGTTGAAAATCACGAGTGAATTTTGAGAGAAAGCTCATTTTTCTATAAAATCCACCAAAGAACCAGGTTAATGTCTCATGTGTTGGAAATTCATGTATGTGAGTTGGTTACAAGTGTATAGCCATCACACAACTCTGAGATTGTTCATGTAACTCTCCCCTACTATTGAATCTAACAAGTTTTGAATTAAATTTGTGTTTTCTTTAGGCAATATGATGTCTATTATCATTTTTAAATGCTTGCAAATAGTTTTCATTGTTCTTGTTGCAATCTTGCACTAAAAGTCTTTAGAAATCACACAAAATCTCCATTTCTTGTTGATAGTTTAGTGGCATTTGCAATCTCATGTTCAGAAGAGCCTTCATCTAATAAAGAGATAAACAAATTTAAAATCACTTTACCTTCCTTGACTGTAGAGATTTCTTGTAAGCCTTTGGGGGTACCTTAGGCGTGGTTTGATCATGGATTTTTGTGTTTAATTGAGTTCTTTACTTCAAGCTTTTGTGGTGAATTCTCAAAGATTGTGTGAAGGGTGCAACCTAGGCTTCCATTTGTGCCTCTTCTAGTTGAAAGAACATCCTGATTATTTTAGGCATTTCATCTAATAGTTGTTCAAGTATTGTAGTGGTTCAAAGATCTGATCTATCCCATTTTGTCTTGTCAATCCCCCACCAAAAATCATCTAAAAAAAGATCCTTTCATGTACTATCCCTGATTTGCATTTGTATACCTACAAAAGATCAAAATCCATTTGCAAAAGTATGCATAATAGATCAGGATTTCCAATGTCTCTAGTAACCTTTTCCTTGTTTTGAGAACATACCCATGTTTTGAGAAGTGACAACTCATGAGAGTTCAGATCTGGGGTGTTGATCATGTTTTCATCAAGGTCTCCATCATAGAATTCCAAGCAAAGAGAAGGACATCTTCACCTCCTTCACCATTACAAGGTTACAAAATAGGTCCTCTTACCTTGGTTGCAAGGCACAACCTAAAACAGCTAGGACAAGATCAAGTCCTATTGGAGTGCTATCCATTTCTCCACAAACTGAGTGCCAACTAGACCATATCCCCAGCTACCAATGACATACAACATGGTCTAATCTATCCTTAAGCTCCATGACATATCTATGGTGTTGATCGGGATCTGAAAAAGGAGAAATAATTTGGATACCAACGGACAACTATGTAAATATCTTAAAAAAAAATTAAAAATTAAAAAAAAAAAAAAAGAGAAGAAGAGAGAGAATCTGAAGCTTCCCACATCGATCAGCTTCACGAAGACCTCAAGGAGTTAATTTCTTCATCCCATATGGACTTCCACATCGATCAGTCTATCTCAAACATCAGTTAAAACAAACAACCTTTTAGTCATGGACTTGCCCATTATGACCTTGGATCTCTTGCTACAAAGGCATGCTACCTTGTACCATATAAAAATTAACCACCTTTCATCCCTCTCACCATTCGCACTCCCATTTCCTACTACCTCAAGGGACCTCTTGGAACTATGACATTTGGTGATCATGTGACTATTATTCACCTTTAGGATAATCACTCATGTAAATTCTTTAGGGTCTTATGTTCACTAGCCTACCTATGGTATGGTCCACCAGTTATGATCCTCACCAATTAGGTGGCTTTCTTACCCCCTCTTATCTTTTAACCTTCTTTATTATGTATTGATTACCTTATATAGGACTTGGTCCTCGACGCTTACCTTTGGGTAATATTCTTCTTCTACCACAATCGAAATCACCTATACCAAGTTGCCCATAACTCACCCACACCTAATAGACCTAAACCCAAATCATGCCTAAAACCTACCAACTCATTCTCATACCTCCTCATATTCTTCCCTAGCTTATGGGAGAACTACATCGGCCTGAGGTCCCTTTTCGCTGGGACTATGTAGGCAGCACTCCATGGGCATGGGGCCCTTGGAGGTTATCTTGGACACTCTCTACCCTAACCAATTCATCTTTCATTTTCCTAAATCACATTCTACCCTACTTCGTTTCCTTTTTATATCAAAATTGGAAATTAAACCAAACAAATGACATTATTTTGATTACCATTTCTTTACCAACATCATGCATGTATTATAAAACATCTTAAAAATGAGTCCATCATGCCTAAACCAAAACCTAACTCAATCCATGCCTAAAACCATGACCTGACTCCATCATGCCTAAACCAAAACCTAACCCAATCCATGCCTAAAACCACGACCTAACTCCATCATGCCTAAACCAAAACCTAACTCCATCCATGCCTAAAACCGACCTAACTCCATCATGCCTAAACCAAAACCTAACTCAATCCATTCCTAAAACCACGACTGACTCAACCATGCCTACAACCTAACTCAATCCATGCCTAAAACCATGACCTAACTCCATCATGCCTAAACCAAAACCTAACTCAATCCATGCCTAAAACCACAACCTGACTCCATCATGCCTAAAACCAAAACCTAACTCAATCCATGCCTAAAACCATGACCTAACTCCATCATGCCTAAATCCATGACCTGACTCAATCCATGCCTAACACACCTACCATAAGTCCATCTATGCATAATAATAAAATGTTATCAACACAAACACATAATGCCCATAATCATCATCATCTATATAAATACAATATCCAAACATGTGTATCCATATACATAATTGTCAAATGTCTTTGGCACACAGGCCGGTGTATATAATCTAGTCTCTCAAAACTCTCATATACTGACCTCACCATCTTCGGCGCGTAGGCTGGTATATGATCAAAATATACAAAACTCTAGTACATCCTCACCATCTTCGGCATGTAGGCTGGTATATATCAAAAAATGACTACAATACATCCAAATATAGGAATGGGCATCAAGCCTCATCTTGCTAGACATCCTCTATGTCAGTCTCTCTGGTCTCCTCCTCGGCTCCGTGTCTCTCACGGCCCGGTATCATCTCACCGCCCTGCTAGCATATCACTTAGAACTAGTCTTCATGAGCTGGTGGCCTCTCCCTGATCTTGTCTCAGAGCTCGATGTACCCCTGTGCTCTCTACACTATGAGTTCGAGATCTAGTCCTCTCACTTGAGGCCTGTTGTGCCATGTACTCTCCATAGGATAGAAAATCTATCCTAGTCACCATCAATTGATCTTGGTAGTATCTCGGCATCACCAGGGCATTCTATAACCTAGATATGGGAATGATCTCGTGGTGGCCCCATAGGCCTCGACCTCGCATGCTGTCCTCTGGGACCCTATCTCACCCCCCTCCGTGAATTGGGCCCCTATCCTGGTGCTTGTAGAGGTGTCATCGGCCTCGCACCTTGTACATGTACTGTGCCTATAATGCCCGAATCTATGCCTATGTCATGGCCAATTGGCCCTGTAACCCTATAACATGTGCCTATAGTAGGCGGCCACCGAATATCATCACCATCTCCATCTCCACCCTAGGCCATCTAGGCCTAAAGACTGGCCACCTATGCATGTAACTCAGCCACCTCTACCTCTGAACTAGCTAACTACCCCTGCACCATCCCCAACTAGGTAATCAAGGTCGCCACCTACCCCTGTAGGGTGTCTCTCTGCACCGTGATAGTGGCTAAATCCGGCTTCCAGTGTCTGGGTAGTATTGCTCGTAAATGAGCTACCCACCACTATCTATATCTATCTGTCACCGGCATCATCAATCCACCGGTCTACCACCTACTCCTCCTACCCTGTGGGCACTATCGGCTATGGTAGAGGTAATGGCCTCTCCACGTCATCTCTCCTATACTACGGGAAGGGTGGAGGTATGTCTGTAGCATCCCAAACTACCACCTAACCCTGTCAACTAGGATCATCTCATTCTCCTCGACATGACACCCCTCTATCCATCTCGCAGATTGAAGGCCATCTAGCTCATCATGCATCCTATCTATATGAGGGATAACCCACATATGGTCTCCATATGATGTCCACCCCAGATAACCCTCCAATAGATGCATGTAATACACTACATCATGTGTAGCCCTATGTCGATCGACACTCTCCAATCATGGGAACCCATCACCTATACCCCACCCGAACCAATCTTGGTGGAAATGCATCTACTCAGGGCATACCCACTAGCCACACACAAACTATGTGCTCATAGGCCCAATAGTGTAGAACAAACATGCAACATAAGCTAAACTGTGCGAGACACCCATACGCCCAAAACTATCTGTATAAATGCATCAGGAATGTTGGCACCCAAGAAAAGTAGGTCCGATCCATCACCATGTCATGTGAAACCCCCATCAGGGAGCATGGAAATCTCCCACCCTCTGCATCTGGTAGTACAAAACAACACACTACCTCCATCAATAAAACAACTAGCCTCATCTCCTCTTAACGGGCTAAGTACATCCCTCTCGTAACTCAAGCTGGCACTATGGAACATCATGTCTGCTAGTCCCTCCCCAAACACTATCAGCATCAAATCCTCCGAGGCCTTAGAGGAGATCAAGTATACCTGTGTCCCCAGATCGTTAATCGGGATCCTAAACACATCCTCCAGGGTGACTGTCATCTCACCCATCGATAGGTGGAACGTGTTGGTCACTGAATCCCATCTATCGATGAGGGTGACCATCAAACTTGGCTACTAGACTACATGTCGATAGCATCGGACCCCAATTAGGCCCACCTCCTCCATGTGCCACCACTCCTCAACTATCGCTACGCCTCACACTCTCAAGAGCAGGGGTGGCACCCTGTCTCTCATCTATAACTAATCTCTCCCTTACATCCAACACAAACATCAAATTAATCTACCTTCATCATACCCACACTCATCACCTCACTTATACCTACTTCCCCATCTTGTTCTTTCTTCCTTAACCTACCTTCGTATCACATTTCTATTTACCTACCCCACTCTCACCCACTATTATCTACCCATGCCTATTTCACTCCCCCCGCTTATGCCATATTTTGCACCAAAACACCTTCTTTTCCCCTACCTCTCTCACCCACTCGACTTGGGGCCCTTTCAGCCCCTTTTTCTCTAAAACCCAACTGGTGCCGATTATCTCTAACTAACCTCGGTCACCCCTAAACCGACATGGGTCACCTATTTCATGACCGATACCGGTTTGACCCTATAATGCTAGCTAACCCCAACCACGCGTCGGTCACTATCGCAGCGAAACCCATGACCCCTAAACCCTCCCCTCTCAAAAACTCCCTCTCCTAACCCTTCTACCCACCCATTCTCCCCTACACTTCCCCTCAACCCCGTCCCAACCCTCATTCACCCACTTACCTCTCTCCCCATTCCTATTCTACCCAATTTACCCTCCCACATTTCAAATTTCATTTTCCCCCACACACCCAATATTTCCAAACCCAACCTATCACCTAATCTATCTCACAAAACATGGAAAGGGTTTAACGCTTACCTCATCATGTTGCCTTCACTGTGGTGGCACATTTGGTTGCTGCACCGGTGGCCCGCCCGATCCCTCTCGGCCTCTACCATCACCAATCGGTCACCTTGCCTCCAACCACCCAAATCCAACAATCTAATCTCGTGGACCCACCTCTCAACTACCAATCACCTACCGTTTGGCTTGCTAACTCAGCTTTCCATTCCGTCTGGACACTTTCTAACTTTCCCTCTCTCTCGTGTCATTTTCCTCTATTTCACACAAGACAAATGATTCCAAAAACACAATTTTTTTATAACAACCCCGACCTAACCGGCGTCGGTTTACCATAACCGACATCGGTCCTATGCCCTAGCTTACCATGGTCGGTCTAGCTTGACTGACATCGGTTACATTAAACCATCATCGGTTTCCCTGCTTAGCCTTTTTCCCTACCCCCTACCCCTAATTTATGACCTAAATCCCTTTTTACCTCACCCATCCCTCCCTAGGACACTTCACTTGCTCTTCTTGACCTTATCATTTACTACCTCCCTTCGTCCTCTTTCGGGGACTCGTTATTTTACCCATACCTCGGCCCTACCCATGCCGTGACCTAGATACTTAGACCTAGACCATCGCTAGTGACCTTTGACCCCATGTGTTCACTATACCTTGCGAACTGTTACCTGTGTTGATTTCCATCCTGACCTTACCTTGCCTCTTTCCATGACCATTTATCCTGACCTAACCTTTGGTGTACCAGAACACACCTAAATGTTCTCGCACCTTACCTAACCATATCCTATACCTTGGATATTGGAATCACCTCAACCTTGTTTGGATAAACTTATTGACCTTAGACAATGTATATTTTTCCTACTCTTCAACCTAGTGCCATGTTGTTGTTTATACATGTGTGTGCATTTAACTATTCCTACCTTTGACCCTGACCCATTACCTAGATTACCCGATTGGACCTTTACCCCTTTACCCCCATTGTCCACCTTCCTCTTCATCACATTCACCTTTTATCAAACCACTCACCGATTCTTCCTTCTACCTCATCAATTCTTGGTTTTGAGGGGATCACCTTCACGTACACATGGGGAAACCACACCTTATTTTTGTTAGTGTTTCTTACATGAGATACAAGCTATGCAACAAAAATGAGCAAAATGTAGACACTAAAATTAGATCATACTCCCCTTGGTCCCCCGTCAAATAAACACCTTGAAAACATTCACCTAGCCATGGCATGGCCCTTTCATCTAACTCTAATATTAATTTAATTAAATTAATTCATTATCCTCACAATATTTATTATTTAAATATCCTAATTGGATAATACCCACACATCCACCTCACCTATCCACCTCACTTAGCCACCTCACCCTAAGACCTATTCTTAGTATGTTGCCATAACTAACTAAGACCTACCCAAACCCTAAAAATCAAAGCCTATATTCCCTCTAACCACATTCTTGTCCGTTAGAAGGAAGCTTCCATTCTATTCCGTAGAGCGAAAAATGGGTGAGATCCAAGAAAATCAAAAGGATCTGCCCATTTTAGAAAACCTAGGAAATCCTCGCCCTAACCGATGCCGGTCACCCTAAACCGCCACCGGTCAACCTGGAACCACCGTCGGTTACCATTTAACCCCCAAAATAACCTTATTTTGAGGTTGGCACATTTCAAAGAGAAAATCACATCTTTTGAGAACAAGTGAGAAAACCAGAGCTGCATGCAAGCAAACCAAGTGTTAGTACACACATCAGAGCATCCATAGCCAGCACCGGAAGCAATCACATAGCCATTTTCCTTCATGGGAGAATCTAGTTAAGTGCGATTACCATATCAGGTTCATTCCATTTGATCACCTACCATTACCAACCAGACATCAAGCTCGTATAAGCGGTAAGTGTTTTTGGTAACCAACATTTGTCCATTTATCATTGGGTAGATCCTTTTGCTATTGTTACTAGTTTCTACCCTCATTTTCATTCCACCACCATTTTACCTCCATGCAAGCTTGACCATCCTTTTCCCATACCCCTTGAATTTCCCATATCCGGATCTTAATCATTCTTGTGCACACCTAATACCCACACGAATCTTGCCATTTCCCTTCCATCTTCATCTAACCTTAGATCTACCCTCGCCTCAAGTTTTATTAAATTTCTTGTACCACATGACAATACCGAAATCGGTTAGCCTAAACCAAATCACGGTCATATTAAAGCGATGTCGGTCTCGTGTTTTTGACCAAAAATAAAGAATAGAGCTTAAAACCTCTACAAATACCCAAAAAACCTGAACCTAACCCCGACTACCGACTAACAAAGACCTTAACCTTTAGATTCGAGTCATAGCTTCACTTTGTTGTGAATGAATTTACTTATTGTAGATGAATGAGATACCTAAATCATTTTAACTACAGTAGGATTTCCTTTATTGTTAGCATTAAGTTGTTTTAAATAGTGGATTGATAACCATCTAGGAAGTATCATGCTTCCCAGATCTAACACATGCTAGGTAGTCCACTGCATATATTGTTTAACTTTTATTTGGTGGTATTGTTTTCCATTTCAGGTAGTTCCTCCAAGAAAAAAGGAAGCTCTCATGATCAGTTGTGGATTCAAAAGTCATACGCACACAAACCTACAACAAGACATCTCAATAGGTATTCCTCCTAGCCCATTACCCTTATCTATTTCATCAACATTCAAAGAAACGCCTCTAGAATCAGGTGAAACACATACATTCAAAGCGTTGAAGGAGAGGCTTACTACGGTGCCTATTTTACGTTTTCCTCCTGGAATATCCCCTTTCACGTACATGTGGATTCCTTTGGCATGGCCATTGGTGTAGTTATAGCTCATCCCGAGAGAAGGTATTGTAGATCATCCTACATGTTTTTTTAATAGAAAGTTGATTCATGTAGAACATAATTATATAATTATGGAGCGTGAAGCTTTGTTAAAGATCTAAGCGTTGCATAATTTCGAAAGCATTTGTTGGCAACACCTTTTTTATTTTATACAGTCACATGACATTGAAATAATTCATAAATAATCCCATTTATAGGGGTTTATATGTCGATGGGTTCTATTATTCCAAGAGTTTGACTTTATAGTTGTGGTAAAGCCAGGTAAAAGCAATCTTGTCCCAAACCACTTATCAAGGATTCAATTAGGAGAGGATGTGTAAAGTATTGAAGATATAATGTCGGATGCATAACTATATAGGTTAAACCACACGCCCTCAAAATTATAGGATATTTTTTCTTTTCATGCAGGTATGGCTCAGGAAGAAATGAAATCCTTGGAAAAGAAACAACTTTCCATTTGTGCTACACATTTTATGTTGATCGGTTGTGACTTATATAAACTATGCCAAGATGAAGTATTGAATTAGTGTGTCTTTGGAGCATGAGCACATGATAATCATGGAGGAGGCTCATGGTGATATTATAGGAGGAAATTATGCAAGTGACGCCACTACGTGCGCAAGATTCTATTCACTTGATTATGGTGGGAAACCTTGTACAAGGATTACAAGGAGTATTTTAAGGTTTTTGATCACTATCGGTGCCTTTGAAAACCTAGGGTAGAGAGATGAAATTCCTTTGAGAACCATTACTAGTGCAGTTCCTTTTGAAAAATGTGCAATAGAATTTGTGGGTCCTATTTCCCTAGCCCCGCGTAGAACTAGATCGTGCTAAATCATCACTTGTAAAAATTATTTTATAAGGTGGGTGGAAGAAGGACCTATAAAGGATTATAGAGTGGCTACAACAACAAGGTTCTTGTGGGAAAATATTCTTACTTGATGTCCTTTGAGTTTGATAAGTGATAGGGGTACTCATTTCGAATGCGACGATCAAGATATTATTGGATGATTTTATAGTCGCACACCACAAGACAACACCGTATCACCCTAAGGAAAATGGGATGCGAGGCTTTCAAAAATACATTGAGGTAGACTATGACAAATATTTTTATGTTAGAAGGATAGACCGGGATGATAAATTTTACATTGTACTTTGGGCATATAGAACAACCTATAAATGATTGAATAATGAAACACCCTTTTAGTTGTTGTATGGTGCGTAG